>JARFJB010000852.1:675000-1177500 GCA_036346205.1 Vesta saturnalis
CACAGATGGCGCTACTCTTAATTCTCACATATCGACACCTTTTGTGGCCATCTAATACACGTTCAGAGTAGAGATATTCGATCTGGAGGAGCTCAGAAAGCTCGTGCAGGCCGCCCTCCACTTTCGGCAGGAAATGAAATACGTGGCCTTTTCGTTTTCCTAGATATTCTATGACAGATCTACCCGCTCCTGATGAGTTACAATGACGAAACCGGTCGGGCGGTGGTCTTGTCATGGCGTTCTCGTCTATAAGCACAAAGAAAGCTAAGTCATACTGGTGGGCTTATGTTAACAATTTTGTTAATAAGCAAATTTTGTTAAATGCAAGTTGGAAATATAATCTTAATTTTAACAAACCTCCGTTGGACAAAATCATACTTAGCATAGAAGGTTCGTTAAATCATTGGATGAAAATTGCAAAAAGTAATGTACGTTTTGCAATTTTCAGACTAACCAGTAAAATTTCGCAAAAAAAAACATCCAAACGAAATCAAAACTTATTAAATCATTCAGAACTTCAAATTGTTAAAGATGTCAAAAATAAAAATTGTTTTTATCTCAAAGTAGATAAAGGCAATCAAGTAGTCATTTTAAGTAAAGAGAACTATTTTGCTTCAGTCAGATTCAGATTCTTATTCAGTCACTACGAAAGATCCTCTTCCTAAAATGATTACTTGAACTGGGAAGGTTTGCTAGAATGCAAAGGAGTTGTCGGTGACTCTCTGAGGTTTCGACTGACGGTATAGAATCTGGTAATACCTAGAATGTATTACTTGCCTAATATTCATAAACTAGGTAATACTATGCGACCCATTGTTTCAGGTCTGCTGTCCAAATGGTTGCCTAATACATTTCATAATCCCTACTACCAACTGCCTAACTTTAGTGTTTCAAATTTGTATGAATTTATTGATAAAATTAAAAACATTAAACTTACACACAAGGTTTAATCTCATTCGATGTTTGTTCATTGTTTTCGAGCGTTCCAATAGATCAAACTTTAGTTTATTTAGAAGATGTTTTAAAACAAAACTTTTTGGACGATGAAGAAATAGAACAATTTCTGAAATCAATAAAGTTGTGTATGAATCAAGCTTTTTTAAAAATTAACTATCGATTTTTCAAACAAGAACATGGGTAAATTTGAAACAGACTTAAAACGCGATTTGCCTTATTTTTCTTGATTTGGGATTAGATACGTGGATGATGCGTTTGTCGTCCTTACTACTAAAATTGTGGTGTTGGGAACTTGGTAAAAACTTCTAAATTTCCTACTCTGGTACTCTCTGATACTCTGGCAACAAAAAGTGCTAGTAAACTAGATATAGATATACATCGTAAGGTAACTAGCACTAAAAGATTCATAATCAATGACCCTAATCACAGTGGCAGCACAAACTCGCGGCTTTTAATTTTTTGGTTCATATGTTGCTTAGTTTTCCTCTTTCAATTCAAAATTATAATAAAAAATTGCGCACTATTAAAGGAATTGCTGCATGCAATGGATTTCCCGATGAATTGGTTATGAATATAGTTAGGTAACCGACACATAAGATGAGGGTTAAAAATATAACTACATTAGGTAACGCTACAAAACAAGCAGAAACAAAGTGTGTACAATTGCCAAACTATCTTGTTTATGCAAAAGGTCTATCTAAAATCTTTTCCAAGATTAATTTGAAAACAGTCACTGCTTCAGATAATCGTTTGCAAACTCTTTTAGGCACTCAAAAAGATTCAGTGAATAAGCAGGATAGGTTAGAGATATATAAAAGTAATTGTAAAAATTGTGAACAAAATATAAACAACCTATCAAAATTCGCTTTAAAGTACATTTAGCCCACATCAAACGTTGGGACACTTCTGCCGTAGTCCTACATATGTTTGATAACAATCATGTGGTAGATAAGGTATCTTTAATCAAACATGTTAGTAGTGAGTTCGAACTTGACTGGTATCTTTAAAAACAAACAAATTCTAATGAATAATGACGATCAAAGTATTTTAGGCTACGCATAACTTTCACTTTCACCAGAACAAATTTCTTTAGACCGTCCCAGTCGACCGCTGGTGCTAATAGCTTTGCTATTGAAACACGTTGGGTGTCTTTTAAGTTTTGTGTGGTATATGGATCTTTTGTTTGTTACAGGTCCTGCCACAGATCCAGTATTTTCATATCTTTCAAACAATGGATGGCAAATGAGGAAACTGCTGAACTTAAAACATTCACGATAAAAATAGTTCAAGAACAATTTAAAAGGAAAAAAGGTTTCAATGTGGATGAAATAAATGATGGAATGGGAATCACAAGCGATGGCAATTTTTCTCAAATAATTTTTTGAAAATGCTTTTGAAATTCTACACATTCTATAAATAAAAATATTTTCCTCAAACATCAAACTTCATCCAGTTTGCTAACATTAGGTATGTTGTATTTAGTGTTTATATTATTATGTCAGTGTTATGTAATACATACATTTAATAAGGTAACTTCATGAAATGCTAAATTACCCAATACTGTTAACTACAGTTATAGTCAAGCAAATGCACATAATCATCATCGTGTTTACAACTCCTGATTTGTTAATCAAATGTTCAGTTTTCAATATTATATAATACATGGGATTAATGCAAATGCCGTGTTTCCCAAAGGACCACAAGCATCGCAACCGTACGAGAAGTAAGGCTATCGTTGGTTTTCAGTACATGCATCACTGAACTGTAATTAGCTTTCAAAATGCAAAAATAGTTGTTTTACAGCTTAAGAACGTAAATACTCGGATTATAATACAAGATATCAATGTACTTTAAGCAAGTTTTTTACCATTATCGTTTATGTAAATTTAACAAATAAAACTTTTCTGACGACTGCATTGTTACAATGGTGAAAATGAGTCGATTAAATTCCAGTTTTTATTAGTCCTCTTGAGACATTTATGTTATTATATTGCTTTAAAGGTGTGGAGGGTTGATGTAAACATGTTTTAAATTGCTTCATTTTTAATTGGAATATCGTTTAAATGCAAAAATATTGCATAAAATTAAAAATAAAGAACTAAAAGGTTTGTTGGAATTCTAATAGTTTGCATAAGGTAGATTATTACAATTTATTTTTTTTTTTTTTTGAAACGATGCTAAAGAGTAAAACGTGACATTAAGTAAAAACAATAAAATACATTAAAACTAAAATGTAGGAGTTTAGAAATAACTGTTTCGTTACTGTATTGCATTACGTTTAATTTCCAAGTAACACTCAACTGATCCTTATAATGTACCTTTGCCATAATTTTCAACATTGAACGAAAGTCAACTTTTAAACTTTAGTCGAATTGCATTTGGAATATTATCCCACTATCAAAACACTTTTACTATGTTGAAGAGTCTTTATTGAATATTTGTTCAAGATTACTAATTTAATAGAAAGGTTCTCGTTACTTTCGTATCATTATTACGATTACTGCAATTGTTTCCTTTATTCAGGTAGATACAATCCGTGTAGTTATACCTAATATATTGCTTTTCAGGCAGGAATTCTGCATTCAGAGAAGCAGGACACGACTGTTTTCAGAAATTAAGGACAAGCCGAAGTGCCGTATAGTCACTTCCCTGGAGAGTTGCATCGTGGTAGGCATTGTCAAAGTAAAAAGCGCAGAAACTCAGAATAAACCCTACCACGATGGAATGCTTTGCGCTGGTGCGTGGTATACAGTAGCTAGTATTTATTACGTTACTTAAGGCGAATTTAGACTTTACACTTTCGATGTGCATCACGGACGATTCATCTGCGTTTCATCAAAAGGTGCATCCAAAATGACCAGTGAACACAAAGTTGAGGTACTCTCTACTTTTGATGAAACGAACGAATGAATCATTTATTACTGGAGAGTGATGTTGGCACATCAATTAATCCATCATTTTTTAACGATCTCCATTGTCCTGGTACCAATTTTCCCTGATTCCAGTCTTCCGAGTCCATCAACTGTTGTTCAACATAGGGTATACAATTAGATGATGTATTTCTTAGCCAGTTATGCAAACTACAAGTTTTTACAATTTTCTTTATTGTAGCCACACTTAATAGAATTGGTTTTTCATAAATTCTAAAACTAATATGCCAAAACTATCTTCTACAACTCTTCGACCTCTTGAAAGTCGGTAATTGAAAACTAATTTAGTGTAATTTACTGCTGAAAAGCATCGTCGGCGAGGAACAGACCTTCTGCAGGTATATTGTGAAGATTTTGCTGTAAGGCTTCATTGAATGCAGATTTTGCAAATACTATAGCATCATTTGCTCTTCCATTTGTACCCATATCGCTATATAACAAATTACAGTTTGAATCGACAATTGCAAACAGTATCACGCTGAAATCCTTCTTATAGTTAAAGTAGTCAGATGAACTTTTTGGTGGGCAACGAATAACAACATGTTTTCCGACCATAGAGCCACAAGAAAGTTCCATGTGGTACAGTAAGTCCTTCCTTTTTTTCCCCACCCTTGTGTAGTAGTAGTAACCTGAAATTTATAGGTGTATTATAGTATTTTATAAAATTTTCTTGGTTAGTTAATATTTTAATTTTTAGGGGTCGCTGAATTCAACAAAACAACACTCAAAGGGCAAGTTACCTGAATATTTCTAAGAAACGGAGGGCTTTGACACAGATCCAAAATGCGAATTTCAAAACAGAATCTGGTTATTCTGAAAATGTCACTGATAACGATGTTGAGCCAGAAAAACCTGAGCAAACAATTACTCCAGTTACTCCATCTAGTAGTCGTGAAAACAAAAGGGGGGTTTTAAAAGTAAAGAAAACAAACGAGGGTCTTTAAGTAGCGTGGAATCAATTCATGGAGCAATACAGAAGCTTTCAGAAATTTCAGATGGTAACAAAAATCAGAATGAAGTGCACGAATGTGATGTATTTTGCAATAACCTAGCCTTCCAGTTAAAGAAAATGCCTCTCCAAAAGGCTCAGATCTGCTAGGAAAAGTTACAGGCGGTAATGACGCAACACTGTTCGTCCCTTATTTGTGTAGACAACCCTAGTCCTCCACTATATAATATATATTCACGCCGAGCACTTTTTCTGAGCAAGCCTCACAAGCTTTTTATCCCGAGTCTTGTTCTAATAATAACTCTTGTTATCAGGAAGCAGCTAGTGGTATTTTATCCCAGCATTGGTGGATTCAATATTGACACCAAGAATAAATATGTTTGTTTACTTTCGTATCTATGTTTTTAACATTTACATACCTTTGTAAACTCATTCAAAACTTCGTAAACTGCTTTGCAAACTTCAGGTATCATCAGTGATGCGCTACAAGCTGGTACTCTATAGGCTACTTTAAGTATGTTAACAAGTGCCTGTAGCGAGATAGTGAAGGGTGATTTGCAATTTAAGTTTCGCAGGAAAAGCTGTCCTCAAGAAGATGTCGGCCTTCTGTATCGAAGGAATAACTTTCTGTGTGTGCGTGTGTGCGTGTGTGCGTGTGTGCATGTGTGCGTGTGTGCGTGTGTGCGTGTGTGCGTGTGTGCGTGTGTGCGTGTGTGCGTGTGTGCGTGTGTGCGTGTGCGTGTGTGCGTGTGTGCGTGTGTGCGTGTGTGCGTGTGTGCGTGTGCGCGTGTGTGCGCGTGTGCGCGTGCGTGCGTGCGTGTGTGTGTGTGTGTGTTGTTGTGTGTGTGTGTGTGTGTGTGTGTGTGTGTGTGTGTGTGTGTGTGTGTGTGTGTGTGTGTGCGCGTGCGCGCGCGTGTGTGTGTGTGTGTGTGTTTGGGTGAAGAAGGACGTGTTTTAATGGACAAAGTTTATGTTAATTTAGTTATTAAAGGGAGTTTTTTTAAGTGCCGTTTGGGGTGAAATAGGAAATGAAATGATGTGAGTGACGGGGGAGAGGTGAGAGGACAAAAACTAAATTGTTTATAACATTTGAAAATAGTAGATATTAATTTAAATAAATAGAATTGGAGCTGTATATAAACATTAATTATCGCGAACGTGAGAGATGGAGGTTAACCTTTAACCTATTCTGTTGATATATAAAATAGTTTAAAATATTTAAAAATTATTTTTCATTTAATTGGAAATGATACTAAATTACTACATTTGGGAGGATAGTAACGCGGAAGGACAATAAAAAAAATTATACAGAGACAAGAGAAAAAGGGTGTAAATAAAAGGGAGAAGGTAGAAGAGGGAGCGTAAAGGCAAATAATATTTGAAAAAGGGAAGTAGATTATAAGATCATCAGACATAAAAAAGGCAGGGCAGGAAAAAGGCGGAAACAGCGCAATAGTGGAAAGTGAAAAAGGGAAGGAGTAGAAAGAAATGGAGGAAGTAAACGAATTAATTCGTGAGATGATGTAAGAAAATATGAAGGGAATAAGGAACGACATGAGGAAATGAAAGAACAAATTGAAGAAAGGGAAAAGGAATGGAAGGTGGAAAAACAAAAATTGATAAAGAGAATAGAACAATTAGAAAAAAAGTAGACGATGAGGAGAGAAAGAAAAGGAAGAATAACATCGTAGTAAAGGGGTGGAAAAGCAAGGAACCACATGAAGTATTATCCTAGCGATGATGCAAGAGCAACTAAATGCAAGAGTAGAAAAGTGAGGGTGATAAACAGGGAGAGGGAAAACGTGATGGTGGTAGCGGAAATGGAGAGCTCGGAGAAAGATACGTATGGTATGAGAGGTCGAAGGAGTTAAGCTGAGAAATGGAAGAGAGAAGGGACCAACTATGGCCAAAAAACTAAAATAAGACGGGGAAGAGGAAAGGAGGATGACGAATCGGAAGAGTAACGGGAAAGCGAGTAAAGGAACTGGAAAAGAACAACAAAGGAAACAAATGAAAAGCAGGGGAATAATACAGGGCGGGACGAGCGAACTAAAGATACTGCTCTGGAATGTGGCGGGATTAAAGTATAAAGATCAAGATTTCTGGGAGTTTGTAAGGGAGCAGGACTTGGACAAGAGACATGGCAGGAGTGGTGGAAAATCGAAATGCCAAGTGAATTCTCATGGGCGATGCAGCACGCGGAAAGGAACAATAGAAATGAAATGGCAAAGGGGAGATAATAATGGGAATAAACAGAAAATGGTTGGAAAAAGAAGAAGAAGGGAAAGTGCAAGAAGGAAGAGATATTGTAGAAAGAAATATACAGTGGGGAAAAAATAAAGATAGTGACGGTATACAGTAGAAAGATGAAACAGACAAGGTACCTGACAAGGAATTGTTAGTAGAGAGGGGGGGAAAGTATGATAATAGTGGGAGGGGATTTTAACGTGAGAATAGGGGAAGAGGGGGAATACAAGAAAAGAGAGGGACGCGAAAAAGACAGGCAAAGAATAAAGTGTTAAACATGGAAGGAAAAGAACTGCACACTGAAGTATGCAACGAAAGGGGGTAGGAAATAATGAATGGGAATAGAGAAGAAAGAGAGAGGGGGAGTATACGTACATAGAAACAAGGGGAGAATCAATAATATACTATGTAATAACGAATGCAGAGGCCGAGGAGAAGGTGAAGACATTTAGGGTAGGGGAGAGGGTCGAATCGGATCATCGCCCCTTGGAACTGATAATGAAGAGGATAGAAAGAAAGGAGATGAGAAAAAAAAGAGGAATTCATAACCACGAAGGTATGGGGACAGAAGAGAGTATAAAGAGGTACATAGAGAAAATGGGAAAAGCAATGTGGGAAGGTAAAGGAGTACAAGAAAGTGTGGAAGAAATTAGAGAGAGAATGGAGGAAGCAACGGGGAAAGCAGGAAAGTTGGTTGTATGTTTGTGTTGGCATCTAGTAGTGTATTTTAAAAGCTTAAAAGTTTCCTGTTATTGGGTTATCATCATCATCACCTAGCGGTAAAAGCTGGTGGAAGTTTCCTGTACTGGATTGCCTGATCGTGTCCTCGTCCATCGGTATATTTTTAAAACTAATGCAGTTTTTTGCAATTGTCATGGAGGGCAAATTTGAAATTTGGTTTTCTGTCATGTTGTTATCGCCTTTGGAAACTACTGGAAGTCTTCCTGTATTTCAGCAATTAGTAATTTTAACTCACACAAACTTTACATCTTATTTATTTTAAAAATAGAACCGTAATTGCAATAGGTGTATCATGGTTCACATCTGTTGGTGTTAAAGATAGATGGAGGACTTTCACTATGTCTGTAATACAAATGTCAATAACGTAGGACGGTGATACGCTAAATCATATTTTGACAGTTTGTTTACCTTATCGAATTTAATCTGCAATTTCCGACGCTTCAACAGATTATTTCGTCCTTTATTTTCATACCTACGTGTTTTCATATTATAACAGTTTTTTTCAAAACTATCCGTAAGATTTTTGTTGCATTCAAGGTAAGATTGTCTAGTTTAATCAATTTTTGAAAATAATCTTCATATAATATGCAATTCGTTATGTCTTTAAATGGCAAATCTCTTAAAAGTCAAATTCAACTAATGTTGATGAACGTATTACGATATTTTGAAGGTGAACATGATCGTAAAGGGCCAAATGTACCATTCACTTCTATTATACAGGCTTGTTATTATTTCCATACTTTTCCAATGTGAAATATAATTTATATTTTAGAGAACGGCAGAATCATGTAATTAATTAGACGGAAAGTGTATTACATGCACTCTAATGTAAGTAATGGACTACCAATTACTTATAGATCAATTGGTTTTGATTTCAAAAAGAATGATCCAAGAAGAGGCTTATTTGAACAGGAACATATACTTGCCAGCAGAACTTTTAGGTACAAATTAAAAATAATACTTTTAGGTACTTGGCAACAGGGAAATCCTTCAGATCACTAGCATTTCAATATCGCCAACATCACAGCAGGATTAGCGTTTCGGTTAGGGACGTAGTCCGAAACATTAGGAAGCGCATGCTTACAATTTTTATACCAAAACTCTCAAAAGGCTGTACGAGGGCAAATGCCCAAGATTACAATGGTTTGTGGAACTTCCGTAATTGTTGTAGATCCATCGCCGGAAAACAAGTCCGAATACAATGTCCGAAGATGGCGGGGTCACTTTATTATAGTTAGAAGCAGTTTCACTCTATCGTATTGCTGATTATAATCGGTGCACGCAATTGATGCCGTTTCCTATGAACTGCCAGGAGATTCAAGTATTTTCGAAAAATCGATGTTGGGAAAGTATATCAATAATCGTAATTTTAACATCCCACCTGAAATGATTCTTCCAGGAAAGAAATGTCACAACCTTGCGTTTTTTGGAAGACAGCGCATTTTCTTTGACAACAAATGTAGTGACACTTTATTCACAAAAAGATTTCATTCATGACCAAGCTGCGTTGAATTACAGATTCAGCCGGGTGAGACAAACTTCCAAAAATGCTTTTGGCATATTATGTCAGTATTTTCGAGTATTTTATACTCCAATTGCTATTAACTCTACTGCTACTGATGACTTAATAATTTCGGCATGTATATTGCATAATATGCTTCGAAATTCAAAAATCTCATTTCCTAACGAAAACGCGAATATCACTCCTCAATTGCCAAAAGAAAATCTAAATTCATTACCACCAGATCATCCATAGCTCCTACTTCGGTAAGAGATACCTTCAGAACTATTTATTATTCCATATTATGAAAATATGTTACAAAGTAATCTTTTTCTTAAAACAAATAATAAAATATATTCTTAGCTTTTTTCTTCATTATCGTACCTATTCCCTTCCAAATGTCGTTTTTTTACGACCAAATCGTTATGGCTTTTACCGCCAACACAATATAACGGTAGAAGCTGCCTTACTAAGTCTATTAAGACTTTATCATCTTCATATGGTAATTTCTCACTCATTATTGACTATTATAATAATAAAATGTCTTCGCACACTGCAGTACAGCTGAACGATTCCGTTGTAATCCAACTCGACTAGGGATAAAACGGTACGAGTATTAAATACAAGTACTTACACTATACCTTTCTTCCAATTCCAAGTACTTTTTGTATGGATACATTGAAACTAAGTACCTCGTAGGTATCGGTCAAAAGTACCCATATCGTTTTTCCAATGTCACGATTATACTTTAAGCTATTGACGTTTTTGAACACATCTTTCCCTTTGCGCAGTTGGGAGGCTTGTTTGTCTATGCCATATTTGTTTTCGTTCGTAATCCTAACCTCTGACTGTCGTCGTCGTTGGTTATTATTAACTTAATTGCTTTGTGTTGTTAAAGTATTCTACTTTCTTAATTTAAATCAGAAATGTATTGACTGAGTGAAAATAGGACCTCCAAAGTCTAGAGTGTGGCAATATTTCACAAAAAAGATGAGAAAAACGCAAGCTGCAAAAAATGCTTTAAAAGCGTGCGGTTTTGTGACGTCTAATTTTCATATGCATTTAAAAATCCACTCTGATTATATTGTACCTGTCAATGATAATGACAAGATTTCAATGTAAGTATATCTATATCTAATCTACAAATTATTAGGTAAGTTTTTTTGTCGATTTTGATTTTAAGTAGTGTTGTGCGGTACATTGATCGATATCGATTGATACAATCATGTTGTAAGTACTGGTATCGACAAAATACAAATAATATCACTTGACATTTAACAAATTAATATTTTATCTGCATTAAGGTAATGAGTTGAGAATTAAATATATGTATAGATAAATAGATAGAACACAGCAGGCAGAAGTCTAAAATGAAATACCCCCAAATTCCCTCAAAGCCTCGACATACGCTTAACACTCCACAGTGTGATCTGCGTCCAATGAGTGACAACACATTAAAATCTGTCATCGAAAAAATTGCTTCACAAAAAAGCAAGTAGATAATAAAATATTTTTAAGTAAAATTACATGAAAATCTGGAACGTTAATATTTCATTACATGTACGAATTTTGATTTGTTACAGAGGGTGGCATGAAATATAATAGTATAAATATGTGCATTTTGTATTTTATATGCAAAGATATGCGACCCTTCAATATCGTTCTGAAATTGATGAAGGAATTGGCTCCTTATTACAAAGTACCTTCGTCGATACACTTTAAGAAGTTCCTCTGTAAAAAATATATCATCGTGAAGATGGAGTATGTTTCAAGAATATCTAATGCAACTGAGTTATGTGCGACGCTTGTCATATGACACCTCCGGAGAATGGGATTAATCTCCGCGCATGCGCCCGATGCAGTTTTTAATTCTAGCCCCTGGAGGGTATGTAGCCGTGGACACGTATCTTAATTGTCGGCTTCTTTTCACCATTTTCAACCCTTGATGACGTATTTATGGTCCTCGCCCTGTAATAAGGTTCCTTTTGGCAGTATTAAGAGTCTTTTTTTTTGGTAGTCCAACCCTGGAGGACTACATGATTGATCGAGCAACAAATTTTTAATTGCAACTCAATTTTAAGTCCTAAAGTAATATAGAAATAAATTCAAGATAAAGTACTTAAAGGATTTCCCCAATCATTAATATAAAGTCAATATTAATTACCCCGTAATTAGCTAATTACTTGAAAGGCAAACAGATCTTGAAAACAACACAATTAGAACGTTCACGTTCTTTTGCGTGTGCGGCGTGGGGATTTCCCAGTTATGTAACCAACAATAACATCCTTTTACTATTCAAATACATCTAACGTGTTTGGAAGAACCAGGTAATTACGAAAAGACAGACAAGTCGACTTTCATTTCCAATTTTCATAATTGCTTCTGCCAACCTTATTGGATTTAACACAAAAAACAAAAACAATGTGCAAGTCTAGGATTTTGATTTGAAATCAGTTTCTGACAACCTTATTCGATTTAACACAAAAAACAGAATAATGTGCAAGTCTAGGATGTTGATTAACCTCATTTGATTTAATACAAAAACAAAAGCAATGTGCAGGTATAAGATGTTGATTTAAAACCAGCTTCTACCAATCCTATTCGATTTAATACAAGAACAATGTACAAGTCTAGAATGTTGATTTGAAATCAGTTTCTGCCAACCTTATTCGATTTAGTAAGAAACAAAAACAGTATGCAAGTCTAGTCAGTTGATTTGAAATCAGCTTCTACCAACCTTATTCGATTTAATACAAAAACAATGTACACGTCTAGGATGTTGATTTGAAATCAGTTTCTGCCAACCTTATTCGGTTTAATAAGAAACAAAAACAATATGCAAGTCTAGTCAGTTGGTTTGAAATCAGCTTCTACCAACCTTATTCGATTTAATACAAAAACGATGTGCAAGTCTAGGATGTTGATTTGAGATCAGCTTCTGCCAACCTTATTCGAATTAATATAAAAACATCGTGTAAGTCTAAGGTATTGATTCGAAATCACCTTCTACCAACCTTATACGATTTAATGCAAAAACAAAAACAAGAAGCAAGTTTAGGATGTTGATTTGAAATCAGCTTCTGCCAACCTTATTGTCGTATATAGCATTCTCTATTTGAATACCGCATAATATACAGGATCTTGTGGTAAAGAACAGCGTTATATAAACAGGCGCGAATATTTGAAATATTGTCGGTACCTCTGTACCCTGCGAAAGTCCGTTTTCCAAAGCTACAGTGACTGCATCCAGAAATCGTCTAATAGACAAACACTTAGAAAGATTACTATTTTTGGGGATCATTTCAAAAACAAACTTTTCTTCATAAAACTCTTTTTCTTTGTAACATGTCTTCATATCAATAAGCAATATCAATACTTAATATAATACTTACCTTTTTTGGGTTTTTTTAATGGTGCATTTATATATTATACAATCTAATCGTTTACAGTCATCTTCATCAGTAGTAATACCTATTAAAATTGTTTTTCAACTTTCACAAAATTATTTCAACAATTTTAATACATATTACTACTGCCGAAGATAACTGTAACTTTTATATTGTGTAATATATAAATACACCGTTAAAAAAACCCAAAAAAGATAAGTATTTTATTATGTGTAATAATGGTGAAAGTTTACATTTTCATAATATCAATACTTGTTGCTGTTTTTATTTGTCCTAAACTCTACAAAAAAAATCGATCGATGCGAGTATGTATCGATTCATTTTAATCGATACCAAGATACATATTTTACGACCGATGGTGGTATCGTTTCATCCCTAAACTCAATAGATATGAACCGGACAGTCGCGCAGGTGTGGCGAGTGGAATGGAGACGTTTAGCGGGTTCGAGATTAAAATACTCTCCTTGGATAAAATCGTCAACCAGACCTTTAGATAGAACTGTAAGAAAGGGGGAAAGAAAGGATGCAAATAATCAATTACGTCATGAATTTCTTTTTATTTACATGTAATATCACTTTTTTTGAATTCACTGGAATACACCGTTTTGACTGTTCCATATAAGTTAAGAGGCTGTAGTCCAATATTATGTTTACTCAAATACTGAACATTACCAGTAAAATAAACACTCCTAGTCAAGCAAATTTGAATAAATTTTTATTACCAATTCGTGCCTATTCCTCGATCTGCATTGTGTCTTTTGTCCAAGACATTTAATAATTAGACTCAGAAGTAATTGTTGCAAACTATTTTATATATATATATATATATATATATATATATATATATATATATATATATATATATATATTATATGACTTTCTCGTTGAGTGTAATCATCCAGATATAATTTGCATTACTGGGAGCTGGTTATTAAGTAATGAAATTTCTGTATTCAAATTCATAGGGTACACTGTAGGCACTAGCTTCTGTCGAAACACATATCATCGAGGAGGCGCGGTCCTCATAATGGTTAAAGAAAAAATAAATTTTAGCGTTAATATATTACCTCTTGATTGTACTGATCAATGTTTGTTGGAAGCTTGTTCTGTGAATATCATTGTCAATAATGTAATTATAAATGTTATTTGTTTGTATAAACCGCCTAGTGCCGCACATAATATTTTTATGGACAAATTAGATAAACTGTTAAGTTAAGTTTAAGAGTAAAAATATTATAAAGTTTATTTGTGGCGACTATAACTGCAATTTTGCTGATCGTTCAAGTACTTCGATTGATATTAAAAATGTACTACTATCGTTTGGCTTGAGACAAATGTTTTTTGAGTACTCACGAGTGCAAGGTACTTCAAAATCCATCATAGATAATATTTTCACGAATATCAATGTAGAAAACATAGTTTTGACGAAAACGGTCACCAATTTTATATCGGACCATTATGCACAGATCCTCACTTTCATATTACCGAATGATTATGTTGATAAAGGGATTAATGTAAAAATTATCAGACCTATCACTGAGAAAGGCTGTTTTTCCTTCCATAATTCTCTTGAATGTGCGTACTTTTCTTACGTACACTATAACTTACCTGTAAGCGATAAATTTGAACGTTTAATGAATCATATTTTGTCGTTATTTAAAGAATGTTTTCCATTAAAAAAAGTTAAGAGTAGGAACAAAGATGGAAATATAGCATGGTATACACCTACATTAAAAGCAATGCGTAGTTACCTTTTCCATTTACTCGAACTTTACAGTTTCTGGGGTAGTGAAGATTTGAAATTAACTTATAATAACTACAAAAGGGTATACCGTGCTGAACTCCGACGTGCTAAAATCGCCGCTAACGATAAAGTGATATCAAATTCAAATAATAAAAATTGGCGCATTGACCAATAAATTTACAGCTGATCAGTGGAACCAACATTTTGTAAATGTATCTAAAAATATATTACTCCTAAAGGCAGACCCAAAAGTTGATCAGTTATCTTTGTTTGATATTGTTATTCCTGCTAATCTTAGTTTTAGTTTACTTGAAGTAACTTATAATGATGTCAGAGAAGCTATGCAGTCGTTATCGTCCAGCAGAGCTAAGGATGTGTATGAACTCAATTCTTGCTTATTAAAAAACAATATTCACATCCTTATTGGCCCTTTAACCGCATTAATTAACAATTGTTTTCAAAGTGGACAATTTCCTAGTTGTTTAAAGGTCGCATTGGTACTATCTCTTTATAAGCAAGGTGATACTGAGAATATGTCAAACTACAGACCTATTTCTATAGTGCGTATTTTTTCAAAAGTAATCGAACGCGTTTTGGAAAAACGAATTAGAAACTATTTTGAAACGGATCGTCTTTTTTACTATAACCAATTCGGATTTAGAGCGGGTAAAGGAACCAGCAATGCCCTTACGGAATTTACAAATAATGTAATTAAATGTTTTGAGGAAGGTCAATTTACTGTTACTGCGTTTTGTGACTTAATCAAGGCTTGCTACAAAAACTAGATAAATACGGTTTAAATAGGACCAGTGTCAACTTGATATCTTCGTATCTATCTAATAGAATGCAAACGGTTAAGATTGGTGACACGTATTCTCGTCAACTTAATCTTAAGCAAGGAGTTCCACAGGGCTCTATATTGGGGCCCTTACTCTTTCTTATATATATATATATATATATATATATATATAAATGGTATGCCTTATTATTTAAATAATGTATTATCAATTTTCTTTGCTGATGATACTACTCTTACCGTTTCAAACTCTGACTTTGACACTGCAATTTCTTACTGCACTGTTGCAGTTAACCATGCCGAGACATGGTTCAACTCTAACGATCTAGTTTTAAATAAAGATAAAACTCAGAATGGTGTATTTACTTTAAGACCCTACATCGCTTCCGGAAGCTATAGTAATGAGTGCATATTCTTAGGTATCAGAGTGGACACTAGGCTATCTTGGAATAATCATATAAATCGTATCTCGCATAAATTAGCAAAAAACATCTTTGCATTACGCAATTTAGCTACGTCTGTTTCAGCTGAAATTTTAAGGATTGCGTATTTTTCGCTTTGTCATTGCCATATTTTATACGGAATTATTACTTAGGGACACGCCCCGAGCGCAAAAAGAATTTTCGCCTTGCAAAGAAGAGCTATTCGTGTTGTAGATCGTCTGCCATACGCTTCCGACCGTAAGCAATCCTTCGTTAAACTTCGTGTAATGACCATGTACTCGTTATTTGTTTTTGTTTGTTTATGTTATGTCAAGAATAATATTCCTATTTTTGAAACATATGGTCAAATACATTCTTATGACACTAGGAACAAAGATAACTTACATTGTAATTATGTAAGATTATCTAAGTCACAAAATGGACCTAACTTCTGGGCTGTTAAATTTTTTAATGCACTGCCTACCAATGTAAGAAATTTATCTTTTAGTCAATTTAAATCCAGTATTAAAGCAGTGTTACTTAAGAACCCGTCATATAATATAAACGACTATTTTGTTATTCATTTTAATCAGTGAAATGTGTCATTTATGTATTTTAGATAATTGATAATTCTGACAAGTGAAAATATTGGTGAAATAAGCTACACAATAAATATTATTATTATTATTATTATTATTATTATTATTATTATTATTATTAATAATTATTATTAATAATTTTTATGTATGATGTACTTTGATTTATATAATTTATACTTTATTTACCGGAATGATCTTTATTTTTATTTTTATTTTATTTTTATGTTTGAGGATTAACTTAAGTAAAGCATTATTCGTTTTTTTTTTTGAAACTGTATAAAACGCAAACAAAGTTGTAAACTTATTAGAATTTATTATTGTCTATTACACCATAATGTTATTTTTATTTATTTATTTACTTATTTATTTATTTATTTATTTTATTTTTCTTCTTTCTTCATTTATTTATATATTAACTTTTGCTAATAAGCGCGATACTGTATGTTTACTAAATTTTTTTTTGCACAGTGTCAGGTAGAATATACTGCATTATATATGTACCCAACATGTTAAAATAACAATTAATTGTAAATGACCGTAATGTAAACACAGGAACCAACCCATAAGTCTCGCAGACTTGGTTGGACCTCTTACTGTATATTTATTATTCGAAATAAACAATTCAATTCAATTCAATTCAATATGATTATTATTATTATTATTATATTTACCAACGTATTACGAGCTTTAAATACCTATCAGATAGTTCCAAAAATGTAATTATTATTTAGTAACCGCTTATTATGCCTATTAAGTATCAAGTCTAGCACGAAAATAATTTGCTTACGACGGTGTCTTGTACGTGTGGAATATAAATATACCGGTGCGTGTAATGAATATAGTGTAAATAGTTCGTTAGTAAAGGTTATGTGTTATTAAATAACTAATTTTAAATAAATGATCGTTGTAGTGTAGTGTGTAATATGTATCTAGCATGGTGGAAAATCAGAAAATGACAAAAAGAAAGTATACATTTAATAATGATAGAAGTAATTTTTGCAAACTATACTAAACAAACGAATAATAAACGGAATTAAAATGTATATCCTTAGTGCACGAGAGTGCATCAATTTGTATGCAATGTTTAGCCTACAGAAACGATAAGCACAATTTATTGATAGGTTTTAATCCAATATTACTTATACGCCTATTACATCTGATGTTATAGACTATAGAGGATATTTATTTAATATTCATATTTCTCAGTGTTGGCATTTTCGTGGTAAACACATTTACGTATCGCTATGTAACGCATTTCATCTCGTATAACGTTTACTATAAATTAATCTAATGCAGCTGTTACGTACAAAATGTATGGGAATGCAATGCAGCGAAACTATCAACGTACTTAAAATTTACGCCGATAAAATTCAAAACTGCAGTTAAAATGTATTTACCAAAAGTAAACCATTTTCATACCCAACTTTATAATAATTTTCTGTAAATTCCCTTGATGCAGAAAATTGCAATGGAACATTAAAAGAATTAAAGCACTAAAGTAGAGAAATTTAAGAAAATTGATTGTAGATTGTATTAAATCTAAGGGTTCTGACGTCTTTAGGTACATAATTATAAGTCTTGGAATAAAAATACCTATTCTAAGGTACTAGTATACAAAAGTTCTTATTGATTTTATGTACTCATACACATCGAGTATTTATTATTAAATAAATACTTCTATGTGGAATTTTCAAACTATCAGCATTTTGCAATGGTTTCTTTAGATAATACGTTTATTTACATGAACGGTTAAAATACGGAACATATCTCTCGATACAGTGGACAAAACTTTGTTAGCACAACTCTGGTGAATAAAAAGTAACGGATTTGAATATCAATACTACATATGGTATCTAACAGTGCTTATCAAAAGAGGTTGGTTTTGTGACAAAGCTTTGCTTTCAACTTACTAAAGTCAATACATTCCACACAAATGTTGTTATGCTTTGTTATTTTATAAGTTTATTCAGCTTACAAAAAGAAATGAATTGTAGGTCATGTAAAAAAAATATAATGTACACTTGAACTCAGCTTGATTGAACGATTTATTAAGTTATTTCTCATTACACTGATTTACGAAAATGTTGAACAATGCCTTAGTAAATGTTATAACCACGTGATCAATTATTTACCAACGTATTACGAGCTTTAAATACCTATCAGATAGTTTCAAAAAAGTAATTATTATTAAGTAACTCTTTAACGACCCGAATTTTCGTCTGTGACTATAGACTCAAATCGTCAGGCGACCATTTGTCCCATATTATACCTTTTTTAAACATATCGTATGTGTAATTATTCCATTGTTTAGAAGGAATTAATCAGTCTTGAAAGTACGAAAGAGATAACGCGACCTTCAGTTGAGACACAATAGGATGATATCACAATTTATGAGACTTTTCTAGCACTTTTGTCGGCTTGGATAAGTAACTTTTTTATATGCCCACGTGGGGGACCGCATTTTCCACCCTTATTTTTACTGGCTTACGTGTAGGATGTATTTTTTCACCCCTATTTTTACACACCCACGTGTGAGACCGTGTTTTCAACCTTTTTATCCTAATTATTTTTTACATACACCCACGTGTGAGACCGTATTTTCAACCCTTTCTTTTCGAAGGCCCTTTTCAATCCTAATTATTTTTACTCGCTTACGTATAGGACGTTTATTTTCACCCCTATTTTATGACAGCTCACGTGTAGGGCGTGTTTTTACACCCTATTTTATGACAGCTCACGTATAGGACGCGTATTTTCTACCCCATGGTTTCTTTTCGAGGGTCAACCCTAATTAGAGCCTTTTTTGAACATGCTCACGTGAGGGGCAGATGTAGGCCTTGGGCTAGGTCTTGGGACTGGGGGTGGAGCTGGACTTGGACTTGGAGTTGGTCTTAGGGTTATTTTTGATGGTCATCTAATTAAGGTCCTTTTGGCTATATTAAAAAGCAGTACCCCTGGAGGTTGCACACGCATACAATGTTGGAAATTGCATAATTAATAAGATATTATTATCGATCCTATTGTTTAAATGGCCATATGCAATTGGATGATCTTTTACCTATACGAGAAAACGTATTTCTAATAATAACCTCAGGCAGTGATGTAAAGTCCTTAAAATCTTGTGCACAGTTTTCACTTGCACATGGTGGAAAGGAGGATATTGTTCAACACACAACGATACTTATGCAGAAAATGTCAGATATTGCTGCTTCGAGTAGTAGCAAGTGTAGTCTCTTTTTCGTAAGGACACATTTGGATTGCACTAGTAAGCTAATAAAAAGTGTCTTCCAAGAAAAATTTGGTATGTGCTGGAACTAAATATGACAGTACTGTGTGTAACATTTTACACAAAAAATCATTGAACTCCATAAAAAATGATTCTTGGAACGGTCCATTTTGTAACAATCTATACCGATTGTTCAAATCACGGGAGATATTTTATGAAAGGCAAGGACATTCATGTAAAACTTTTGGACCTTCAAGATCTTTCAGATGAAACTTTGGACATGATACCCTAATATATTATTAAAACGGTTGACAAATACTAATTAACAAACAAAAGTAAAGGCAATGTGTGCTGACAACACAAAGATTTAGTTGGGGTTAACTGTGCTGCTATCCTTCATAACTGTATTCAAACATTAGCAGACTGCTTGACTATTCAGATACAAGCCATTATTATGAAAATCTGTAGCTATTTCTACATTTATACGGTTCAAATTGAACTTTTAAAAGAACTTTGTGTATTTGTTAATGTTGAATACCAAAAACTGTTGTGATACAATAAAGTCATGTGGTTAGCGTTGTTACCTTCGATAGAAAGAACATTAAAAATATTCAAACCGTTGCAGAATTACATTCTGGCTCAAGAAAAATGTCCCACATTATTTCTGAATATTTTCAAAAACAATTTTTTTGAAGTTTCGCTATAGTTTGTTCACTCACAAGCTTCTACATTTCATAAATGTGGAATCTGAAAAATCTTCAATGGCAGAAGTATACCTGGTATTATCAAAAGGGGTAGCGGGTTAAGAATGAATCTGCGGTCCCCACAGACTGGTTACTTGGCTTTACAGTCATATATTCATTACTCAATCCATTTCTCTGACTGTATATTCTAATGTTTATTTATCTTTATCCTAATGAACATATTGGGTTTTTCAGAAAATATGTTTCGAATTTTGGATGATATGAGATTTTTTCTTTACCAATATAAGTACAAAAAAAATAATTTTTAGTCTTGTAATTCAGTTCAAAGTATCGGAAAGAGCTGAGCGCCAGCTTGTGACATTTACCTAGTTCTTACAGTTTGGTTATATTAAAAATCACGTACTGTTTTTCTCGGCCGATTAGACTGAAAGAATGAAATCAAAGTTAACTCCAACTTTTAATACAGTAAGAGATAAAATTAAAAAACCGGACAATACATGATCGCATATACTATACGACATTTCACTTTTACTTTAAAGATCCATCAAAATTGTACCAAAACCAAATATTCTAATAGACAAGAGTTTTTCTGATAACACAGTGATTGATACAGTTACACTGAATGAAGAAAGTAATAAAGTAGAACTTGATAAAAAAGAACAGATATTAGTTAGAAGTGTAATTGTTAAAACCTAAAAAGAAAAACTGATCTATGGATTATACCGAGGATACTAAGAATCAAGAATAACGAGATTAACTCGAACAATTATGTTATAAATATAAGAGAAAAGTACGAGGAAAAAAATAGGTAAACGTCAGGAAAAGCGCCTATTAGGATCACTATGGAACTGCCGGTAGATATGGTTATGATACCTATTTGTCCGCCGGTCAAAAAAGGCTACACCGTGCAGCCAGGTTATTGCACTTCAATCTAGCGTTTATGTAATTAGTGTAAATGATGTTTTTAACTTACGAGCAGGAGAGACTGCATTGAACGGTAGCTGGGCTGGTGCTGGACGGGAGCTGGTCATGTAGAACCGGCCAATGATCCCGAGGTAGCGAAGACCCCTCTTAGGCAAGTATGGCGCACCGCTTTATTCAGTGTGGGTATAGGCGGGCGCAGCTATCGGTGTACTGGTAAAAGTCTTTTACTTTAACCATCAGACTTTGCCGCCAAACATAACGGCACTGGACTAAAAATTGATTATTTCTCAATTCTAACGATAATAACTAATTATTGAGAGCGTATTGAAGAGTATCAACCCAGAATTAAGAATCTTACATACCAAAAAGAGTTATCGGGAGGTGAAACACTGAAATATAATGCAATTTAGAGTGCTGACGTCTGAAAATCATTAAAACACCAATTTTATGCAAACAAATCCGTAAAAAAGTTAACTTTATCAACACTCAGCTACTGTAGAGTCGTCAAAATGTGTTATGACAGGAAATAGAGATACAGCAAAGTTATTACTGAGGGCTTTAGATAAAAATCAAAATTTACGACTACACAAACGACGTTGATTCGTCGTTCATTCCATCTTCGTTGTTCCAGCAATGTTTAAGCTTTAGTGATGGCACTTTTCCAGGTAGCTCTAGGAGCAACGCAGTTCTGCATGTTTCTCGATCATTTTATTGTATTTCCACTTGGTATAAGGTTTATATTCAATATAAGCCGTTTTAAACCAGAGTTGGGAAAAAATTACCTCTACGGTTTTTTTTTTGGAGCATGTGTAACTCCATGCCCATAAGGATGACGTCTGATACTGAAAGAGCAATATACGAAGACAAGAGCGACTTACACGCCATGAAAAGATTACAATGAAATCTCGTAGATCATTCCATTTAGCTGACTTAAAACATCACAAGGTCCAATCAATATTGCGAACAGAGGGGTATAGAACAGAGGTTATTTCTATTACTTTGTACCTACGATTTACTGTTTCTATTTTCTTGAGAAGTCATAATAGAGTAAGTTTAGTTAAAACACACTTGAAAATCGAAACTAATGCCACAAGCAACTTTGGTTAGGTTGCAGTATTCGGATGTTTACTACCAATATTTGTAAATTCATCATTTCCAAGATTTTGGCGTTTAATTAAGGAAAGTTGAAGGAAGTTGATTTTCATAAGTAAAATATTGAAAAAAATTTTTTTTTACTTGAATGAGTTATAACATTTTACTATATTAAATTACCTATTTAATATAAGTAGAGAAGTCTAATGCGTATGTGTGGTTAGTAGTATGAAGTGCAATATCTTTAAGTTTAAAGGTTAAACGTAAATGAATCAGTATAATTAAAAAAATATTATATGTTGTTACGGTAAAGGTAATAATCCAGTTAGTTTCCTGTTTTGTATTCATTCTTTAACTTTATTTTTAATTAAATTACCTCTTCGGGCACATTTTTACATACAATGTAACTCTCGGTACAAGTTTAAGAGTTATTAATTTCATATTTAGGTTACCTCTTGTATGATATTGGTGTAACATCATATAAATCAATCTTTATTGGTATGAGTAAACAGATCCATAATTCTTAACTGGGCCTTAATAGATAATAATGCAAGATCATTTAGATTTAGATTTATTGAACAGGATTTGTTTTGTCGGATTACTAACTTACTGTTATATATGAGACTCACTCCCATACAATGTAATTTTATATTATATACATTACTGTGATCCTCCCGATCAAATTGCATAATATACAAATTCTTCCATACCTAAAATACTTATTTTTTGGGAAGAACTCAACAAATTTTTGTGTTAGTGTTAAACGTTTCTATAGCAATTGCAGCTATCCTCGTCAGTAAAAGTAGAAAAGTGTTAACAAATATTTGAAATAAGAATATCAACAAAATTTATAAAATGTGAAAACGCACAGAATAAGTCTGCTGTAAGTCTATTGGATTTTATATTATTGACAGAAATGTTTAATAACTAAATTTTTAGTACATTATTAAATATTATTAAACCGTTTTGAAGATGAGATTCCACAACACTCTAACGATGTAAAAGGCTACAACCAAACTACAAATTGTCGGCGATGTGTCCACCGTCGGCGTAATGTCCATCAGTGATATGGACGTACACTTACTATAGTCTGTAGCACATGCATTAATTATCTGAATTAAGAATTACACTATACGTTTGAAAATATTCTTCATAACAACCGTCAGGTTAGAAAGCATCGAAAATAAAGCAAACATGCAAGTTCTTAAACTTCTGCAATGTCATTAAAAACTTGTTTATTAAAGTTCGAAATGTGTTTAAGAAAACGCATGGTTGCTTTATTTTCTATTTCTTTCTAACCTGACGATTGTTATGAGGAATACTTTCAAACGTGTAGTGTAATTTCTAAATTCAGATAACTAATGCACGTTCTTGCTTCACTTGTTGAATTCATACATGTAGGAAGGAAACGGCAATAGTGTATACATGTCGGAGTTAGGGTTATGATTTGTGGTACCTTTTTCAAAATTTTACATCTCCTGATGTTTCATATGATGAACAATTGCCTATAAATGCCAAAAAAGACATGCAATTTGTTCAGTTGTGAAAAAATCTTCTACACCCCACTTACTGAACATGGGGCAATTTGGTCATTCTTATTTTCCTCAATTTTTAATGTAACATTTTTGTATATTCTTTAAAATTTATGTTTCAGGTGTAAATATGTCGTTTACAAATAAGAAATCGAAAGGTGCAGTAGATTCTGCTGGACCGAAATGAACAAAGAATTTAACAGCAACTACAAAACGTCGCCCCTCTATGCCACAAGTGAAAAATCAGCTAAATGTGACCTTCTGCAGAATGCCATTAAAAAGGGACATTGTTGGTAGATTTTTGGGATTATATGACCAAGTGAAAGGTAGAGCTGACAGAATAAACTGGATCTCTGAAGAATTGATGTTGCTGTGGGAGAAACTGAGCTTCCCTCTTCTATCTAAGCAGCAAGTTACAGCTAGGACTGACAAACTCATTAAACTGTTTGAAAAATATCGAAAGAGACCTAATGAAGAATTTGAAATATGCGTCAGTAATGTCTTTGACATTACAAAACAGTATGGGAATTGGCTTGGCAGTGAAGACAAAGAACTTTATAGAAAACAAATGGAATCCGGAGGCACAGTAGGATACACAACTGAGAAACTGGCTGCTATGTCAACAATCCATCCATCGAAAAGAATAAGAAGCTCACCAAAGTCATCAACAAGCAAATTGGAAGTTGATGAACAGGGGACTAACGACAGTAGTTCTAGTACAAGTACAAAAGAACAAAACATCACTTCTGATACTGATATTGCAGAAGAACATGAATCGATGAAACGAAAATACCAATCAACTACTGTTGCAGCGAAACTGGTTTCAAAGTTATCCTTATCGACAATGAAAACATCAAAAATGCTTAGCAATTTATCTCAAGAAGGTACGGGTGTGGCCACACCATCACAATCAGGCATTTGGCGTCGAGGGGTCAAGAATGCAGAAATAGTCAAGAAACGCACGAGAGAAATAATTGGTGCCGAGGAATTCTGCTTACATTTTGATGGAAAGAGAATTAATAATAAAGAATATCAGGCTGTGTGTCTGAAGAACTCCGCAAGAACTCTCAATCTTGCCATTTTATGTTGTGCAAGCGGATCAGCTGAGGACATCTTTATTCCATTGAAAGACCTGCTAGATGAGTATAATGCATGGCCAAATGTCAAAATGATTATTTCAGTAGTCAACACAGGTCGCAAAAATGGTGTTGTTGTTAGACTTCAGAATCAGTTTAGAGAAAAGGTTCTAGCTGAACCCCAGTTTATTGGGTGCCAACATCACATTCTCGATTTGATTCTCCGGCACTTTATGGATTTCATTTTCCCAACAAGTTCACAATCACCCAATATCAATTATCAATTTATTGAAGATGTCTTGGAAGGCTATTAGGAATTGAAACAAAGGTATTCTGGTGAGAAAATCATACCGAAATGCAAGAACTTGGGATGGCGAGATGACTTCAGATTCCTTTTTGAGCTATGTCAAGCTTATAAATTCTATCAACAAGAGAGGAAATGGCCTCAATTGAAATGGAAGAAGCTACCCTGCCTTCATAGCGCCAGGTGGAATTCGAGAGCTATTTTTGCACTCATTGCGTTTTTCCTCATTCCAAAATGGAGAGCTAAACTCGAAGTGGCTTGTAACTTCATAGCTGGTACATGGGGGGAGGCTTGGTTCTCAAATTAACACTATTCGCAGTACATATACGATGAACTTTATTGTGCTATCTCCAAATTGAAATGTCCTAAGGTTTTACGGTGTTTTTCCAATCACTGGGTCAACAAACAATCTGTGCTTGACGTGCCTCGTTAAAATATAGTCGCCGAGCGAGCTGTGAAGCTAATGGGGGAGATCCATAATACATGTAAAACAGATAAATATCTGAACACAAAGTTTTTAAATAGTAATTCACAACTTTAAATAAGTATATTTCATTTATTGGACTACATATGTTTTTTTCAAATAAAGAAGGTTTAAGTAGCATAAATTTGTTTTGCTTCCTTAACCTAAAAATGCATCCTCTTAGGTGCGGGAGGTTTTTTCAAAAACGACGAAAATTAATATTATTTGTGGGACCTAGAGCCAAAAGTTCATCATTTTGTGGCACAGGCTTTTAAATCTGAAAAAAATCATAACCCTAAGTCGGTGTTAAATAAAGCGCTAATCCGAAACTGAAAATGTTAGATTTTACAAACTATACCATAAAATAGTATTCTACAGTAGCTTTGAAATACATACACCCGTTGTAGCAGACTTATTCTTTACGTTTTCATATTTTATATATTTGTTCTACGCTAATTTATTTCTACACTATCATTCTTCCTAACGACGATAACTGCCATTATTATCGAAACTAATAGATTTTATATAATTTATCTTGAAATACACAATTTATGAACCTAAAGGATAAGTATTTGTAATTATCAGTGTAAGACGTAAAATTGTTTAGGTAAATATTTACTAACTTCTACCTGACATAAATCGTGAAACGATTACTAGGTATGGTAAACATTCAGCCAAAAAGGTGCCAAAGGTATAACTTTGGAGCAGATATCACTGTTATGGATATATTTTAGTTACAATGTTAGAGAAAGTTACGCACGAAATATAATTGCATAATTGACTTAGAAATGATTCACCAGGGGTTTTCAATAGACTTTGAAACTTTTTTAATATTGAAAATATTAAAACGTGGTTTTAAAAGTGTGTAGTTTGTTGTAGCGCCTTGGAATTTATAATGGTACTAATAAGGTAAGGGAATATCGATCTAATAGTTTAGTGATATAGAGCATGCTTGACAAGAATAGCTCTGGGGGTGAAGTAATAAAAATAAACCCTTGCCTATTGTTGAGCAGTGGTCGACAGAGAGATTGGAAGGAGAGTAGTCACTTGAATGAGAGACGTTCAGTGTTCAACTTCAATAATCAAGAAAAGTATTTAAACATTTAAGTAATAAATATTTATTTACGTAGTAATTTAAGCTGTCGAAACACTGATTATTTGTACCTTGATATCTTAAATTATGGCTAATTTGCAATTTTGGCAACTAAATTATCCATATTTCTAGATCTGTAAATGACTCGAAACGAATAAAAATACATACGTTGATCCTTCTAAATGTATAATTATACAATCATAAACAAATGTTAAATAATCTTTTAAGAATTTGAATTTTCAAGATTTGTAATGAGCAATTATTTCAAATCAAGGTTTATATAAAAGGAGAAATGGGTTAGAATAATTTTGTTTACGGAAACTAATTTTAAATTTTTATTTGAAATTGGATTTGATACTAATATGAAAAACTTATATGATAAATGCTTAAAAATATGTACATATTGCCCGCCACTCTCATTTAAATTAACCCTTAACTGCTGACATGGAGTCTATCAGACTCCGCCCACTGTACTTTGATCAGTAACGTCCACTCAAATGCATTTACAAGTGCCTGGCTCTCAGTACCTTCTTAACTTTCAGTCTAGTTTGAGGCCTTAAAAAGACATTATTGTAAATTTTTTGGTTTCCGAGTTATAGTCGTTAAGGAGTCTGGGAGACTCCATGTCAGTGTGTGTGTAATATAATTGAATATATGATCCTGGCTAGTTCTTCACGATCCGTGAATATTTTAGATCAAAATTTCGAGGAAATTTGTAATCAATGGTATGACGAGGCGAATAGTGACATATGTGATACTGAGAACGAAGACGAGAGTGTTATACTCAGTGAACATGAATCTTGTAGTGAGCAAGAACTAAATTCTGAAGAGGACGATTTTCAGCAAGAAATTGATTCTGAAAACAATTTGGAAGAAGAATGTGCTTCAGGTAAAATTTGGAAGTAACAAAAAAGGCTTATTTTTACGGAAAAAATCGATATAAATGGAGTAAAATAGAGCCAACCCGAAACGTACGAACTCCACAACATAATATTATGCATTTGCCAGTGGCACGTCATCCTGACCAAGATAATGCTTCCACCTATTTTCAAATTCAGTTTTCTCAGGATATGTGTGAGTTAGTCATAAAGTGGACCAACCAAAAACTAGAAAACATGAGAAATACATATAAAAGAAAAAATAAACCAGAATTAGCAAATATAGATGAAGTGGAATTCAAAGCGTTTTTGGGATTGTTGCTCTATACATCCATATTCAAATCGAATGATGAAGATGTACGTAGTCTTTTTGCTGCAACTGGTAAAGGAAGAGATGTTTTCAGGGCAGTTATGTCAGTGCAACTATGGTAAATAGGACAATATGGTTACTCAACTTTATATACTGCACGAATTTTATTTTATAATACTAGAACTATATTTTTGTTTTTTTGAATTAGTTTCAACTTTGTTTATTACATTTTTGCACAACAGAAACTAATTTCAGATCCATTTTTGCTTAATTTTAATTGTATAAGAAATACCTTTTTTTTAAATGCTTAATTGTAGATACCTTCCGTTTTTGCTCAAATGATCCAAAAAAATTATATTATTTGAATTTTTGTTGTAAACATGTTTCTTCTTAAGCAATAAACTTTGTTGTTTTTATATGCGAACTCTTAATTTTTATAAAATTAAGGAAAATGGCTTTTCCCTTTGTGGAGTCCTCCAGATTCCATGTCAGCGTTATAGTCATAAAATGAGATGTCAGCAGTTAAGGGTTAAGATAAGTCGTAACATAGATATACCGGAAAGTGCATCTAGAATTATCAAATTGAACCTTAAAGAAAGTTTTTTATTTACATTAAGAAGACTACTGTTTAATACCAATTAATTAAATTATTTTAGTGGTTTAATAGAAATATCTTTATTTTAGAAATTAATTAAGAAAAATTTAATTTTATTATAGTTTATTATTGTGAATAAAATTTTAAAAGTTTGTAAAAGGAGAAATAAGTCTACGTAATACTGTATGCACCTTGAATCGTGCGCGCGTAGTACCTGTCTTTTTCCCTCCGTATGCGTTCCCTCTTCTTTGTTTGCGCAGGAGGCTGAAATTCTCATCCGCGGAGTTATTCAAACTATAGCTTATAGTTTGTTGCATAGTTAGTTTAAGATAAGGTTATTGCATTGAAGTGTAATATTACGAAGACAAAAAATAACTGTTTTTTTCCAGTCTCTCGCGGTTTGTATTTGAACCTCTGTGTTCGTTTAGCGCGTTTTTAAAATTTTTGGCTATTGTGGTTGATTGTAGATCGTCGGCGGTAAGATGATGAGTTTCTTAAAACCATGCGATTATAAAAGAGGTTGGTCTAACAAAGCGTAAAGGTGTGAAAGTGTGTATTTGGCGGATGCGTTAGCGGTAGTGGTGAATAAACTCCCTAATTTTGAGGGTTTGCCCAGAAATTTTAGAACATTTAAGTGTGGGTGCATTACATGAGTTTCGGTGAATCGGTTATTTTACGAAGAGTAAACCACGCATCCCGCGTGTACAGTTTTCGGTGGATGATATTTCCATACAGCACAGTTTCTGGATTGGAAAATTTCGTGAACGGTTTTGTTTTAAATAAAGAAAGGGAAAAGTTTGACGAACTTAAGCTTGATATTATAGGGCATAAAAGAAGCTTAGAATTCTAATATTGTATTTGAGACGGTCATAAAATGTTAAGGTGTGAAAACGTTCAGGAAAAGTCTAAATGTTACTGTAGTTAGACGGTAAGAAAAGTTTGTTGAAAATGTTTGTATCATAATTGACCGAGCTGGTAGTGTAGTGCTGACACGACCTGCTTAGCATTCGAGAGGTAATGGGTTCGATTTCCGTTACCATCTACCTTATATTAGGTTTTTTCAGGGGTTTTCCTCATACACATGTGCCGCTACTTAGGCGAATGCTGTGATAGTATTTTCCCCCTCAGAACCCTAACTCCGTTCCTTCCGATCCTATCCTGGCCGCCCCCATCCTTAATACCACCATGCATATATACGTACTGTATGTATGCTGGAAATCCATGGGTGTGGCTGAAGGAACTTGGAAAGCTCAAATAGCCCGCTCTCCCCCTTGTGGAGGTAATGAAATACGTGACCTTACCTTTCCTTTCCTATCATAATTGGTGGCGAGCGAAACCAAGAGAGCAGCATGATCGGAAGAACCCATCGTATTAGCATCTGCAGGTCTAGTCCACCTGCAGAGTGCGATATTTATACGCTCCTAACAAGTTAAATTGTCTAAATTTGTCGTTATCTATTTGTATATATTTTTAACGGCAAACAATATTTGTGGACATATGTGCACTTGAATTCATTTGAGTAGAACGTTACTGGTTTTGTATTTTACACATTTTGTTGTTCTGGGGAATTTATTCATTCATGTGATACAATTATTAATGTTTTAAGACACGTAAAAGCATATTTAAAACGTTTAATATGTGAAAACAAACCTACCACACCGAAATGGCGAAGCGGTTATTAAGATATTAACACGTTCAAATAGTTTTTATTTTAAAGTAGGTAAGATTGGAGATTTTCGGAATACACCACAATTCCAAGGTCCCACATTATCAAGGCCACCACATTCTCAAGGTCCCACCTGACGAAGGTCACACAATTGCAAAGTCATTCGTGTGCACCGCTACCCCAAGGTAATTCCTCACAAGACCAGCTAAAAAAAGTATTTCGATTGTCTGATACCACACATTTAAGCATAAACACAATAGAAAAAAGAAAAATGATATGTTAATATATTTACTTGTTGTATATACAAATATAATCAGTTTATTATTAAGATGTATGATTTTCTCTAGGAATAAAACATTTTGATTTAGTACAAGTGCAATAGGTCCTTTCCACTTCTGTATCGTTACACCTGCGTGGACGTGGTGCAAGTAATTGAGCGTACATGCAGTGTGGTGGTGTAGCGGAGTGTCTGACGGTTGCCATCGGTTAATTCTAACTCCACACATGAAGCATTCAACCGTATCGTCTGCAGATACGCCTCTAGAGGAGTAACAGATTTTCATCAGAGGTACACGATGGTATGCCATCACAGCAACATTGATATATTTGATCATATACACCGTGTGGTGTATATCTGTCTACCTGTCTGTCTATCTGTCTGTCTGTCTGTCTCTTTGTGTACTAGGCGACGCGCTCGGTCAGTTAGTGTGGGTCTGTCTGGTCTACGGCCGCACTATTGAGGACGACATTTTTCTGGAAAGGAAAGCATAAGTTGAAGGAGAGCTGTGTATATAGTTATACTTACTATGCCTGTCTCGATCACTAGGAAAGACCACATGCCGAAGAGCTCCACTACGAACTCGGATGAGCTCGTATAGCCGTGTAATCACTTCGACAGTTTCCAGCACCATTTCCAGATGTATAATGGCGTGATGATACCCAGTTAGTACAGCTAGGATTATAACATTATTCCAGATAAAGTATAATGTTATCTAGTGTGTGCCGGGTCGAGCTGCTCTTCTAGAGAGCTCTCCGTAATCATCCGGACAAATGGTACTATGGTAGTCAGCTGGAAAGATAGAAAGAATTGTTATTAAAAATGATTATGAAGAGAATACATACCGTGGATGTGAGCCGTTAGAAGGGGATGATGTGATGTGCCTAGAAAAGCCAGTACCACCCAGCGATAATAAAAAAAGCGGAATTGCTTTGAACGGCACTGTCTCCCGACGCCATCGCACACATGATGTTGTAAAGCGAAGGAAGAATAGTGCGCCCAATAGTCATGGTAATGTGGATTGCCCAACACCAGGTGTCGTCAATTTCTTCTTCGTCATTGTTCTGCATGTCGTCGTCACCGTTGTCGTCATCCCCGTTGCACTGGACCTCCTGAGCGGCGTCATTGTCTTCTGGAGCCCTGCCAAAGTCATTGTCCTCGTCGTGTATGCTGTTATGTGTCTGTTCCTGTGCGCTGAGTTGAACTACTACGTTCGATAGGTTTTCGGCGCTGCGTTCCAGTCGTCGCATGTTGTTTGTGAGAGTGTCCATGAAGTTGTCCTCATCGCTGCTCTCTTCAACGATGATTTCATTACAGAAGTCAGTACGTCTATCGCGAAGTAGTCGTTGTTGACGTAACGCGTCGTTATCGTAGCCGTCTGAATCACAACTGTAGGCAGGGCCCATGTCAACTCGTCGTACTCACCAGTGTTGAGGTAATCGTTTCCTGCAGAGGAGGAACATACTCCCTCAACACTGGAGGATAAACTCATGATGTCATCACTATCACTGGTATGGTCATAAATGTCGTCACTGGATAGGGCGTCCACGTCAATAGGAGAGGAGGTAGAGAGAGGGATATACAGCACCTCAGCTGAATAGCATGAAGCTACCTGTGGCGTGAGAGCTGGCGGGATGTCGGGAAGAGGTGTTGAGGAAGCAAGCGGAGTAAAGTTAGTGGGGTAGAGAATTTCCCCAGGGGATAGGGATCGGCAGAACAAATGAACCTCAAAAAAAAAAAATAAAATAATAAAACGTTAGAAATGCATCAATAGTGTTAAAAAAATTAAAACGTAAAAGAATGGTGGTTTTTTTGCCTGGGTCAATTCATCGTTGCCAGATGTAGAAGATGATGGGGAAGTTGCTTTCGAATTTATTATGATTTGAGTATTATCTACTATAGAAGCAGTTGTACGAATAATTTCTAATGTTTTCGTTTCGCTAAATATAAGTGTTTCCGCCACTAAAAACAACGTTTTTCATGGATTTTTAGAGGTCTAAATAAATAAACATAACATATATTTAAATTTTTTTTATTAAAAACAAGTGTACAAGCTTTACTGCATTAGATAAGTATCTTACAGATGGTAAACGTTAGACAGAGCGCAGTGACATCATGATTGACAATGATAGTAACAAACTGGTTACAAAGCAGGAAGGGTAGTATGTTCATCAAGTTCAATAACGGGCCGTGCAACAAATTTTCTGATGTAATCCGCTTTCTCTCTACCCTTGACGTAGGTGGTATCTGTTGCTTGAAGCAAGCGAGTGAGAATTCTTCGAAATTGGTGGGGTGGTGTATGCCCCTCTTCCCATTTTATACAATGTTGATTATGCATTAACCAAGTAGCTTGACGCCGACTCTCCGCATCTAACGTATCCCATGGATACGGTGATTTAAAGATGTAGTGGGCGACTTGTGTTCCGTTAAAAATTGGGAGTTCTTTCGATATAAAAGCTTATTAAATTTTAAACCCTTGTACGTCGACTATGACGAGCACCGTATTACAGCTGTCTTGCTGGTTTGGTTAACGCGTTATACGTAACTAATCGATCATGGAGAATAACACAGTATGCTGTCCTATTCGCGGGTATGTTGACTGCTGTTTATAATTCTACGCGAAGTTACTACTGCTTTAGAGTGCAATGTCTCTTTTTCATTCGAACAGTCTACCACTATCAATAGTGCGACTGCCGTAAATTGATTAGGTGTGAGTAATGGTTGACCATCTCTTTGATAATATGACATTTGGAATTCAGCAAACATTTCATGCAATGTAGCAAAGCAATTGTTATCATAATTAACGTTTAAATTGTCATACGGATAACATTTATCGAATCCGCTCATATCTTGAGAAACATTACTTTCTCGCCCCGTTTGAAATCCGATAATAAAGTATCTAGGTGTTTCTATACTAGTCAATGTTTTGATTGCCCATGTATGTTTATCTGTTGTTGCAACGGCTGGATATGTGTGTTTCCCAACCAAATGCTATTTCAATATTTACATTTTTGTACATCGTTGACGCCAATTCCTCCGCTAACGCTGGAATGATGTGTGGCACTTTCCAATATATTTTATCTACGTTAACTTTTATTGCTTCATCTGCAACAGTTGAAATTATTGCGTCGGTTCAATGTTACTGCGAATTAAAACCAATTCTTGTCTGATGTTCAATATCACTTTATTAAGCCGAGTAGCAATCACAAAGGTACACAAACATTAAAATACCCTAACGCATTTGTTAGTGTGCTATTTGAGATAGGAAACCAATCCTTTCATTGTAGACGTTAATCCAACCTTCGTCACGGTATCTACCACTATTCCATTCATTTCGTATCTAATTTCACTGAATAAAAATGCAATGCCATTATTAACAAACCGCGCAGTGATAGAGACAGCACGTCCTCCCTATACGTAGACATAACTTCTGATGGTAAAGTGCACATGTCTTCCTGAATGGTATTCTGATTTCATCATTGTTTCCAAACCTCCTAGTACATGGGTGATGGGTGTGTAGTTCGGAATTTACTATAGCATTATCAACAACAACTTCTTCGTTGACGTTTAATATACTCATTGTCTTACTGTAACACCAAGACTTTACAGGTATGCTCCATTCTGCACTGTCAATGCTTTGAGCGCTGAACGCTTACTGACTCTCACATTTCCACGTTTAGATCTTTTATACTTTGCCTTGCTAAGGCTACATGCACATGTGTTATACCGCGTCACCATCTCTTCTTTAAATGTAGTCCTATCGCTATGACTTCACCGCTAAAATTGATGAGATCTCCGTCTTGGTCTACTATTTTAAGTGTTATGGTCTAAATAGTAAATGTATTCATGGGAAGGAATTGATGGATAATATGTGATGGCTCTCCATGTTTAAAACTTCCACTTATTATACTGCAGTCGATAATTAATTAATTAACTTTGATAATGTTAATAAGGTTTTCAGAGGTATGCAATTCTTTACCTTTGTAAATTTTTTGTTAAATCCCAGCATAGGTCCTATCGAATTTTCTACTTTGAAGTTAATGTCATCTGTTGCTTTCATAATTGCTTTCATAGTATTATTATTCGCTCGTAAATTAATATATCCTCTCGACTTCTTCAGTGTATCATTAATATATTTATTGACATCCGCGATTTCGTATGATCCTGGTGGTGTTGTAACTGTATTGAAAGATTCAAAACTAGTCAACCCCATTACATATTCTGACTAGGTGGTTTATACAAAAGATACAGAGTTACCTATAAAAAATTATGACATCACTTTTAACAAGAATCAACACTAAAAACATAGTGGTCTACTAGAAGGAGGTTGTAAACGGGGTATAATCGTCGGTCCATCAGGTTGCGGAAAAACAAATGTTATGATTACCTTATCACAACATCCAAATGGTTTACGTTTTGAAAATGTTTATGTATACTGCAAATCTTTATATCAGCCCAAACGAAATTTACTTGCACCTATAAAAAATATCGGGTATTTCGAATACATTGATAACAGTGACGTTATATCCCCTGGTGATTCACATAAAAACTGAATAATGATTTTTGATGATGCAGCATGCCATAAACAAAATGAAATAAGAGATCATTTCTGTTTTGGCAGACACCAAAACAATGATTGTTTCTATCTGTGCCAAACGTATTCTTCTATTCCAAAACAGCTTATACGTGATAAAACGAATTTACTAGTTCTGTTTCAGTAAGATACCACCAATCTTAAGCATGTGTATGATGATCACGTTAATATAGATATGGCATTTGACAGATTTAAGGACTTGTGTTTCTGTTGCTGGCATGACAAATTTGGATTTATTGTGATTGATAAACAGAGTGATGTTAATACAGGTCGTTTCCGTAAGGGATTTAACTGTTACATTTCATTATAAATACTGCACTAGTAAACATGCAGTAGTAGTAGAGAAGCGCTTAGTATAAGACATTTTGCGTGCTCGCAAAAGTGTGCAACAAAAATACGCTAGTTTAAAATAAGATACTCCACTTACAGATCGTGCAATGGAGGCACGCTTTAAACCTATGACGCAGCCATTGCAACAATTGATTACTAAACAAGATGGTTCTCTCGTCAAATCTGAACCCCTTACATCAGACTTTACAAAAAATGAACCTATTTCACATGAAAATGAAGTGTTTTTACATCATACACCTAAAACCTCTGGAGCACGAAAGCCACCACGTATTCTTGTTCTTGATGCCATTTCATAAGTTTTAGAGGAAACTGTGATTGCTGGTATCACACATGACGACGAAATGGAGATTCCTACTTTACAACAATTGAAATCAGAACCAGCCTTTCAAGAGCATGTAAATCAGTATGAAGTATTAGCAAAATATTATGTGGAAGGTATATTTAGAGATCCCGAAGGCGAGTATGATTTGACATATGGCGTACACTTTCTTCCCGAAAAAGAGAAATTTTTTATTGGTGATGCTGAACTCGACTTTGTTGGAGAGAATTTTCGTATCACTCTTCCAGATGGATCATCCTTAGATTATGATGGAACTCCGGGGTTATATGAGCTACTATTTAAAAAGCCTCCTACGGGATACAAAAAGAGTGATCTACAGCAATACAATGACATTTTGCGCCGCACAAATGCTGTCCGACGTAATTATAACCCAGATGATCAAATCCAAAGAACTAATAGTAGGAAATACATGGAGATCATTAAACCATTACTTCAACCTCGAAAACGCCCCGCTACATCAGCTATTGCACCGCCGGCCACAAGATCTCTCACAACTTCTATCTCCAAAATAGGGGGTGGAATGCAAGTATTACGCTATAATAACAAATTTATTGAGTTTGTACCTTGGAATGATCCGAATAAGTTGGAATATAATCTTATAAACCTGTAACTATATTCATTTCATTTCATTGTTATAACGACCATCACTATTGATACTACTACATATCTAGCACTGATCACAATAGATAAATTTTGTAAACATATTGTTCATCATTCTGGTAATCTTCATTATCAAACTTTCATTTCTTTATCTGGAATAGCGATTAAAAAGAGAATTAGTATTCCTACTGGTACAATTGACACCTATACCTTTCCTTGTAACCAGGGCACGGTAGTGTATTGCAAATGAAGTCATCCAGGTCTCGATCTTAACATAGATGATAAAAAGTTTGCGCTTGCAAGCAAAGTAATTGGTCACCATATAACTAGGAGTGCCACAATTAAAGTGACTATACCAGAGTTTATACAGTTTGCAAGTACAACGATGATTTAGTAGAAATGATACCACAGACCACAGACGTATTCTACCATACTCATAAACTAGATTGTCTAAATAGTCATCAGTAAAGGTTCCCCGTCCATACACTTTTTCATCTGCACTAACACAATCTACAGCTTTAGGCCACGACTCTGCACTATAACACACCCACATATTGACTAAAACATTTATTATTATCCCTATTCACTATATGTGCGTTACCCCCACTTATTACTTGACAGCTTTCGTAACTTCTACGTCCATATCCCTTTTCTCCTTGGCAAATTCTACAATTTCCATAACACATGCTACATTGAGATAAAATATATCTCGTAATGAGACTATTAACCTGTGTATGTCAACATCTGGCATTACCGCCGCCGCATGTATTATTTTATTATAAAATACAAGAAATGCTATAATAGGTAGTAGATGCAATCGCTAACTGAATAGTCTCCATAACTGTTCTGTAGACTCCCGTCCTAAATAGACTTCTGATTCTTCACAATGCGAGATGCGTATAATTTTCTTCTTGCTAATAGTTTCATACGATATAGTTTTCAAGCCCACCTTTGCAAGTAGCCATGTGCCTTCAGGTGTGTAGAAATAATTTGTAATTATCCCTTGATTATCCATAAGTGTGTACCACTGCTGCTTATCAAACATCACTCCATTACTCTTAGATCCACCAAGTTTCACGACTGGTTCAAGATTGAATTGGGGTGAAAGGCCGCCACTAACATACTTTTATTTAAAAAATATTGCAAATTGTTAATTAAAATATCGTGACATCCACTTGAATTCATAACACTCACAACCTTCGCCTTTTCTACCGGTTGACGTAATATGTTCTCCATTACATACGATACTGGTTTCACATGTATTCCCTCTGCATTTATATCCTACCGTCCCCACTATTTCTACCGTCAAGGTTACATGCGCGACCTCGACCGCTACACTGCACGCTATTTCAGCAACCGTACTGTTTCAAGGCCTTCTTTCACCGCTTTTCATCAAAGTTAGCGGGATCTCACCAATAACTGTGGTTGTCCCCTTGACCATCCCAGCCCCACATTTCTAAGGTTCCCACAACCTCAAGGTTCCCACAATTACAATGCCCCCACCCCTTCTCACGTTTCCTCCATTTCCAAGGTTACTCCACAGCAAGGTCATTCGTGTTATTTCACTGGGTTATCTCGACATACGTTTTAGAAGGTCATTTCTTCCTTTAAAAGTAGGGGTAACTACACATGTAGTATCGTGTTATTTCCTGTCAGTACGTCTGATATCCCAGTACAAAATGATTCGAATGCTAGGGAGTGCCACCATTATCACTTTTTAATCTAAATGCGCGGTGAGCATGTGAACTAATACCAAACTGGGTGCAATTTGAAAAAAGGGACTACTGCCTTCTACGACATTAGAAGCGCTAAAGGATACATATGAAGATGTGCAGTGGAATACTGAATGGTTTGGCAACCTGGATAAACGAATTCGCTACTTCCACCATCATGCCTTCATGGGTAATTTGGGATATTATTTGCCCTTCATACTCGCTATCATCTTGCTGATCATATGCATTTATGCTATTACTGCTACAAAGCATTGCAACCTTGTGACTACCGAGTTATTGACCACCATACATATATGGATAGATGGGTCGCAATTTACCACATGTCACACCAAGAATACTGGTGCTCATCGTGTAGAGCACCCCTAACAATACTACACGAGGTATATGAAGATGATTCATGCATACTCTGCGGTGAAGTGTACTATTTGGATAATTATTTTTTTATAATGTATATATTTTATATAATAAATTATTTCCTATTAGTACCTTACGGTGTTCTCCGGTGAGAAGATGTGCGACGTGCCACCAAACTTGTATTATCCTCAGTATTACAATTGTTTCGATAAACATGTACTTACGTATCGAACATGGTCTGGAGTTCACCCACCTTCATCGCTTGCAGCAGCAGGGTTCATTTCCACATCATGTACCGCTGATGAAAATCTGTTACTCCTTTAAAGGCAGGCGATACGGTTGAATGCTTCATGTGTGGAGTTCGAATTAACCGATGACAACCATCGCACCCTCCACTACAGAAACACCTCCGATGGGCACCACACTGCACGTACGCTCAATTACTCACACCACTATCACGCAGGTGTAACGATACGTGGAAAGGACCTTTTGCACTTGTACTAAATCAAAATGTTTTATTCCTAGATAAAACCATATATCTGAATAATAAACTGATTATATTGGTGTATACAACAAATAAATGTATTAACATATAATTTTTCTTTTTTCTATTGTGTTTATCGTTTAAAGTATGGTATCAGACAATCGAAATACTTTTTTTAGCGGGCCTTGGTGAAGTAAAATATGTGTATATGCAGGACACACAACCAGTCTTGTGAATGTGTAACCTTCAAAAAGTGTGGGGTGTTACCTTGGGGTGGTGGCGCACACGAATAACCTTGCAATTGTGTGACCTTCGTCAGGTGGAACCTTGACAATGTGGTGGCCTTGATAATGTGGGGCCTTGGAATTGTGGTGTGTTCCAAAAGTCTCCAATCTTACCTACTTTATAATAATAATTTTATTCTTTATTACCAATTATTGTAAGAGTACAGTATGTGTTACTTAAGTAAACATTTTGTTAATGATATTATTCTTATATTGAAATTAACTTAGGTTGAACAGTACACTTACTTATTTGAGTGTTAGATTTACTAATGGGTCAACTAATTCGCGGCCTAGGACCAGGCACAGGACACAGCGCCAATTAAAATTTATTGTAAGTATAAATAATGAAAAGTCTTAATAAACAAAAAAAACTGAAATAAAATATTACTCGTTAGTGTTCTTACATAATGAGCATACAAAATACTGTTTTTCTTGCACGCATGGCATTTTACAAACGACTTGTTTCCAGGACAATGTGGTTTAATTTGACGTTTGTCTTGACGTTCTTCAATTTCCTCTGAAATAGTAGCTTGATTGACAGATCCCTGCATACTTTTCTGATAGTCAGCCTAGCTTCAGAGTATTTACTACGGCTTATTTAAGGATTTGTATGAGATCCAAGCGTTTATAACGGCTAAGTCAAGGAGATTGTAAAATGTGTGAACTGTTCAACGCCCAGACGAAGCCTTCAATAAATACGTTCGTACCATTTCGTCTACATCAACATCGCATTTTGTGTTCATATAAAATTGTATAGTTTCGAGATTCTTTATTCATTGGATTGAATTTTAATTTTAATTGAATTTTAACGTACAATATATTATGTGTTTCAAAATTTTGTCATCAATGAGAAGTCACCAAGCACTGCTTCAAGTTTCATTTTCTTTGAACACATGTTGGTGGGTTTGTCTACCACTATTTTTCGTTTCTTGGATCGTCCAAAGGGTACCATCTGGGGATGCAATTCATGCACCAACTGGTATTTGTCAAACAACATCGTAATTAGCCCAGACCGTTGAATGATTGCGGCCGCGTCTGCTTCCCTACCACCCAGTCGGTGTTACTTAGGTATTATATTGCTACGAGTCATAACTAGTAATATCTTCAACCAGTATGTAATTGATGAATTGTGAATGAAAACAGTAATATAATTACAATGGGGCCAAATTTCTTCGATTTGGATTTAACTAATTTCGCCTAATTAGTGCTATATTACCGCATTTTGCATGCAAATGAAATAAAGGAAGAGGTTTTATTTTGTGTCTCTTCATTCTACAACCGTATCATTTGGGATATTTAATAAAGGGAACAATTCTGTTGTGAACCATGGTGTGGATTGGCTGAAGTGCGTGGGTATATGCACAAATGGAGCTCGCGCAACGGGAATACATAGAGGTATGGTAACAAGGATTATAGCAGTAGCTCCATATTGTGTTTTTATTCACTGTAGCATCAACAAACAAGCTTTGGCAGCTAAGGAGATTCTAGATGAATTAAGACATTTCCTGAACGACGTAGTAAAGGTAGTAAATTTTACTGAAGCAAGAGCTTTAAATTCAAGACTTTTTCAGATTTTATGTTCCGAAATGAGAAGAGAAGGCCTTGGAAGCAGATCAACATTAGCAGTATTTAGAAACTCCATAGCAATCCTTGCGTAGGTGGCCGCGCATTATCTTGCTGAAAAATTGGATTTTCTATTTCTTACGGATATGGCAGTAAAACTGGTTCAATAACGTTGTTAATGTACAGATTTCCATTGAATGTTCCCTCAATAACTACTAGAGGAGATATGCTTCCATGGCAGATATCCCTCCACACCATCACACATTTAGTGAGAGTAGTATGTCGTTGTACAGAAAACTGCTAATTGCGTCTTTCTCCAGGACGGCTTCTAACCAATTTGCGACCATTATGAGCCCATAAACAAGAAGGAGATTCGTCAATAAAGATGACTTGATTCCATTGCACGTTCCAATGCAACCTTTCGTTACAGCATTGCCGCAGTGCAGTACGGTGGCGTGAAGTTAGAGGTAAACAATGCAATGGTCGGTGTGATCTGAGCCCAAAAGGTCGAAGTATTCGATACGGCGATAGTAAGGAGATTTGATAATTAGTTAATCCTCTCCATCTATCACCAATTTCCCTTGTTGATGAAAAACGGCCCCGAAGAGCTACAAGCCGAAGTGCACGATCTTCACGATCAGTGGTGAGTCTAGGACGTCCGGGACGCAAACGTTGTCGTTCCTCATTATTTTCTGATCATCTTCGTATAAGGAAATTGTGGCGACACTGCGTCCCGCGCGAGCGACAATATCACGAATTGATAATCCGGCTTCTCGTAGATCGATTATTCTGCCACATTCAAACTCGGTTGACTGATGGAAATTTGCACGATGTTGTACTTTAAAGTATTTACTTATTAAGCTTACAAATATGCTTAACATTAACACTTAAGATACTAATGTCAAATGAAAGAAAAAGGTTTTTGTACCATTGTCTATGATTACTTGATTAATCTTTATTGTATCTTGCTGAAATTTTCATTTTTTCTTAATAGGAATAAAATACACGTTTTCAGAAAATTTGATTAAAATACATCAACGTGTACTGGATGTTCATTTATTTATGGCGGCCAGTATATTACTATTTAACTAATAATGAACATAAAAAATAATATGTGATGGATCTGCCGTCCAATAGGTTAAAAATTAGGACTAACCTCCATTACTATTTATCTTTTTTGGGTGTATTTTAAATTATACAATCTAAACGTTTCGATAACACTTACAGTTAAATTTTTCAACTTTGATCATATTTAACAGATATTACTACTGACGAAGATAACTGTAAGTGTTATCGAAACGTTTAGATTGTATAATTTAAAATACACCATTTAAAAAAACCAAAAAACATAAGTATTTTATTATGTGTTATAATGGTGAAAGTTTACATTTTCATATTACTATTTAATTAGGAATGAAGATAAAAAATAATATGTGATGGAGCTGCCGTCTAAGGGGCTGAAAGTTGAAACGAACCTCCTATCCTCGATCTCAAAAACCACGCATAGTATCAATTTGACCTTTTCAGATTATATTACTATCTTATTATTAATGAAAATAAAAAGGAGTATGTGATGGAGCTGCCGCCTAAGGGGTGAAAATTAAGGCGAACCCCTTATTCTTGATTTCGAAAACTGGGCATAGTAATAATTTGACGTTCCCAGATTATATTCCTATTTGATTATTAATGAGGATAAGAAAATAATATGTGGTGGAGCTCCCGTCAAGGGTGGTGAAAATTGAGACTAGGCACTTTATCCTCTGTGTCGAAAACCGCGCATACTATCAAGTTGAGATTTTCAGGTAATATTAATATCTTATTAATAACGAAGATTAAAAGATAATGTGATGAAGCTACTGTGTAAGGGGTGATATTTTGATATTTTCAGATTGTATTACTATCTAATTAATAATAAAGGTAAAAAATCATATCTGATGGCACTGCCTTCCGTATATCCTATTAAATGTTTTAGGTCTTAGGGAAATTTCAAAATACGCACCCTTCCAAAAAGGACTGTTCAGGCACGAATGTGTTAAAAAGGACCTTACGAGTTACGATAACAGTACTTTAAGAAAACCTAGATTTTGGGACCAAATTTTACCAAAAAGACCTTAGATGATGATCTCAAAAATATTTCAGTGGCATAGGTTCTGGTGTGGCATTTTGTGAATTAATTTTTTGAGGAGTTTTGGAAAAGGTACTCTTATTCTGGAACTCTAAACCTAGGCAACTTCGAGAAAAAAGATTCCGAACGTATCAAGATTTAATTATGATACGACCAGGGATGCCTTAAAAAATAACAGGACTTCGTTGAATAAATTAATCAAAATGCTGAAAAAAGTAAGCATATCAAATCGTTTGGAGAAAATGTCAATGACGTACAGGTTAGTGTCTTGGAAGTATTACACCACACTAAAAAGTCCGCCACTGGAATGTTTTTGAGGTATGACAGTTACATCAAGATTTAGCTTTCATCATGAAATTTCACTGTTCTGAGTCCGATTGTTATATCATCAGCCATTCTTAAATTATCGCAACAAAACAAATTTTCTTTCTAAACTAAAGCACGCTGTATCTCTGAAATGAAGAAAGTTAGGATCCATGTTTATAGAAACTTTTCTTTTAATTTCATCCGTACTATCTGAAGCCGCAGATTTTACACCTACTGTAGGACAACCGGTATAAATAGAAAACATCGCATCATACATTTAATTGACGACTATCGTTCAATATGTCACAATTTACAGTTTTATTGGTGTTTTCTATTTTAATGTAAACAATTACCAAAAATGTAGTTTGTGACGTGTACAACATTGTTTTGAATGTTTTCTGTGTATTAAGGTTTTATTGACAAAGTTTGGATCAAGAATTTTATGGACGAGATCGATGTTAATAATCATTGGTTTTGCTGATTTTGATACAAAATTTACAACAATTTTTAGAAAAGGCCGATGTGGCGACTAGCTAGTTCCCTTGCCGAATAAGTAACTTTCAGGTTTTAATTCAACTTGCGTAAAAGAATGTATGGTAACATAATAAGATACTTGCCTTTTTTGGATTTTTTAATGGTGTATTTTAAATTATATAATCTAAACGTTTCGATAACACTTACAGTTATCTTCGTCAGTAGAAATATCTATTAAAGTTGTTAGAGATGTTGAAAACAATTTTCTCAAAGTTGAAAAATTAAATAATTAGATTAATTTTTCAACTTTGACAGCATTGTTTTCAACATGTTTAACAATTTTAATAGATATTACTACTGACGAAGATAACTGTAAGTGTTATCGAAACGTTTAGATTGTATAATTTAAATTAGACCATTAAAAAACCCAAAAAAATAATTATTTTATTGTGTGATAATGGTGAAAGTTTACATTTTCATAACGTATGGTAACCTTTGTGTAAATATTCCGACGTTGAAGTTTTCACTATACATCCGTAGGTCAACAAGCTGTGTTTTTTTTATGTGAACCCGTTTGTTATACAACGCCTATTTGCGAACATTTTTAGTGCTTTTTTTTAATTAGATCATTAAATTAACTTCAATAAGTTGCTTATTTGTTGAAGCAAAGTAATTACGTTCGATAGCATTGCAACGGATTATTTATTTCTAACGTAACTTTTAAAGATTGAATTGTCAATGCATTGTTTTCTGAAGAATTTGAGCCGATTTTATAACGGTGAGGATTGATATACCATCTGGATGGAGATTGAAGTAAAGCGATTGGTTTAGTTTTTTTTTTTAAATATAATTTCAAACGGTTGTAAATTAAAGTAAAGTGAGTACCTTTTTTTAAGTAAAATTACATTGAAGTTCAAATTTATTAAGTAGATTATAAAGTAACGTAATTATGAATTATGAAGTAAGGCTGCTTGTTCTTACATACGAGGGTTTGCAGCTTTTTTTTTGGAGTTACTTTCTATAGGTATCGACCAACCGATAGCAGATATTACTGATGTTGCCGAACAGGATATGGCGAGCCTGTTCAATTTTCCCGAATTTAGGAATTTACAATTCCGATATCGACGTTTCGTAAATTTTAGGATTTTATAAATTTTCAGTCGCGTTTAGATTTGTTGTAGTGACGTGTTTCTGTGTTTTAAACAAAAGAATTAATTATGGTATCTTCATTTATTTTTGGTTATTTGAGATAATAATTTTAGCGTGTAGTTTATCAAAATGTCTAGTGAGTTTTGGTTTCTTTTCCCAAGTTTTGTGGCTTTTATATGAAGCTTGGAATTTCATTGGAAATTGGTGGAACTTGGCGTGAATGTTTTTGTAGTAGAATTTTTAGTAGTAGATTAGTAGATTAGTAGATTAGTAGATTAGTAGATTAGTAGATTAGTAGATTAGTAGATTAGTAGATTAGTAGATTAGTAGATTAGTAGATTAGTAGATTAGTAGATTAGTAGATTAGTAGATTAGTAGATTAGTAGATTAGTAGATTAGTAGATTAGTAGATTAGTAGATTAGTAGATTAGTAGATTAGTAGATTAGTAGATTAGTAGATTAGTAGATTAGTAGATTAGTAGATTAGCAGATTAGTAGATTAGTAGATTAGTAGATTGCAGATTAGCAGATTAGCAGATTAGCAGATTAGTAGATTAGCAGATTAGCAGATTAGCAGATTAGCAGATTAGCAGATTAGCAGATTAGCAGATTAGCAGATTAGCAGATTAGCAGATTAGCAGATTAGCAGATTAGCAGATTAGAGATTAGCAGATTAGCAGATTAGCAGATTAGCAGACTAGTAGATTAGCAGATAGCAGCTTAGCAGATTAGCAGATCATTAGATTATTAGATCATTAGAATATTAGATCATTAGATCATTAGATCATTAGATTAAAGATCATTAGATCATTAGATCATTAGATTATTAGATCATCAGATCATTAGATTATTAGATTCATTAGACTATTAGATTATTAGATCATTAGATTCATTAGATTCATTAGATTATTAGATATTAGATCATTAGATTATTAGATTATTAGATTATTAGATTATTAGATTATTAGATTATTAGATTATTAGATTATTAGATTATTAGATTATTAGATTATTAGATCATTAGATTATTAGATCATTAGATTATTAGATTATTAGATTATTAGATTATTAGATTATTAGATTATTAGATTATTAGATTATTAGATTATTAGATTATTAGATTATTAGATTATTATATTATTAGATTATTAGATTATTAGATTATTAGATTATTAGATTATTAGATTATTAGATTATTAGATTATTAGATTATTAGATTATTAGATTATTAGATTATTAGATTATTAGATTATTAGATTATTAGATTATTAGATTATTAGATTATTAGATTATTAGATTATTAGATTATTAGATTATTAGATTATTAGATTAATAGATTAGTGGATTAGTAGATTAGTATATTAGAGGATTAGCAGATTAGCAGATTAGCAGATTAGCAGGTTAGTAGGTTAGCAGATTAGTCAGATTAGCAGATTGGTAGATTGGTAGATTAGCAGGTTAGTAGATTAGCAGATTAGCAGATTAGCAGATTAGCAGATTAGTAGATTAGTAGATTAGTCAGATTAGCAGATTAGTAGATTAGCAGATTAGTATATTAGCAGATTAGTAGATTAGCAGATTAGCAGATTAGCAGATTAGCAGATTAGTCAGATTAGTCGGTTAGCAGATCAGCAGATTAGCAGATCAGCAGATTAGCAGATTAGCAGATTAGCAGATTAGCAGATTAGCAGATTAGCAGATTAGCAGATTAGCAGATTAGCAGATTAGCAGATTAGCAGATTAGCAGATTAGCAGATTAGCAGATAGCAGATTAGCAGATCAGCAGATTAGCAGATTAGCAGATTAGCAGATCAGCAGATTAGCAGATTAGCAGATTAGCAGATTAGTAGATTAGCAGATTAGCAGATCAGTAGATTAGCAGATTAATGCATTAGCAGATTAGCAGCCCTAGTAGATTAGCAGATTAGCAGATAGCAGATTAGCAGATTAGCAGATTAGCAGATTAGCTAGATTAGCAGATTAGCAGATTAGCAGATTAGCAGATTAGAGATTAGAGATTAGTCAGATTAGCAGATTAGCAGATTATTAGATTATTAGATTATTAGATATTAGATTATTAGATTATTAGATTAGCAGATTAGTGGATTAGTGGATTAGCAGATTAGCAGATTAGAGATTAGCAGATTAGCAGATTAGCAGATTAGCAGATTAGCAGATTAGCAGATCAGCAGATAGCAGATTAGCAGATTAGCAGATTGGTAGATTAGCAGATTAGTACAAAGTAGACCAATAGATTAGAGATTAGCAGATTAGCAGATTAGCAGATTATTAGATTATTAGATTAGTAGATTAGTAGATTATTAGATTATTAGATTATTAGATTATTAGATTATTAGATTATTAGATTATTAGATTATTAGATTATTAGATTATTAGATTATTAGATTATTAGATTATTAGATTATTAGATTATTAGATTATTAGATTATTAGATTAGTGGATTAGTGGATTAGTAGATTAGTAGATTAGAAGATTAGTAGATTAGTAGATTAGTAGATTAGTAGATTAGTAGGTTAGTAGGTTAGCAGGTTAGCAGATAGCAGATTAGCAGATTAATAGATTAGCAGATTAGCAGATTCAGTCAGATTAGCAGATTAGTAGATTAGCAGATTAGCAGATTAGCAGATTAGCAGATTAGCAGATTAGCAGATTAGCAGATTAGCAGATTAGCAGATTAGCAGATTAGCAGATTAGCAGATTAGCAGATTAGCAGATTAGCAGATTAGCAGATTAGCAGATTAGCAGATTAGCAGATTAGCAGATTAGCAGATTAGCAGATTATTAGATTATTAGATTATTAGATTATTAGATTAGCAGATCAGTGGATCAGCAGATCAGCAGATCAGCAGATTGGAGATTAGCAGATTAGACATAAGTAGACCAGCAGATTAGCAGATTAGTAGATTAGTAGATTATTAGATTATTAGATCATTAGATTATTAGATTATTAGATTATTAGATTATTAGATTATTAGATTATTAGATTATTAGATTATTAGATTTAGATCATTAGATTATTAGATTATTAGATTATTAGATTATTAGATTATTAGATATTAGATTATTAGATTATTAGATTAGTAGATTAGTGGATTAGCAGATTAGTAGATTAGAAGATTAGTAGATTAGCAGATTAGTAGATTAGAAGGTTAGTAGGTTAGTAGATTAGCAGATTAGTAGATTAGCAGATTAGCAGATTAGCAGATTAGCAGATTAGTAGATTAGCAGATTAGTAGATTAGTAGATTAGCAGATTAGTAGATTAGTAGATTAGTAGATTAGCAGATTAGTAGATTAGTAGATTAGTAGATTAGTAGATTAGCAGATTAGTAGATTAGCAGATTAGCAGATTAGCAGATTGAGTAGATTAGTAGATTAGTAGATTAGCAGATTAGTAGATTAGCAGATTAGCAGATTAGTAGATTAGCAGATTAGCAGAATAGCAGATTAGCAGATTAGCAGATTAGCAGATAGCAGATTAGTAGATTAGCAGATTAGCAGATTAGCAGATTAGTAGATTAGCAGATTAGTCAGATTAGTCAGATTAGCAGATTAGTAGATTAGTAGATTAGCAGATTAGCAGATTAGCAGATTAGTAGATTAGCAGATTAGCAGATTAGCAGATTAGCAGATTAGCAGATTAGCAGATTAGTAGATTAGCAGATTAGTAGATTAGCAGATTAGCAGATTAGCAGATTAGCAGATTAGCAGATTAGCAGATTAGCAGATCAGCAGATTAGCAGATTAGTAGATTAGCAGATTAGCAGATCAGTAGATCAGCAGATTAGCAGATTAGCTAGATCAGCAGATAGCAGATTAGCAGATTATAGCACAAGCAGACCAATAGATTAGTAGATTAGCAGATTAGTAGATTATTAGATTATTAGATTATTAGATTATAGATTATTAGATTATTAGAGTATTAGAGTATTAGAGTATTAGAGTATTAGAGTATTAGAGTATTAGAGTATTAGAGTATTAGAGTATTAGAGTATTAGAGTATTAGAGTATTAGAGTATTAGAGTATTAGAGTATTAGAGTATTAGAGTATTAGAGTATTAGAGTATTAGATTAGAGATTAGTGGATTAGTAGATTAGAGATTAGAAGATTAGTAGATTAGAGATTAGAGATTAGTAGATTAGAGGTTAGAGGTTAGAGATTAGTAGATTAGAGATTAATAGATTAGTAGATTAGAGATTAGAGATTAGCAGATTAGATTAGCAGATTAGCAGATTAGTAGATAGTAATTAGAGATTAGTAGATTAGAGATTTTAGATTATTAGATTATGATTATTAGATTATAGATTAGAGATTAGTGGATTAGCAGATTAGAGATTAGCAGATTAGCAGATTAGCAGATTTACCGATTACAGATTATGAGATTAGTAGATTAGCAGATTAGTAGATTAGCAGATTAGCAGATTAGTAGATCAGCAGATTAGCTAGATTGGTAGATTAGTAGATTAGCTAAACAAAGCAGACTAGTAGATTAGTAGATTAAGATTATTAGATTATTAGATTATTAGATTATTAGATTATTAGATATTAAATTAGATTATTAGATTATTAGATTTGATTATTAGATTATTAGATTATTAGATTATTAGATTATTAGATTATTAGATTATTAGATTATTAGATTATTAGATTATTAGATTATTAGATTATTAGATTATTAGATTATTAGATTAGTAGATTAGTGGATTAGCAGATTAGAGATAGAAGATTAGCAGATTAGTTGATTAGCAGATTAGAGGTTAGAGGTTAGAGATTAGAGATTAGTAGATTAGCAGATTAGCAGATTAGCAGATTAGGATTGATAGAGATTAGCAGATTAGTAGATTAGCAGATTAGTCAGATTAGTAGATTAGCAGATTAGCAGATTAGTAGATTAGCAGATTAGCAGATTAGTAGATTAGCAGATTAGTAGATTAGTCAGATTAGCAGATTAGCAGATTAGCAGATTAGTAGATTAGCAGATTAGCAGATTAGCAGATTAGTAGATTAGCAGATTAGCAGATTAGCAGATTAGCAGATTAGCAGATTAGCAGATTAGACTAGATTAGCAGATTAGCAGATTAGCAGATAGCAGATTAGAGATTAGCAGATTAGCAGATTAGCAGATTAGTAGATTAGCAGATTAGCAGATTAGTAGATTAGCAGATTAGCAGATTAGAGATTAGCAGATTAGCAGATTAGCAGATTAGCAGATTAGCAGATTAGCAGATTAGTAGATTAGCAGATTAGCAGATTAGCAGATTAGTAGATTAGCAGATTAGCAGATTAGTAGATTAGCAGATTAGTAGATTAGCAGATTAGTCAGATTAGCAGATTAGCAGATTAGAGATTAGCAGATTAGAGATCTAGATTAGTAGATTAGCAGATTAGCAGATTAGCAGATTAGCAGATTAGCAGATTAGCAGATTAGTAGATTAGTAGATTAGTAGATTAGTAGATTAGCTAGATTAGTAGATTAGAGATTAGCAGATTAGTAGATTAGTAGATTAGATAGATTAGTAGATTAGTAGATTAGTAGATTAGTAGATAGTAGATTAGTAGATTAGTAGATTAGTAGATTAGTAGATTAGTAGATTAGTAGATTAGTTATAGATTAGTAGATTAGTAGATTAGTAGATTAGATATAGATTAGTTAGATTAGTAGATTAGTAGATTAGTAGATTAGTAGATTAGTAGATTAGTAGATTAGTAGATTAGTAGATTAGTAGATTAGTAGATTAGTAGATTAGTAGATTAGTAGATTAGATTAAGATTAGAGATATAGTAGTTAGCAGATTAGTAGATTAGTGGATTAGTAGATTAGTAGATTAGTAGATTAGTAGATTAGTAGATTAGTAGATTGTAGATTAGTAGATTATTAGATTAGTATATTAGTAGATTAGTAGATTATCCATTTAGTACCGATTAAGTTCTGTTAGCAATTACAGATTGTAGATTTCCCGCTATAAATGTATTTAACAGGTGGCGACAAATTTTACCCGATTTCAAGATTTTTGGAGTTGTGGCGAGTGCCTTTTACAACATTAAGTAAGATACGCCGCCCACACCACTGAGCTATGTCGTGGCACATATTGCCTTTAAGGGCTGGATACTCTAGTGTATATTTAGCCTATAACAAAATGCAAAATTTCACTATTACCACTCGTAATTAAGATATTTAGCTTATGAGCATAGAAACGTGTATCTTTTACTAATCTTTTACATATTTAAGCGTTTCTTCAGTAAATGATAATAATTTCTGAAAATTATTTAAGATGTCAAATATGAAATCTGAAAACATAAATGTAAGCATGCTACAATAATTAGGAATCCAAGGAGGTCTAATAATACTTAGTTAATTTTTTGAAGATCTAATTAATCTGTAAGCTAATTTTTGCGCCATTGTACTCCTTTTGGGGTTTTATATAACTGACTAAAAATCCCAAAAATCTGATAAGAGGCGCAACCCCAAAATCACCTCCATAGGTCAATTTTTCTCAAAAACAATATGTTTATCAGAAAATTTACAAAATACATTTCTTGTAGAGCAGAAAATTGCCATTCAAACGGTATACTCACTTTTATTATTTAAAGAATTTTCAAAGTTGGTTTAGGTCTTCAAACTTAAGCAGTTTTGTATTTTAGTGGAAAATCACCAATAAAATACTGTTTTGTGCTATGTATCATTTGTTCTTTGGCAGTTTACTTTTGAAAATCGTCTGTTATGAAATATTGAGACACTTATTATAATTGGCAACAGCGAAATAACATCCTGAAACAAATTCCCGCAAAAAGGGACGGACGACGCGGAGGGAGTGCAACGCGACCAGAGCGCGACAGTCGACCGTTTTTGATGCGTGAATCCGTTCGATCTTTTCAGTGTTTAACAAGTTTTCGTGAGTGAGCAACGCGGTGTTACATTTGAGAAAATTTTCGTTAACGTTTCTGTGTGATTATAAAGCGTGTACGTAAGTAGTTGCTTTAAAATTGGTTTGGCAGGTTTAATTTAGATTTTATTTATTTTGTTACAGCAATGGCTGATGTTTATTTAATACGAAACACTAAACTCAGGGCAAACAGTAAATTTACCTCTAAAAGGAATTACAAAGCTCATAGAATGTACTAAGAGATACAGGAAGGGATTATGGCAAAATCTCGTAAATATTAACCAGCTACAGTTGCACGTATCTTGTAGAAAAAAACGACACCCGTAACTCATCTATACCAGCTGATGAATATAAGCAAAATATAGATGGAATTGCTGATGGTAAACAAACAAGAATTAAGTTTGGAAACCAATTTGATTTTAACAGACATTACTTATTTTGTGGCGATGCGTGTGGAACTTTCAAAAAGCCTCATAAAAACGTGCGAATGGTTACAACTTTAGGGATAAAACAAAACATTGAAGCTCGATGTAATGCAAGAAATGATGACTGGTCCCACAAAGTTTATGCAAGAATATCCATCACAGGTGATCTTGTGGCTGCAGAAGTAAGGTACCATGTAATATTTTTCGTGAGTTTTCGCTACAAAAAGCTAGACCAATGAAGTCAAGGAATATGCCTTTAAAAAATTACTTGATCTTATATAAAAATCTGAAGATTGATGTCAGTTCTCTCTGCATGAGTTAGAGGATAAACTGAAACGCATTTCGGAAGCGATGTGGTCTAGAAAATATTAAAAAAAAAGTCGGAACAATGGTATAACAACAGATATAGTGACCTTGCTGCAGAACGTCGTAGGGTTGTCCAGGCTGTCGCAAATATACGGGAAGATATAAAAAGTATGGTGTATGATGTTCAAAATATCGTTCTACCAAAAGTAAGCGTTTAATTAATCACTTATCTACCAATATTTAACGGGTTAAGATACGCCGTTTAAACCCAAGATGATAACGATTATTTATAGATATATTGTTTACACGTCTGCTTATTAAAACCAGAATATTTATCAGTACGTTTATGTACACGACCACTTAAATTTTGTGAAAAACTTACATTAAAAACAACACAAGAAGAAAACCAATTCGCGGTTTTAGTTTTACTAAAATGTACACGACAAAATATTTATATACAGAACGGTTTACAGTGAAGGTTTGTAATTAAACAACCAGATCAATCCGACCTGAATGGAACTCTAACTGCAACTCCCGTTTTTACTTCCCAAATCCACCCACGTATTTAGAAGTTATAAAAAAACAAGAGATATTACGTGGGAATATTTTCACATTTATTGGTAAAAGAAGTATTAATTTTTAAAATATGCACTCATACGTAACAACCCCTACATCTAAGTCTCAAATTCCAAACTCCCCAACAAAGACGTCTTTTGTTTTGCGGTTTGTTCCGACGTAATTAGTTATTAAACTAGTGACGTTTTTACATTAAGAATGTGCGTATAGACATTTTCAACCATTCGTCACGCTCCTTCGGTAAAGTGAGTTCCGAGCGGACACCTGTGTTCTACCCCAACAATGTTTTTCTTTTTCTTTTCAAGACTTGTTACATACATTCAAACATTTCTTACATAAAATAAAATATTCCGAAAAACATAAAATTACGACTTATTAACCCATATTAAAGCCCATTAATTGCGATTTGAAAATGTTTATCACAATAAACGGTCCGCTACCTACAGTGTAAACATCACATAAGTAATGGTACCTTAAACATATTTAAATAATAAAGTATGTTATACCAGTGGATTGGAAATGTTATGTTCTATAAAAAATGTATGCTGTACATTTTCCGAGAAAATATAAAACCCCAATAGGAACACAATGGCGCAAAAATCACCTTGTAGCGAATTTGTTCAGGATCGTCCACCTAGTTTTACTGGACTATAATGTAGATTTCACATTTACAAATAGAGGTACATAAATTTTTTTTTTTGCGTTCATAATGCTTCTATTACGATATGCGAGTAGCATCATTTGCGTATCGAAATGTGGCTCATTACGATATAGAGACTGTGACCCTTTAGTTGTTGAATACGAACTAGTGGTACCTATTTGTTGTAACTACCACCTATTATTTTCTATTTGAAGCTATAGAGGAATGTTTTACAATTACTCTATTGTGTAGTACAGTCATGGAAATAAAATATAGGGTTATGGTACAAAATGTTAACAATTTTCACATGCATCGAAGGGTTTGTTAAATGTGTTGTCATTTCTTCTTTGGAGGATAGTTTGACAATACATATATTAAACAAGCTGTTTCGAAATTAATCAAGTGAACAATGCATTTACCTATTCACAAACCCCGGTATTCTCAACACTGAAACAACTGTACACAATCTTTTATTCACTTGAAAAAATGTAGTACCATTTGTGTATATAAACGGTTCCTTTCAGAATTGAAAATACTCCCGATGGAAAGCTCTTATACATTAATAAAATGACATGTCTATGAACCTACTAGAAATGAGTAAGGGAAAGTTCCTTGTCTAAAGAGAAAGATTATCCTACACTTATGTAACCTGACTAATAAAAATAGTACAAATGTATTTAATTACTAACTATAAGCTAGAGAATAAATATGAAAAGTAAGCTAACCTAATCCGTATTTCGATGGTAGACTGTACAATATTGTTGTATACTTTTATAGTTACATTTGAAGAATCTTGAGCATTTCAGGTAGGTTTTGATCTATAATACTGTTTTCTTGAGTTGCACTTGCATATATGTTTGACGATGTCATACTTGAATGAGCAGAAAGCATATTAGCTACTGTAACTTTTCGACTTTCTGATGTGTCTATATAGCCTTCTGCAACAGTGGAGGACTTCCAACCCCCGTGACGCTTAATTGTGGTCAAATCCCCACTACTATCTGCCAATCGAGTCACACTAGAACGTCGGAAACAATGACCAATATATAGCTCGGGATTGAGCAATTTACAGAAGTCTGCAATAATTCTAGGCATTTTACCAATGGTATTGATACCAATTGGTGCATTAATGCATTATCCATTACAGAAAGTGGTAAATAATCGTCGATGAGTTGTTGTAGATGGGCGTAAACTAGCATACCTTTTTATCAACGTAATCCAAATTTTATCGGAGACAATAAATTGCCTCATAACATTAGTTTTTGTTTTAGGGACTGTGATTGCGATGAAATCATATTTATATTCGATGTCGTCAATAGACATGTTGGTTAGCTCTTCCCTCCGGCATACTCCATTATATCCCATTATCAGAACAACCTATAATAAAACGAGGAAACAACAGGAATTGGAAAAACATTTCATTTTGTTCGTATTCTATGCATGAATGTATAAACAATACTCGCATAAGACGAAAATAACTTTTACCGCAAATTATACAGTAGCTGTTGTGATGAAGATGTAAACTTGTTTTTATGGCTAGATATGTTTTATCATCGGCTCGTTCAATAAATTTGGATTTTTTTGGTTCATAGCCTTCAGACAATTTTTGCAGGAGCGCCTTCAATTTTAGATTTGTAGTAATATCGACACCATTTTTAATTTTAGGCATGATCTTATCATTGAATAGGTTGACCTTAATGACGAAGTACTTTTCTTTTTGCACCACATTTCGGAATTGGTGATTAGTGCACCATACTTCAAAATTCGAAAATTCCTTTTGGTATACTTTTCTTGATTTGTTTGGTAATAAATTGTCAATTGTACTTTGGGCTAGTTCGCGTAATTCTGGTAGGGTACAACTCAATTCTTGGGTTACCAGTTCTACCAACATAAACATAAACGTAACAACATTAACAACTTTGTAATCAGTGATATCTGATAATTAAAATGCATTAATTCTCTCATTTTAATGCAAAATAGAAAAAATAGTATAGGAAACACGTCTCATAAGACGCTTTATTGCCATTTGACCTTCGAATTCCCCACCCTATGGTTTCTTTTCGAGGGTCAACCGTTGATGTAATTTTCAACTCTAATTAGAGTCTTTTTGACAGCAACTTTTGTAACTGCTCACGTGAGGGGCAGATGCAGGGGTTGGTCTTGGGCTTGGGGTTGGACCTGGAGCTGGTCTTAGGGTTTTTTTGATGGTTATCTAATTAAGGTCCTTTTGGCTATATTAAGAGCAGTACCCCTGGATGTTAGGCAAACGCACACGCATACAATGTTGGAAATTGCATAATTACCCTAATAAGATAATATAATTAAAATTATCGATCCTATTGTTTAAATAGTCATGTGCTATTGGGTACGTTCGGATGATCTTTTACACAACCAGATCAATCTCAATCAATCAACCGAAATTATGTCTTACAGTTTGCGGAAACCATATTACAGTTCAAAACTGAATACATTAAAGTTTAATTAAATATGACGTGAAATAATAAATAATTTCTACCCTAATGCAATGATGCTTTATGTATTGGCAGATTCTCTATTTCTAAACAGACACCACCTATACATTCGGAAAATTATATCTGATTTATTTGCATGTTCAATTACATACACACAAAATTTTTCATAGAAACGTGTTCGTTAACTGTTATAAAAACCCCATTAAAAAGACTGGAAACTAATAATTACTTATATATAACATAGAGTTAAATTAAATTAACATGTTTTTAAGAATATCAAACTGATATAATGGAAATAAAAAGCAAACGGTTTTAATGGTTTTATTATTATACGTGAATTAACAATAACTACAAGTTTAAAATCAACGAATACGTACCAACTATTTGTAGAGCTGATCTTATGACGTCATCCTATAAGAGTAATAATACATTTAAAGTAACCTTTATCGACATTTTGTTAGCAACATCAGGTAAAAACATGTATATATATATATATATATATATATATACATATTAAAAATAATACGCTTACCTTTAGAAGTGTTTTTTCCTTCAACTGTACCATATGTTGAACTGAAATATTTTTTATACATCGTGTCCACATGTAGTCTCACTAAACACGCTCTGTGAATGGTTGGATATAAACTGGCTATTACATTCCGATCATTAACTGATTTAGAAGGTAATACACAAAACCTGATTACAGCTACACGTATTTAGCAATTATGTTGTACTTATAAAATTTACTTTCAAAACACAAATATTTTAAAAAATTTGCTAACACACGCACACAGTCACACACATATATGTACTTCACGTTATATGGATTTTTACCAGTTGAGAATAATAGCAATGTAACAAAACGATTTAAAATTTCTAATCTGAAATAAGAGTGACGTAATCTAATCTAATTTATTTGAAATTTCATAGAGAGCATCAGCATCATCGAGATTTTGAGATACATTCACCTCATCGTCTTCACCTTGAACGATTATATTGTAACAACCTATACAGCAGCTAATAACCCCTAACAGTTTTGTTAGACACTATTATTACACGGACATGAGGTTATCCCTAAATTAACTGGTTTCAGCGTGGCTCTGGAAATGCTGCACACTTTTCAAATCTTTCAGTTCGTTCGCAGAAGTTGTACCCTATTCTTTTCCTTCCACTTTATCTGCATTCTGTTTCGAGACTGTAGTACGCTTTTTAATACATAAACAGAATCTTCAATACTGTGATGCGTGTAGCAGCAAAACACGTTGGCTAGCCAGTTTCATCTCTATATTATTTTACATGTAAGCCTGACCTTATCATAAATACATCTGTCAAAAAGTTAATTAAACATAACTCCACGGACTGGGCATAGCAAGCAGCGTTTCCAATTATGGCTTTTAGTCAACACAATATTGCCTACAACTACATAGAATCGACTATCACTGCTTTAGCACGAGGAGCAAACGAAAACACGCACGCACACACGCACGCATGCACGCACGGACACACGCACACACGCACGCACACACACGCACACACGCACACACACACTCACACGCACGTACGCACGCACACACGCACGCTCGCACGCACACACGCACGCACGCGCACACACACGCACACACACAAGCGCGCGAGCGCGCGAAAACTCGCAAACGCAAAACATACAAAACACGAAAACACACCAACACAAATACACGCACGCACGCACGCACGCCCGCACGCACGCACGCATGCACGCACGCATGCACGCACGCACGCACACACACGCACACGCACGCACGCACACACACACGCACGCACGCACGCACGCACGCACGCACACACGCACGCACGCGCGCACACACGCACGCACGCACACACACACACGCACGCAAACGCGAAGACATACAAATGCGAAAACACGTAAAACGAAAACACGCAAATACGAAAACATACAAACGAAAACACGCCAGCAAAAAAACACGCTAATGCGAAAATTCGTAAACCTGCAAACATGAATCAAGACGGTGAGCACCGTTAGGAAAAACAAGTTTTATCGACAAAATTGAAGGAAGGCTTAGCGCTTGAAAATATATTATTATAAACAACAATACTTCATTTTTATTTAATAACAACCTTTATCGGTCTTCTTCTTCTTCTTGAACGGTGATTCGTCGCTATCATTATCATGGTTTTGAGATTCGTCTTTCTCCTCTACCTCATCGCTCCTCTTCCTCCTCTTCTGTGAATCATCACCATTACCTGGGATGTGAGATACATTCAGCTCATCCACGTCATCGTTTCCATCATTATATTGAACGGTTATGTTGTACTGGTTTATTAACAAGTCAATAAAATCTCTAATGTCCGCTGATGTTGGCTCATAAGCAGGAGAATACATCATAATAATGCTCACTCGATGACAGTTGCACTTTAAAGAGCGAAACACACGAGAAACGAGACCGCTGCTAGCCCAGGGTCTTGTGCGCGGGCGCACTCGTCAATGTTCGGGTAGAATCGCTTGTTAATAAACTATTACAACATAACCGTTCAAGATAATGATGGAAACGATGACGTGGATGAGCTGAATGTATCTCACATCCAAGGTAATGCTGATGATTCACAGAAGTGCAAGAAAAGCGATGAGATACAGGAGGACGAATCTCAAAACCACGATGATGATAGCGACGAATCACGGTTCAAGACGAAGAAGAAGACCGATAAAGGTTGTTATTAAATAAAAGTATTGTTGTTTATCATAATAATAATAATAATATATTTTCAAGCGCTAAACGTTCCTTAAATTTTGTCGATAAAACTTGTTTTTCCTAACGGTGCTCACCGTCTTGATTCATGTTTGCAGCTTTACGAATTTCCGTATTAGCGTGTTTTTTCGCTGGCGTGTTTTTGTTCGTGTGTTTTTGTTTTACGTGTTTTCGCATTTGTATGTCTTCGCGTTTGCGTGTTTTCGCGCGTGTGTCTATCTTTGCGTGTACTGTGTATGTGCGTGCGTGTGTGTGTGTGTGTGTGTGTGTGTGTGTGTGTGTGTGTGTGTGCGTGCGTGCGTGTGTGCGTGCGTGTGTGATTGTGTGTGTGTGCGTGCGTGCGTTCGTGCGTGCGTACGTGTGTGCGTGCGTGCGTGTTTTTGTGTTGGTGTGTTTTCGTGTGTTTTCGTGTGTTGTATGTTTTGCGTTTGCGTGTGTTTGCGCGCTCGCGAGTGTGTGTGTGTGGTGTGTGTGCGTGCGTGCGTGTGTGTGCGTGCGTGCGTGCGTGTGTGCGTGCGTGCGTGAGTACGTGCGTGTGTGTGCGTGTGTGTGCGTTCGTGCTTGTGTGCGCGTGTATGTGAGTGCGTGTGTACGTGCATGCGTGCGTGCCGGCGTGTGTGCGTGCGTACGTGCGTGCGTGCGTGCGTACGTACATGGCGTGCGTGTTTTCGTTTGCTCCTCGTGCGAAAACAGCGGTAGTCGATTCTATGTAGTTGTAGGGAATATTGTGTTGACTAAAAGCCATAATTGGAAACGCTGCTTGCTATGCCCAGTCCGTGGAGTTATTTTTAATTAGGCTTTTGACAGATGTATCTATGATAAAGTCAGGCTTGCATGTAAAATAAGATAGAGGTGAAGCTAGCTAGCTAACGTGTTTTGCTGCTACACTCATCACAGTATTGAAGATTGTATTTATGGATTAGAAAACGTACTACAGTCTCGAAACAGAATGCAGATAAAATTGAAGGAAAACAATACGGTACAACTTCTGCGAACGAACTGAAAGATTTGAAGAGTGTGTAGCATTTCCAGAGCTATGCTTTTGTGTTTGTGTTTGTGTTTATGTTTGTGTTTGTGTTTGTGTTTGTGTTTGTGTTTGTGTTTGTGTTTGTGTTTGTGTTTGTGTTTGTGTTTGTGTTTGTGTTTGTGTTTGTGTTTGTGTTTGTGTTTGTGTTTGTGTTTGTGTTTGTGTTTGTGTTTGTGTTTGTGTTTGTGTTTGTGTTTGTGTTTGTGTTTGTGTTTGTGTTTGTGTTTGTGTTTGTGTTTGTGTTTGTGTTTGTGTTTGTGTTTGTGTTTGTTTTGTGTTTGTGTTTGTGTTTGTGTTTGTGTTTGTGTGTGTGTGTGTGTGTGTGTGTGTGTGTGTGTGTGTGTGTGAAAGAGCCGAAAGAGAGAGGGAGAGAGAGAAACAAGATAGAGCAAAACAGAGGTGTGCATTATCAATTTCTATTATAGAAAATGTTCATTAGTCTATACGCCACTAGATGGCGCTAAAATCAGTTTTTACTCAAAGGGGCCAGGCGCAGACCCTGATACAAGTCCTGTCTTACAAGGCTAGGACCACCTTGTTCGAATACAATTTTGTATGACGGGGCGAAGGCCTACAGCTGTAAGATTAAGTTAGAACCTACATACAATTGCACCAAGGGGCCACGATATGGGCTAAGCTCTACATTTGTCTTATAAGGTTAGGGTCCCCATACCATCTCCAGCCGGGGGTCGAAGGCCCGAGAACAAGTTGCGAAGCCCTACACGTGTCTTACAAGAACCTCCTTATTAGAAATACAACGTATAAATAAATTTCTCGTATAGGTAAAGATCGTCCGAACGTACCCAATAGCATATGCCTATTTAAACAATAGGATCGATAATTTTAATAATATTATCTTATTAGGGTAATTATGCAATTTCCAACATTGTATGCGTGTACGTTTGCCTAACATCCAGGGGTACTGCTCTTAATACAGCCAAAAGGACCTTAATTAGATGACCATCAAACATAACCCTAAGACCAGCTCCAGGTCCAACCCCAAGTCCAAGACCAACCCCTGCATCTGCCCCTCACGTGAGCAGTTACAAAAAGTGCTGTCAAAAAGACTCTAATTAGAGTTGAAAATTACATCAACGGTTGACCCTCGAAAAGAAACCATAGGGTAGAAAATACGCGTCCTATACGTGAGCTGTCATAAAATAGGGGTGAAAAAACACGTCGTACCTGTGGGCGAGTAAAAACAAAAATAATTAGGGGTTGAAAAAGACCTCCGAAAAGAAACCATAGGGGTGGAAAAACGCTCCCCCCCACGTGAGCGAGCGTGGGGAATTCCAAGGTCAAATGACGTCACAAAAGTGAAAGGCGAGGTGCCCCTGTATTACTCTCATTTCTTAATATACTATAATATATTTATTAGTCGTTAATGATTGTGGTAAAAACTGTTCAATCTGCTACTCATTAATTAATTTAGTGACTGTTTAGATTTATTTTGTGGAGATCAAAAATCGAAATCCGGGAATTAAGCATCTTATAAACGTTGTTATTAGAGAAAACTAATGATAATAAGCTAACAAGAATAAACATTTTTCGATTACATAGAAAAAACTATACAAGCAATTAATTTACTTAATTAATACGTAATCGTTGCTGACTTAAACAGATTAGAAACGTATTGTTTAACCTGAGGTTATTTTATGTATATATTTGGTATAGTCTAATCTTAGTTTTTAATCTGATTTCATAATTATTATGTGTACGCAAAGCAAAACGGTAATACTTCCTTTTAATTATAACCATTTTGTAATTCGTATAAGTATTTCTTCAATTAGAGGTTTGTCGCTTGTATTGGATACAAAACGATTTTATATGCATTAATTAAGAACCGTTATTAGAGAATTGCTGAAGAAAAACCTGCCTATAAATATTTTAATGGATTTATTAAGTATTCTGTGGTTCCAATAAACTAAATATAAATTATCCAATATTATTAATGATGGCGCCAAATCACTGCACACTGAAGATTAATGAAATAAATAATTACTATGACTGTTAATATATTACAAACAGCTGTGTTTGACATTAAAAATAAATATGTTTTTACAACTCTCTGATAGAATTGAGAAAGTGCAAATACATACGTTTGTATAGAATATTTGTGAAGTACTATTTTAAGGTTCGTATTAATTACTCTATTTGTTTAGGTACAAAAGGGAAACAATTTGAAATAGTGTTTTTTTGTGTGTTTTGTGTTCTGCAGTCGCGCTCTCTTGCTTAATCGTCCAATAAGTTATAAAATATGCACTTATAACTCCTACATAGTTTTATCTTTGTCTCTCACGCCTTTCATCAAAGCGCCATCGTTCGCATATGTGAATTCTTTATCACCTTATTCAGTTAGAATAAGTAGCAGGTTGACGTTTTTCGGATATAAGTTTATTCCAAGTGTGAAGAGTAATTAGGGTAAATTGCGGCTGTCCTACCTCAATCTGAAGCCTCCGGCTGCCAGGAAAACGGATACCTGGCCTACGGCAGTTCTTGAGCTCAAGAGGACGCAGACACGGGGGAAGAGATCGACTGCACACGTCGCACGAACTTCGCCGCCGACATGGTTTCTCTTGCCACTTAATGATTTGTCGCGTGGGAAGAAGTGGAAAGTAGTATATTATAATAGAAAAATGTTTAATATACTGTACCTTTTGTTCGACCCGCATTTGCAACGCCTAAAGCAAGCGGGTGGTGAAAATTGCAACCAAGTCACTTCAAACTCGTGCTAACCACGAGAACTCAACAAGATTTTAAATTTATTAAACGCCTGATATACGTATACTAACATGTACTTATTTCTGATATTTAATGATCAATGTATATTTCTTATTGAATATGTTTATAGAAGATGAGATGAGACCAAAAAAAAAAACTAAATCACTTCGATTATAAGCCAGGGAGCAAGAGGTCGGTTTTCGCAAATATCATGATTACAATATGTGCCATACCTTGTCGGATTTGTCTTAAATCAAAGATTCCAAAAATCGATGTTGGGCAGATGGCAAATGAGAGTAATGCTCTTTTGAGCCTTTGAACAACTATAACATTTTTGTTTATGTACCAATTTTTATGAGTAGCGACATTTCGTAATTCCGTTGAATTACACACAAAATTAATATCTTTTTTTTGTTATACTTACGGTTTATTTATAAAATAACAAAATATCAATGAGTTGCTTCATTAATTACATCTCGACTTAAAATTACTTAATATGGCTAATTACATTTAATAAACAATGACCTGGGCAACTTTCGGTTATTTAAAATGGATAAATGTAACAATTTGCAAAATTTAACATGAAAATAAAAGTAACATGATTCAGTTTTTAGTAGCTAATCCTAATCTCGCGTAAGATGAAGGGCAGTGAGTGAACGTTCTAATAAGTTCTTCATAAATAAATGTTATTCTTTTAATAAGAATTATTACTTAACTACACATTGACATAGTTATTTGTCACTCGGCCAGAAACAATCAATTTGCGAGTATGTTCACCATTGCGGACCGAGGCGTTAGCCGAGGCCTGCAACTGAGAATACACGGAAAAATAGTTTCTGGATGCGTGATACACAACATTTTTGTGATGACGTTAGTAATGTCCCAAGGTGCTCTCTCCTTAAAAATGTAATTCGTAGTTACTCTCAATAATTACAAGACTATAAAATCTTTAGTAGCGTAATATTTAACTTACTCGCAAGGATGCAAATTCTTAAAAAAATTAGCTAAAGTTATTTGCTTGCGTCACTTTGAATACCTTCGCAATAATTAAAACCTAAGAATTTATTTACAAGCCTAATATTGAATTATGCAAATCGCAAATCTGGGTAAGTACATCAATAAATCAAAGAACAAAGAAAACCAATGAAAAGATAAGGTTCAATATGCAAATACAACTAAATAGCATTAAATCAGGTTAAAGTGCGTTCAGAATTATAAACTCAAGTAACGGCAAAATAAAAAGCAGTTTAAATTCAATATAATCAATCAAAAAACAAACAGTGAAACTACACCCACAATTGAGTCATATATAATTCAGAATTAAAATTGGGATGCCAAGCATGTGGCCGTTATGAAACAATATCATGCAGGTAGTCAAGTTAACAATAAGGTGAAAAAGAAAAATAATAATGCAGATTAGGTTTTGCAGGTGAGAGGCATGTGTAACCTATGCCAGACGGGGAGGTACCACCACCCTCACCATGGGCTCGTTAATATTGAGTCTCCGATTTTCAGTTCGGTAAGGGCTGCCGGTTACCTTTTTCCTCATCCCTAATCTATTGTCACCCTTATCTTTCCATCTTGCCCTCACTGTCTTCCTATCGGATTGTCCAAAATTAAAAAAAAATATATGGCTGTGGTTCATAGGGTAATAAATTCCGGACGTAAAATCCTGCCTCATTCGGATGTCCGGAGGGCCCAAACGACGTCGGTACCGAAAGTACTCACTTCCTGATCCACTATTGCAACATCCGTTGTGTCAGGTCTAATTTTAATGCTGTTCACCAACATCTTGTACAATTACAACCCGATATTTTGTCCTCTGAAAAATCCGATTCACCCGACTTGCAATTTCCCCAATACAATCTTCACTGTAACTTTCCATACAAAGGAGTTGTATGTGCCTATGTCAAGGTGAACATTGCTTGCAAGAGGATTTCTTCCTTGGAGAATAAATTTGTGAAATTCTACTGGTGCATTTATAGGTCTCCTAATGACAATAACTTTCAAGACTTTTTCAATTATCTAATTTGAAATTTGACTATCTTCTGTCTCAGTTTCCATCTTTCGATATCTCAATTGTGGGAGATTTTAAACGTCCATAAGTTTTAATTGGCTTCAATTTTCATCTACTGGTGCTGCTACTCATAGTGCAGAAACATTTGCTATTTCGTGTGATCTCACACGAACCCACAAGAATCTTTGATAACCCTAACCATACTCCACATCTTCTAGATCTGTTCCTTACATCGAACCCACTTAATAAAACATCAGCTCTTTCCCCTCGAGATCTATCTGCCCATTGTCTAATACAAATAATTTCTATTAGTTCATCTCTTGTTCGCAACACATAGAACCTTGTGGTCTGTTAAGGCAGTAATGGTTTATGGGACTATTTCGCAACCTTTCCATGGGGTGAATATTGTTTTAAGTCGTCTCCTTCATCGGACATTGCTGTTTCAGTATCTGAATCATCATGGGATTGAGCTATACATTCCCAAAAAAAGTCGTATAGGCCATTCACGTTTCCAACCCTCATTCAGTAAGTCTTGTTCTGATGCAATATCTTTGAAAATTAAATATTATATAAAACGGTCTAGATTGATGCAGACTACGTTATTACCAGAAATACCTACAAAACTGTTTCACTAAAGCTAAAAATTTCTTTGAACACTGAAAATGCAATGATACAGCTACATCTCCTATGGGAAGTCGTAAATTTTAGTCTTTAGCTAAAGCCATCAGTTAAAACTTTGGAACATCTTCATTTCCCCCCTGACATCTTTTGACGGATCTGTGGATGCTGATGTAGATAAAGCCAATGCTTTTGTGGATTTAATTCCCTCAAATTCGTGTCTCAATGATTCTGAGATAGATATATATGCCCCCAGTCAACTCTTGTTCGTACACTATGAAACCAATTCATTTTCGATATAAACTCCTAGAATCGATTATTACTAGGCTTGATCTCAATAATGCAAATGGCCAAGACGGTATCCTCGCTATTATCTTAACGAAATGCTCCTCATCACTAGCACCAGTCCTATCTAAGCTCTATTCAATATCTATATCTCCTGGTGAACTTCCTTCATCATGGAAGTTAGCAAATGGCAAACCTATTCCCAATAAGACCGTTCACTCGAACTACCCGCCAATTTCCATCGCTTCCATTTTGTCTAAAAGCATGGAAAAGGACATTTATCGACAACTGCCCTCTTTTCTTGAAACTAACACACTCCTTAGTGGCCACCAATGTGGATTTGGACAGCGTCGTTCAACCGGTGGTCTTCTTTAATATGTGACCCAAGTTTGGAACAATACATTAAAACAATCCGGTGAAACAGTTGTAGTCGCTTTAGATATCTCAACGGCATTTGACGAAGTTTTGCATAAGCTTTTACTTGCCAAACTCACCTCGTTTGATGGTTTTTCAAAAGAAGTATTTTTTTCAGAAGAAGCATTAACGCGGGCATGCCACAGGGATCAATTATAGCGCCTACACTTTTTCTGCGGCATATAACATAACATATATACACTTCACGACATTCCCTTGCGGGGTAGACAAAACAATTCCTGCCTCTTATTTATTTTTCATTCACAATCTTTCTCCATGCTTTTCTATCTCTACATACCTCCCTAGCTTCCGCAAGATTCACACATTGTCTCTGACACGTCCTTTTATTTTAAAAACTCCTTATCTTTTTCTCTTTGATCATACACTCTACTACATTCAGCCAAGTTTTACGCGGCCTACCAGGCCCGGCCTTACCTCAAATTTCATCCACGTATATTTACTTCGTTAATCTTGCGTTGTTCATTCTCTCAATGTGACCAAACGAACGTAATGTACTACTTTTATATCTATCCATTATCGTCTTTTTCTCGCCACACTCCTTCATTATACACTCATTCTTTATCTTATCCTTTCTCGTTTTACCATATACGCTTCTCAGGAATCTCATACCCACGGAATTTATTTTTCTTTCGTGCTCTTTTTGATATACCCTTGTCGCACTACCATACAGTACTGACTGGACAAACACGCCATTATAGATTGCTCGTTTCGCAGCTATGCTCTTGCGTTTGTTTCTCATTATTGTGCACATACTTCCAGTTACTTTCCTTCCAGCATTGACCCTTCGTCCTATCTCGCCATCCAATATACCGTCTGCAGTAAACATTCTACCCAGATATGCCAACTCGTCCACTTGTTCCACAATTTCAACTTGCAGAGTAACTACTCTACTCTTCCTTCCACCTTCCCGATTCAACACCACAATCTTGGTTTTGTTCACGTTTACCGTTAGGTCCATGCTCTCACAAACTGTTTCAAACTTCCCCAGCGCAGTTTGTAGCTCATCCGCACTATCACTTAATAAGCTGTTATCTGCATGCACCAGAACTTGTACATTTACGTCACCAACCATTTCACCATTTGTATCGGTACATGCTTGCCCAACATATTTATCCATATATACATTGAACAACCACGGTGACATCACACAGCCTTGTCGCACTCCTTACTCAATATTAAAATATTCACTCACACCTCCTCTCACCATAATACATGCCCGGCTACCGTTATATACTACCCTTATTCCGTTTATTAGACCTTTTTACACAGCTTCTCCCTATTCACTCTGTCATATGATTTCTCCAGATCTACAAACGCACAGTACAGCTTCCTTTTTACACTTAAACACTTTTCGATTACCTGCTAGAGAGCAACCATCTGACCAACACATCGTCTCCCTGTAATGAAGCCACCCTGCACATCTTAAATCTTAGTTTGTGTAGTTTCTCGTACTCTATCAATCAGTGTTCTTCCAAATACTTTACCAGGTACACTGAGCAAACTTATTCCTCTGTAGTTCTTGCAATCACGCTTGTTCCCCTTACCCTTATACAGTGGTACAATGATCGCGCTCTTCCAATCCCTCGGCACATTTCCATACTTCAGAGATACATTGAATAATTCACACAATCTTCGTATAAGCTTTGCACCTCCATACTTTCACAAGTGATTTCATCTACTCCTGCTGCTTTACCGTTTTTCAACCTTCCTATCGTTTTCTCTTCGTCATTTATCCCAATACCCTTCTCAGCTTCATTCACCACTCTTTCTACATTCTCCTTATTTAGCCCTTCAGTCTTACTTTCCTCACTACTGCACCGCATTTCCTCATTTCACAATCGTCCCATACTATTTCGTTGCTCGTATTCATCACTCCTGCAACGTTCTATTTTGGGCCACGTTTTGTATTTTTGGCCCTTTCCAGAAGAGAATTTGTTTCCCTGAAAATCATTCTGCATTTACTCCCTTTCCACAGACATCACTTCCACTTTACTTATTCTCACTGCCTCCTTCGCTTCTTTGTTTCTTAATCTGTACACCTCATACTTACAAACGGCACATTTGACAATAACACAGTTTTTCAAGCTTTTGCATGCACTTTCAACGTCAGTGTCTTTTATTTGTTCCTTCCACACTGTTTCATTCACATTCAACTCCTTACTCACAGCAACTGCATATTTCATTCTCCTACCATTACCTACTAGTTTGTTTACCCCAATACTGTACGTTCACACTACGTTTACTTTCCTTCTCCAGACCCACTTTTGCCCTCAACACACTCTCGATACAACCAAAAAGTGGTCCGAGCTACACTCCGATCCGCGCATTACCTTTGTGTCTCTCACCAGGTTTCTAAGACGTTCATCATACACTATCAAGTCGATCATACTTTTAGATTCACCTCTTTACCATGTGTACATATGCACATTTTTATGTTTAAGCCACGTATTAGATACAAACAGGCTTCTCTCCACACAGATGTTCACCAGGCGTTCGCCATTCTCATTGACTCTTTGGTCTCCGAACTTTCCTTGAACGCATTCAGTATGTTCTCATGTACACAACCACCCATCCGTTCATATCTCCCACTATCATTACTCTTTCGTTTGGTTTACATACGTTCAACACGTTCTCTACATCATTTCAGAAGTTCTCACACTCTTGGTCTCTTTCTCCACTCATCGGCGCATACCATGCAATAACAAAATTCTTCAAAACTCCACTCTTATTCTAACCCACAGTACTGGGGGAGATATCAATTCGTACTGTTTAACACATAGTCCTGACCATAGTGCTAGACTGCCATCCTTCATCTCCACATCATCCTGTCCTTTGCGTTTTGTCTCCGATACACACAGAATATCAAGCTGCCCTTCCTACATTACATTCGCAATTTCAAATTCTTTACAGTGCATATCTCTAACATTCCAGGTACCGACTCGCCATTCATTCGTTGCACAGTCATCAGCAACGGAGCCTATCTGTTTCGTCCTTGACCGCCCCTTGTAGCCAGGTCAATCCGAGAAAATTGTATTATTCTCTTGAGTAATAACATAGAGGGCAGACGGCCACGGCCACGGATGATGTAGCATACCCTACTAAAGGTATCGTCCTACTACCGGACAGTTATTTGTCTACTGCCCTGACACGTAAGGAAGTAAGAAGTAGAAATATAGTCAAGAAAGATATAAATAGATAGACTCTATAAATATATACACTCATTATTAAAAACTTCTGTGAAACAAATTTGTTTAAAATGGAATTATCTTTAAAATTGTGTCTTTTGTAGCAGTTGCTAAAAAAATGGGTGCTTCCCATGTAGACGCCCTTTGATCTTTTTATATGGGAACTAATGATCTTAGTTCTTCAACAACTAATCCGGTCCATTGCTTTGCTGACTACAGAACTCTTCATTGTGGTTCATCTCAGTCTACTCATAATGATAATCCACCTTCTATCTCAAATCAAGGCAATAAAACTGAGTGTTGTCTTGTATCCACCAAAAAAGATCGATTATTTCCTGTTGTAAGTATGAATGGCTAAGATCTTAAGTTTTTAGACACTGCTACTATGTTGGGAATGACTGTATCTTCAAATCTATTATGGGTTCACTATCTTTTGGCAGCTACCAAAATAGTCTTTTTGGACAGATCTAAGCAGTACTTCACCTCCCGACAACCCTTTCTGCTGTATAAGGCCAAAATTCGACCTATCTAGAACACAGTTCTCACATCTGGGTTGGTGGTCTAAAATATGCTCTCGATAAAAAAGAGCGATTATGCTTATAAATAACCCGTCCTTAACTTCTGACATATAGTCCGTTGAGCATAGAAGGATCGTTTCGGTTCTTTGTATTACCGGTATTGAAATGGTTATTGCGCTGCTGAATTATATTGTATGATACCATTTCGGGTCACCTTTGCTAGGAATACTTGATTCGCTCAATTACATCATCAGTATGCAGTATAAATCTCCACTTGTCTTATGATATCTATCCTCTCAAGTATTCCTGGATGTTTTAGCGCGGTAAGCCAAACATAGACTGTTCCGGTCCATAATTACTGCAAAAAAAATGTTACATAAGGAATAAAACAAACAGTAAAATTGAATAGGTAGAAATAAGGTAACCATAATAATAGAATGTGTCGTGAATAAAAGCAGCATTTCATCTATTCCCAATAATAAATTCGTACAATTACAATAAATTACATATATAAAGAAATCAGTTTGTAGACTAACAATTCTAAATAATCCGTCTTCATCCAATACACTTGAAAAATCATTAAAACAAAGCCTTGCAAGGATAAGGTGAAAATAAAAGAGTTACGTTTACAAAGTGGCCGATAGCCTACCCGCAAGTAATGACCCGAAAGTTTGAGTAACTGCGCTGGGAATCACAGTGTCCCTTTTTTACAGCTTACACAATCATCTATACATTGGTTTTAACAGCTAAAGACGTGGGTAACCAGTAGAAATGCGAAATCAGCGTAAAGACGAAATCGAGGCTTTCTTAATGACATCTGGACACGTTTCTGTAAACCCCGGTATCGTTAATAACAATTATATTGAGATTTATCATGGTACATTTATCCACAAATTTAGTCCTCTAGGAGGACGAAAATGTTATCTTGTGATAACTAAATAGTAACTACTTGGAAGATAGTAACAGATTTTTTGTAGCTTGTTTAGTTGCTGGTTGCGAACTTTAATCTACATTTAAATACCTACATACGCCTGAATATAATCCTTTAATTAATCACTTAATAACCAATGCTTAACGTATTAAAGTAAATGGTTTAAAATTGAGACGGTGGCGATCATTTATCGATATGAGTTGTTTACACACCGCTTCGTGGATTAAAATCAAAACGGGGTGATTATTTATCGATATAAGTTTGTTAACACAACCACTTTATTATTATAAAAACCTTACAATAAAATCAGCAAAAAAGGGCAAACTCGCGTTTTTACTTTTACTAAAATCATATATTTATGGTCAGAACGGTTTATAATTATTATCGGTAACAAAGCAATAGAGCGTCTCATACCCGGCACAGCCGGAAAACTAACTACAATGGAGATCGGCGGCTTCGAGCAAGTCTTTAAACCGCAGGATAGTCACTTACTCAATACATAAAATTTTAAACTTCCTGTATAAACTTTGTATAATTCATTTTGAATGTAATCAACAGCTTTAAGTACTTTTTGAAAACAGGTCCAAATTATTATCAATTCCAACTGATCTATTTGGTTTTTCAAAGCGATAACCGATAAACAAGTATTATCTGTATTGATACTTTCTGCTTCCTATTGTTTTAATAAACAAGGCTCGTTAGTGTGGCGTTCGAATTGTTCCCCAGTATGTACCATCGCATACGACAAACAAATCCTACAGTGAAGGATGCATGCATTCCATATATATATATATATATATATATATATATATATATATATATATATATATTACATATTAGAATGCACGTATTTCACCTTTTGTAGAGACATAGTTATAAAGCTGCATCATTAACTTATTGGTTACAAATATTCCTTTTTGAGTGTACGTTGTGAGATTATTTTGCCTCATTGGGTATATTTAGTGTTATATTGTAAGTCCAACGCATTTCTGATATTCTATGAACGTATTTATGTGGAAGAATTTGTTCTAAGTGGATTGTTGTCATTGGCACGCCACTGGAATTCTCTATAAGATCTCAATGAAGCGGCTTATGCAAAGGGACATTGAATGTTATATAAAAAGATTGTGAATGTAAAGAATTAAATTGAAATAAGAAATAATGTTTTGGTAAAACCTCTATCGGGACAATAATGCATGCTACTGTTTAGCTACTTTATTTTCAGAACTGTAGGTTCAAACTGTTATGAACGGGTAGCCCGAATTAACACTGTAATAAATGAGTCAGGATATCATAAACGAAAATACTTTGTTTGATTCAAGAGCAAATGGCACTGAAATCTAATTAATTTTGCGAAAAGAAATTTCGCATAGATGTAAGAGACTTCCATAGAAAGTTGAGTTTACTTATGAATGTTGCATTGAGTAAATTTAAATATCGAATTTTGGCACTTCTTAATAATATCAAAATGATCTATCATTTGCATTGGTGCCATTTCAGATTTTCTTTTGGTAGAGGCATGTGGCATGTAATCCTCCTAAGTGTGGTTGCTTTTAATTTAGTGGGATGATATTTAATGACGTTTTCAAGATGGACGTAGGTATCCATAAAAGATCAAGGTTAGAAGATACTAGAGAAATTTTGCAGATGGCCTTTGGCTGTAGCGGTCGCCCGCGACTTCCAGAAAAATGTATGTAACCGTTTACAGGTACAGTTGGAAATTGTTTGAGTTTTTACGTAAGCTTTTGGATATTGTAAATTAAAATTGAAACAGTATTAAATTCTACTAATGCCGATGTACGTTGTTAACGACTTGAAACCAATTAAGTTTATAGACAAGTGTATTTAAAATATTAAATTCTATGAGGAACGTTTAAGAAAGCATACAGTAATTAACAAATTGATACAAGCGTTGAAGGACGTAAGTACGTGGAACTGTTAAGTGTTTACCGACAGAACTTAAGCCTAGTTCAAACGTTAAGAGGCGTGTTAGTATGTACTAGTGTGTACAATTACAAAGATTAATTAAAGGAGCTCAACCACGTTAAACTGGAATACTTCGTTTTAAAGGCGTGGTTATTAGGTAAGACCAATTTGTATACTATTGTGTTAAAATTTGATTATCTTAAAGTTTGGCCAATTCTAATCATTACCTTTTTTGTGTTAGTAGGTTAATACCAGCTTGATATCTAGTAGGAAAAAACTTAATTAAGATTTTTTTATGTTTGTGTTGCTTCATTGCGAAAGTAATGTGCATTTATATTGAAAATGGAAACTAGCTTCAATAGAGTTAATCATTCTTTTATTTGAATTTTAGTGATTCTTGCCGAACAATCTTTTTGTGAGGATTAATTAAAGTAAAAAGTCAATTTAAACATTACAAATTGATAGTGCTTTATTAGATTTCGTTTGTTAGTTTTGGTTGTGTTTGTGACAATGACATTTCTTTTAAACAATCCAATTACAAAATTTAATTGCTTTTATTTCGTTGATTGTATCAAACATACAATATAGATGTTATTTTCAGTGACTGTTTATCACGATATTAGTTCTTATCTATTTTTTTATGAAAATAAAAGTTACGTCTTGAACCAAAGTCAAAGCCAAGTGTATTGTTTTCTGCGCATGCTGGAAATTTTTTGCTATAGATTCCATTAGGTCGAACCAGTTATTAAATAATTTACAAAAATCTCAATTTTATGGCATAAATGGTTTTGTATTTAGATATTTAATTGCCCTTTACGACGTTCACCTCCAATGACATCTAAGTGATACTAATTCATTTTATGAGCAAATGTTGGTTCAGAATTTGAGCATGAAATTAATACTTCAAGGTACCCTTTGTCAATATTTCTGAGTAGTTTTATTGATCATGGCACGTCTAAACACACACACACACCACCACACACACACCACGCACACACAACCAACAAACAAACACACACAACAACACAACACACACACACACAACACACACACACACACACACACACACACACACACACAACACACACACACACACACACACACACACACACACACACACACACACACACACACACACACACACACACACACACACACACACACACACACACACACACACACACACACACACACACACACACAATTTTTCAATATTTAGATTAAACCACAAGCCTATGTTTCTTGTACCCATACCACTCACAATCGCGACTATAAATCCTTCATTGTACAGTGCATTCCATTTTGGTTGAGATAGCCAAGTATCTCGATTGTTGTTGAAGATAGAACCTTGCGGTTTTCGCGGTCCTGTGCCACTTTTTTGTGAAACTCAAAATGTCCGGAACGGATTATTCCTAACTTCTTAACTTCATAAGTTACAGGGCGTTTTTGGAAATTCACACTTTTTGGACCCCCTCCATATCTACGAAGTTTCTCAGCGATAATGTCAAATTGAAAACTTATCCCATAGAGAATTTTATGTAGAATTCAGTGGCGCACTCAATTTTGTTTTCGGGGTATGGCTACGACTCAAACTGATGATTTTTTCAATGGAACGCCCTGTATTTTATCACCCCATTAAATTCCTTATTTTTTCCTTCAAAATTATATATAATATACAAACGCAAATTCTTCAAAGATGCTCCAAAATCACTAAAACATTGAATTTTAAGTTCATAATGTAAAATAAGCAACTAATTAAATATTTACTCATACTCTTTCATTTCGAAATTATTCGGTAACTTATTCATTGAATTGTTCAAATTGATGTCCATTTTCACTAGCACACAATTGACACAATTTCTTAATACGTCTTAATCCATGGCACTCTATTAAAATTCAATGTTTTAGTAATTTTGGAGTATTTTTGAAAACTTCATGTTTATATATTATATATCATTTCGAAGGAAAAAATAAGTAATTTAATGAGATAATAAAATACAGGGTGTTCCATTGAAAAATCATAAGTTTATCTTATCTCCATAACGATACGAAAAAAATTGAGTGCGCCTGATTCTACGTAAAATTCTATGGGACAAGTTTTCAATTTGATATCCTAAACTTATGGAGGATCCAAAAGTGTGGATTTTCAAAACACCTGTAATTTATAAACGAAAGAAGTTAGGCAAAATTTTCAGGCCATCTTGAGTTTCATAAAAAGTAAGACCAAACAAGTTCTCTTCATCAACAACCGAGTTATCTGGCTGTCTCACAAAATGGATGACTTACATATAATATTTTAATGATTACAGACGTCGTAAATTGGTCGGACTTGTAGTAAATAGTTTGTATCCAATTTTTAAGTAAGGCCCACATCAACACAGTTTGGCAACTTTTGTAAGGTAATACATTTTCTAGATTCTTTTCATTATCTATTCGGTTGTAAAGATACAATTCATCAAATGATAAACTACAATGCCTATCAATTGTACACCTAGTGCCATTCCTTCGGCTCTAAGTAATGTGCGCATACTGCGTATAAGACCAGGGGTTATGTTAAAGGTAGGAGCTCTAGTAGATGATATTTTTCCTTTGTGAATTAAACCTTTTTTATTTGACCTCGGGAAAATATTTTCTCCAACGCGTTTCTCATCCGATTCTCCATAATCTGAAATTCTTCAACCGTTTTTTTACAAGTTGCTGATTTCGATTCTTGTAATTTTTTGTAATCGAAATTGTACATAAAAAAATAGTATTATATAAAACCTCAGTTTATCGAAAAGTTTGTTATGAAATGGTTGAAAATGACTGGTCTATTACTGCTACCGCTATTACTAGTACTATTTTTAACATTATGGCTTATTATAGGAGTCTTGATCGTGTGCGTGTAAATCTCGTTAGTAAAATTTGGTAGTTTTCCTCTTTACCATTCGAACAGATCTTGATGAAGGCTGTATCTAGGTGGATAATTGCCAGTGGAAACTTTAATGTTCGCAAAGCATCTTTTTTTTAACTTGCATTTTTTTAATTATAATTTAGCAATATATGCTTAAAAACAGTGAGCCGCAAAATGAACAGAACTACAAAAAAAATGTAATGGCAAAACATGTTATAATAGCATTTCACTTAATAAGGCTGGTGAGCTTAATGGTAATAAATGTGACTATAATAAGCATATTTACTCAAGAAATTAATTATTAAATTATGTCCAAAAACATTTTACAACTTACCGCTCTTTAAATTGATATATTGTATCCTCCCGGCGACAAGCGTTTATCCATTGTTTTACATTACCATTTCGTTTCAGAAATCGAAAATACCTTGTATCAGTGCCTTTGGTGACACGCGTATAATTATTTCATTTTGCTAGCACACTTTACCATTAAGATGTAATTTGTTTAGTTTATACTAAGTGTCGTGCAAAAGCAAGACTATCTAATACTAAAAAAACAAAAATAACAGCAATTCACCTCACACCTAAAAGCGATAAAATCATTATAAAGAGATCTCAGTCATGATCTAGGAGTAGTGACCTTTGATTATACATACTGATATTAGTAACATCTATAATCAGAGAGTGCGGCACGCGTGATGTAATGCGCGGACATGGCCGGTGACTCATCGTAACACATTGTGCATCTCTATTAATGTATTATATTGCATTTAATATTGTGATTGCAGTATAGTCATTATTATTAGCACATTATTGCTAACGAACCGCTTAAAACAAGGACCGTAACTCCGTAGCAGCAAATGATTACAGTTATATGCATAATGCGGTAATGCAGCGTCATTTCAATAAACGTACTTATTAGTTACTAATTAAGTTTAACCTAACGTAAAGCACTCGGGAATACTTAGGAGGAGATATTGGATTACCGACAGTTGCCCATCAACAGCATCCTTAAATATTTTCATATCATAATTGAGAGGAAACTATGAACTAGGAACATCAGTAACAAGAAAAATACACTCACATACCACACAAATATAAAAAACACCGAACGTGTTTTACTGGCTAAGCTATCATCATCAGCGGTGGGCCGCTGATGATGATAGCTTAGCTATTGAAACATGTTCGGTGTTTTTTTATTTTTGTGTGGTACATGGGTGTATTTTGCTTGGTACACTTCCTGCCACAGTTCCAGTGTTCCAAATTTTTAAACTAGGAAGGTCATTTAGCAACCGTATAGAAGAATGTAGAGTGGAGATTTGTAGTCCATATTGATGATGTGAATGAGCAAATAGAGTATTCCTAGTTAAGGAACCCGAGATGGAATCAAACAATGTAATTATGAAGCACAATAGCCGTCGCAATATCGATTGCACAAAGAAAGAATTGAAACGATTCTTCTATGTCCAAGGGACTGTATGTGCAAAGTTAAGGACGGGACATTTATAAGCCTAATCGGTCTTCTTTGAATACGGTCAATGATATCGAGAGCGTATTGGGGAGTACCAAGCCAGAGGTGAGGATTATATTCTAGATCAAGTCGAATTTGAGATGTAGCAGCAGAAAGAGTTGTTGAGGCTTAGGTCTGTACAGAAAATCTACTTTACTAGAAGCTGCATTAGTGTCTGACAGAATATGGTCAAACCATGATAGATTTGAAGATACAGTCATTCCCAACATCAGAGCCATGCATACTTACTACAGGAAATGATCGACCTTTCTTGGCAGACACTAAGCAACCCTGCCTTTTAAAAGAATTAAATTTAACAACATTATTACAACCCCATTCAAGGATACGTTGAATGGCTCCGTTGACTGAGATGGCCATTTCAGTTTCAACGTCTTGACTTAAGGTAGAAGGTGGATTACTATTATGAGTAGGCTAAAATTAACTGCAGTAAAGAGTGCTGTCGTCAGCAATGCAATGGATCGGGTTAGTCGGTGAAGATCATTTATCTACTGCAGAAAAGTCTAGGAACTATAGCTAACCCCGCCTTAATGCCAACTTCTGTTGAAAAGAAGCCATCAAGTGCGACACATATTAGACTTTTATCAACCCAGTTGATGAGCGTATCAGTTAACACAAAGGAAGCGAGTTTGGCAAGTAAACACTTAGCCAAACTTGGTCAAGTGATTTTAAAATATGGAAGCGACTACAACTGTTTCTCCCGATCGCTCTAGTATACTGTTCCAAAGTCGGGTTACATATTATGGAGCATTAATTGTTGCACAACTCTGCCTAAACCCATATTGGTGGTTACTAAGGAGTTTATTAAATTCACCGAAAGAGAGTAATTGCTGATTGATGACTTTTTCCATGACTTTAAAGAAAACGGAAGTGATGGAAATTGGTCGGTAGTTAGATGGATCGGTCTTGTTGCCTCTTTTTTTTGGAATAGGTTATACATTTTATAGAGATTGAATTGAGCCTAAATAGAACTAGTACTAGTTCGGGGCAACTTTTCTTTAAGGCAATAACTGGAATACTGTCTGGGTCAGTCGCCGTATTGAGGTCAAGCCTGTTAATAATCAATTCTAGGAAAATGAATTGGTTTTATAGTGTATAAAGAAGAGTTGCCTTTTCGTTGTTCAAACAACGTTTTAGCTTGAGCGATAAAACTTTTGAAGGTATTTCTCGATGGATCTTTTATTAGATTTCCATTTGGTATACGATTTATTTCTCAAAGGTATTGCATTCAGCACAAGCCATACTGAACCATATTGAACAGGGTCGCGAACGAGAATGATCTGTACGATTCTTTTGTTTGGGAATGTATAACGCCATACTCATGGAGATCAGTTCATATACTGAAAGAGCAATCAAAACATTTCTATTAGGTAATGGTCAGATAGACCTAGTGGGGAAAGAACTGAAGTTTTATAAACAAATTGGTTTGGTGTAAGAAATAGGCCTAGGAGGCGTGGATATGATTAGGGTTATCAAAGATTCTTGTGAGTTCAGAAATCATTTGTGTGAGATCACATGGAATAGCAATTTTCTCTGCACTACGACCAGCAGGATTAGTAATAGATGAAATTTGAAGCCAATTACAATTATAAACATAGAAATCTCCCAAAATTGCTATATCCTAAGATGGAAACTGACCCAGAACATAGTCAACTTTTAAACTAAGGTAAAGTTATTGTTATTGGGAGACCTATAAATGCAACAGTAGAATTTCAGAAATTTACAACCAGAATGTTTGAATCAAATCACGTCGAATACTTTATTCTCCAAAGAAAGATCCTCCTTGAAATAGACACGCACTCCTCCTTTGTATAATTTACAGTGAACATTGTATTGGGAGAATGTCAAGTCGGGATCAGAAAATGTGTACTTTCGCTGACCTAAGTCGCTTGGGCCCTGTCTTCCCGGATATCTGAATGGGATTGATTTTACGTCCGGTATTTTTTATCCTAGACATGACAGCCATCTTTTTTTTTAATTCTGGACTTTCAATTCGATAGAAATACTGTGAGGGCGAGAGGAAAACTGGAATGAGAATAGATTAAGGGTGAGGAAAAGGTGACCGGCAGCGCTTACCGAGCTCAGAAGATCGAAGACCCAATTTTAAGGAGCCCATGGTAAAGGTGTTGGTACCTCCCCGGCTGGCATGGGGTACACATTCCTACCTCATTTATTGAACAAAATTCCACATGCAGATGTGAAGAGCTGGTTATAAATTACCATCACCACTTTCATCACAAATGAATACGTTGAAATCATTCTTGAAGGCCAGTAAATAGGTCTACAAAAAGTACCACACATTTATTTTCTGCAGAACATTTATACAAGCCCCCAAAGGTTTTTAGTTTAAAATTGACACCTTAACGTTTGATTAACTTTCATTTTTTTAATTTCGAAAGGCCTGAAACCGCTTATAAGTGGACAGCTGAAACTAATTTCGATTGCCCCCGATATCAACAAAAGCAAAACCTGAAGCTGATACCGAAACTGAAAATAGATTCTACTTTGATCCGAATCTTTGGTAGGTAAATTACCGTGTGTTCCGTTTGACTAGAAATAATTTCAAAAAGCTAATATTTTAAATGTTCAAGGCAATTAACTGTAGCAGTGCTACTAATGCAACCACGAAAGATGGAATTTTTACGCTGCAAATAGGCGTATGTCAGATTACGTAGCTATATGTGTCAAATTTTTGTTAAAAATGGCACCTGAAATGCAGCAACGTGTACAATTTGTTTGTGGTTTAAACAATTCCGAAGTGTTATCTATGTTCAGAGAGAGTATAGACGAGTAAATAACATCAGTACAGCTCCTAAATACGACGATATTAGGCGTTGGTACCACTTGTCTAAAATGGTTCCAGACGTAGGCTGAATTCTGGTGGTCGTAGAAGTGATCTAGCTAAATCAGATCGCGTTGCTCAAGCAATGACGGATAGTCCTAGAAAAAGTTTGTGCGGTTTATCTATAGAAGTGAATGTACCATACACAACATGCCATCGTATAGTCAGAGATTACATGAAAATGTACCCATAACGATAACAGCATTTGCAGGCTCTAAAACAACAAGATAATGAAGCAAGGCACAATTTTGCAAATATCGTATGCGAGCAGTTGGAAGAAAATAATTTTTTTTAGACAAGTGGATATTTTCTGATGCTACCTTCCATGTTAGTGAAAGAGTTAATACCCACAATGTTAGAATTTGGGGCACGCATAATCCGCATGCGACGTATGAATTATAAGGGGCGTCTTCTAAAGTGAACGTATGGTGCGCCATTAGTCGTTTTGGAATGTACCAACCTTTCTTTTTCGCTGAAAGCACGGTAAGATCAGGGCCATATCTAGACATACTGCAGTCATTCTTTGTTACTCAACTCGAAAATCATAATGAATGTCATTTTCCAGCAGGATGGAGCTCCAACTCACTGGCCAATAGAAGTATGCCAGTATCTTAATGACACATTTCCTTACAATTGGTGTGGACGAGGTGAACCTACTCCTTAGCCCGCAAACTCGCCAGATCTGACCCTTCCACACTTTTTTGTATGGGGGTTTGTAAAGAATACAGTCTACACTGAGAAAAAAGTAGTTTACAAGATACTGGTTAAATTTCATCTGGTTGTTTTTTCTAAAGTGTTGTAAAAATTACTCGAAACTCATGTCACGTTAACTGGTCAGTTATTTGAAACAACTTTGGTAATATGGTAGAACGATATTTAGTTAATACAACTTGAATGGTAGTGAAGTTTACAATTCACCATTGTTAAATCTACCAGACAATCAATTTACTTGAGTCGAGTAGATGTACTTTGAGCGAATTGTTAATTTAACGCAATGAATATGTGTAAATTAAACAAAGTTACGTTAAGAATACTTAATGTTAATGCTGATTCTACCAGACGAATTATAGTTAAATCAAACAAACTGCTCACGATGAAATTACCCAAATATGTAGTAGAAACTATAATCACAAGATATTCTAGTTGACGCTTCTACTGCAGTATCTAATAAATGTACGTCGCAGTTTCATTCCATTCAGTCAATTGTGTTAGTCAAATTAATATTTTGGCAGAAAATTTATGTAACATACTTGTAACGTTTTATTCTGTAATTCTGCTTTAAATGTACTACCAACTGCGAGTAGAACCCGGGCACCACCCCCTCCACTTTTTTACGTCACCAGCCCCGCCCACTTTCACTTTTTTATAAGCCCACGTGGGGGACTGTATTTTCCACCCCTATGGTTTCTTTTCGGAGGTCTTTTTCAACACCTAATTAATTTTGTTTTTACACACCCACGTGTGAGACCGTATTTTCCACCCTATGGTTTCTTTTCGAAGGCCCTTTTCATCCCTAATTATTTTTGTTATTTACTCTTCCATGTGTAGGACGTGTTTTTTAACCTCTATTTTATGACAGCTCACGTATAGGACGCGTTTTTTCTACCCCTATGGTTTCTTTTCGGAGGTCAACCCTTGATAGAATTTCAATGTTGTATTAAGAGCCTTTTTGACAGCAATTTTGTACTTGCTCACGTGAGGGGCAGATGTAGGCCTTGGGATTGGTTTGGAGCTGGTCTTGGAGCTTGGAGCTGGTCTTGGACCTGGGCTTGGTCTTTGGGTTGGTCTTGGACCTGGAGTTGGTCTTAGGGCTAGGGTAGGGTGACAACTATTTCTGGCAATTATAGGTCATTTTGACCTGATGAGGGTTAGCATTCTGATAGGGGTGAAATTTGAAACAAGGAAAACCCTAACCTTATAAGACAAGTGTAGAGCTTGGCCCCCTATCGTGACACCTTGGTGCAATTGTATGTGGATTCTAACCTAATCTTATAAGACAAGTGTAGGCCTTCGCCCCTTGTCGTTACCCCTGGTTGGAAATGGTATTTGTTTTTGTAGGTTATTACTGATAATTTCAAATTGTATTCTAATAAGGAGGTTCTTGTAAGACAGCACTTGTGTTAGGGATTGATCTTGCGTGGGGGAATTTGAATAGCAGTAAAATTTAATTATAGAACGCTTATTTTTATTGTAAATGTCATAATTAAAAAAAAACCTCAGTGAGTTATGAAAAAAATTCAGGTTATAGGCGAGAGAAACAAGAGCAACACGAGAGAGAAAAGACGGGACGTTTAAACTAATAGAATTACCACATTTAATGGAATTCTTTTGCTAAGATTGATGTTGTGGGGCATGTGAAAGCTTCAGAAAATACGAAAAATGTAAATTTCCTTCAACAAGACATGACTAAAATTAACGAAGCTTCTATGTAAAAATTAAACGTATTATAAAGCCTAAAGACTGCAGGAAATTGGAGCTATTATCCGAGGGGACAGAATTAGTTATAATAGGTATTAAACCGGTAACCACAAGAAATAAGTTACATAACGTATTACATTTCGACGATCTGGATACGTTACGTATATCTAATTATTGGTTAGAAAGAGAATTGGAAGAACAAAGTATAGATTTAAATTATAAAATTAAAATTAAATTGGATGTACTAAAGCATACGCCTATTAGGCATAAAGAGAGAATTGTAATTTGTGTGTAAACCTATTTTTTGTGTAAAAAAGTGTTGTAAAACTTGTTTATTTGATTTTATTTAAATTATATTGGAGGAATGGGTGTAAGTACTCAACAATGTTCGGATAGGATCGGTTATCTTCGGGTGTCGAGGAGTGGGGTCGCACTAACTATAGCACGGTTAATGCGATTCGTACCTATATGAAAACATCGCATCGCAAAATTTTACCTGTGTATATAGTCTCCAGCGAGTAAGCATTATTATTATAATGTATTCTCCTGTTTATGAACCAACATCAGAGGACATTAGAGATTTTAGGGATTTGTTAGTAAACTACTACAATATAACTGTTCAAGCTGATGATGAAAACGATGAAGTGGATGAGATGAATGTATCTCACACTCATGATGATGACTCACAGAAGAAGACCGATGAGCTAGAGGGAAAGGACGAATCTCAAGATCGATGCTAGTGACGAATTACAGTCGAAAAAAGAAGAAGACTAATAACAATGTAATTAAATAAAATAAATAAATGATGTATTATTTTAAATATATTTGTTAAACGCTAAGTTTTCTTTCAATTTTTTATTAATAATCTTGTTTTCGGAATGGACTTTCGGGGTTGTTTATAATTTGTATATTTAAGAAGCCAGTTTCTATCAATTTTATTCGATTTAACACAAAAAACAAAAGCGTTGGAAATTAAATGTGGCTTTCGTCTCTCCCATCCCCCCGTTTCTCTTGTCCCTTTCGTCTCTCGCGTCTGTCGTGTCCGCTTGGCTGGAAGTTTGAGGCGCCATCTAGTGGTGTATGAGCTAATAAACGTTTTTCTGTAATAGAGATTGATCATGGCTCCACATAGCTGTATATTTTCAAAACTACATACAGTTCATAGGAACTTGCGCTCGGGTCTTTGCCCCTTGTCGCGGACCCTTGACATAAAATTCTCAAAAGGTCTGTGTAAATAAAATATATAAGCAAGCAAGACCGCTTATATAACGCGTGTTTAAATTGCATGTTAACAAATAACATTCTGATGTATACCAACCAGCTCTTAATTACACGTTTATTTTTAAAGTAATGAGTTGAATTATATTTGTTATTGCACTGTATACTGTACATAGGTGGTTGAGCATTTTCAATAACGACTAGGACGTTCGGTCTTGTTTTATAAAAATCTAAGGTTTTTAAAAAGACACAACCTTTTTTGATAGAAGTCATTTTCAGATACATCTTGAATTTATTTATTTCGCTATTTAAACGGATATAATTAAAACATTCTTATATATCTGGTTTGATTGATTGTTTTGAAGGTCGTTTCCTCAAAACCAAATTATGTTTTATCAAAATTGAAAATGCAATGGTAAATTCTAGGCACCCCTTTTTATATCAAAATGATCATTAATAGAAATGTGATAATTTTAATAACAATCATGGTAATAAAAATTTAAAAACTCTAATAAAAATAATATGGGAAAATACACGGTCAAGTTAAACCGTATTTGCATACGTAATTATTACATTCCAAAGTTTTAATGAGGTTTTTTATAACTGTTAATAAGTGCGTTTCAATAAACAATTTGTGTGTCCGTATGTACAATATGAATATTTTTCAAATTGCTTTGAAAAAAATACTTTTACTGATAGAGAACCATTTATATATCAACTATGCATAAGTAAAAAACATAGAAAGTGATTTAGTTTGATTATACGAGTAACACAAAGCAGTGACCATCACTCGTAAACCAATTCTCCAAAACGTTCTTTAAGTACAGAGCTGGTAAGTGTGCTTTTAACCTTTTATTTATTTACTTGTATAGATTTTTAATTACAGTTATAAAACGCATCTAATTTATACGTAACAACAAGTTTCTTTAAAAAAATATTAAGGCGTACAATATACAAACATTTTAATGGTCGGATGGGTATAAAACATATTTCAATACATTAGCACCAACAGGTAAAGCAACCAGTTTTTAATATTTGTTTAGAAACAATATTGTAATAACTGTTATGTAATTAATTAGCTTAATAAAAAATTTTTGGTTAAATTAGAGAATAACCTGAATGTCAGTAATTTTTTTTATAACTCACTGAGTTTAATTATGACATTTACAATAAAAATAAGTGTTCTATAATTAAATTTTACTGTCATTCAAATTCCCCCACGCAAGATCAATCCCTAACACAAGTGCTGTCTTACAAGAACCTCCTTATTAAAATACACCTTCAAATTATCAGTCAGAGCCTACAAAAACAAGTACCATTTCCAACCATGGGGCGACAAGGGGCGAAGGCCTACACTTGTCTTATAAGATTAGGTTAGAACCCACATACAATTGCACCAAGGTGTCACGATAGGGGGCCAAGCTCTACACTTGTCTTATAAGGTTAGGGTTTTCCTTGTTTCAAATTTCACCCCTATCAGAATGCTAACCCTCATCACGTCAAAATGACCTATAATTGCCAGAAATAGTTGTCACCCTACCCTAGCCCTAAGACCAACTCAGGTCCAAGACCAACCCAAAGACCAAGCCCAGGTCCAAGACCACCTCCAAGCTCCAAGACCAGCTCCAAACCAATCCCAAGGCCTACATCTGCCCCTCACGTGAGAAAGTACAAAATTGCTGTCAAAAAGGCTCTTAATACAACATTAAAATTCTATCAAGGGTTGACCTCCGAAAAGAAACCATAGGGGTAGAAAAAACGCGTCCTGTACGTGAGCTGTCATAAAATAGGGGTGAAAAAACACGTCCTACACGTGGACGAGTAAATAACAAAAATAATTAGGGATGAAAAGGGCCTTCGAAAAGACACCATAGGGTGGAAAATACGGTCTCACACGTGGGTGTGTAAAAACAAAAATAATTAAGTGTTGAAAAAACCTCCGAAAAGAAACCATAGGGGTGGAAAATACGGCCCCCACGTGGGCATATAAAAAAGTGAAAGTGGGCGGGGCTTGTGACGTAAAAAAAGTGAAGGGGATGGTGCCCGGTTTCTACTACTGCGAAGTATGGTAGATTCTACATGAGGCGTAAAGCTGGAACCACCAAATGATAAGTCCCGCTACTAAAAGCGGAAAGTTGAAACTACATGATATGGCAAGTTAATCTTACTTTATAAGTAATGAAGACTCAACTAAACATCCATCAACATATAGTTTATAGCACATGATTCCGAAGGGGTAATTCTACTAGACACTTGGTAACCAACTAAAATTTATGGTTAATTCTACTTGATATTTCGTAATGTTTACAAGATGATAATATAATGTAATTATAACGTACATGTCATGCTGTCCCTTTTTTACCATAATTCAGGGTAGCTTTAACATGATTATTGCTAACTTTACCATCGTTTTTTCTCAGTGTACGCGCAGTGACCGTGTGACGTAGGTGACTTGAAAAGAAAAATCACAGCAGCATTTATGCAAATTACTTTGGATATGTTAGAAGCTACGTGTCAAGAATTGACAGCACGCTACGAACTCTGTCGTCAGCGTAATGGCAGTCATGTTGAAGATTAATTTTCCGTATCTGCAGCTTATATACTTGTCATATTATGCCTAATTAAATAGTTATTAACCACACAAGAGGTAGTTTAAAGTATCCTTAGTCAAACGAACCACCCGGTATTTTTTTTCGAGATTCCGTCACTTTAGATGGGTGCAATCAGAATATGAAAACTCCAAGCAAGAACGTAACAATAGGACGTTACAATTTAGATATTTATCAAAATCACCACTTCAAAGGTTTAACCGGTTTAAACGTAGTTGGTGTATTTTGAAAGTAACGGCATAGTTTTATGTGCCCCAACTCTACTTTTTAGAGCTAGTAATACACTTTGATAACAGAACCATTTGTTTTACATTTGAAAGGTAGAGCGAATATTTTACGCAGTTTCTCTCAGAAGAAACCTAAAAGATTTTGGCCTTCCTCATATTACTAGAATTTCTTGCGAAATTCAATCCATTTGTGGTTAACTACATTCAAACATATAGTAATAATGGTAGCGGAAGAACGAGCTGCCTTCCTAAAACTATATATTATAAAGAGCTAATGGAAATCATAGCTAATCATGTGATTTGAATTATGATGTTTCGAAATACTACTTCTAGAATTGTGGATTCCACGCGAGACGTTTCACACGTTGGCCAAGTTTTTAGATGTGTAAAATCTGATAACACTCTGGTTGAATGATTCCTAAAATTTAGTAATAATCCTGGTCACAAAGCGATTGATTTAAAGAAGACCATTTTGGATATGTAGAAATCACACAAGATTGATATTACTGATATGAGAGGTCACATTTACGATAATGCTGTGTATATGGGTTGACATGTTTAGCTTGTGATTAAAATTACTGAACTGTAGGTGTTTGTACATAAAGTTGTATAAAAAATGAATTTATTCATTTTGTTAAAATATGTTAAGAATAAGGAAGATCTTTGTATAAAGTTTACGTAAACTTATAAGGCTTATGTTTTATAACTGTTACTTAAACTTTAAGATTAAGTGCTTGTCGCCTGTTAATAAAGTGGTTCAAGAGATCTCATGTTATTATTGTTTTCAAACGTATACAGCATATTTATATCTTCAGTAATAAACATAACTTTCAAGTACTACATAATTTAGTACCTCCTTAAAAGGCATTAAAGTATTTGATTTTCGACACTAACTTGCTTGTCTCTGAGTTATATAAATTAAGTATGTGGATTAGCTTATATCGTAAAGATGAATATTACGTTACATTATTTTAGTGCCATTACCATTTTCCTCCATGTTAGCTTATCGTAGACAGTAATCAATTTGAATAGTTTGCCATGTAAAAGAACATTCTAGAAGTTAATGTTGATCAAAATCGTCTTAGCTATTCAAAATGGAAACAAACATAATTTTGGATATATTTATTATCTTTTAAATATTCATTCTGACCAACTTTTACATAAGTATATGAGCAATATTTGTTTATAGTTTTTATTGAGATGATAAAATCAATCCAGTCTGCCACAAATGGCTCTTAAATATGCAAATGCAGTACGGATGTTATATTCAACAGCTTACTGCTACACTTTTTCAAAAAAAATTATTTGTAACCAAATTCTGGTTTTTTGTTCTTTAATTGAATGCTTTATGGCTGTAATTTGTAAATTCATCAAACCCAAACGATCTGGCGATCACGTATTTATATTTATTCACAATATTCCTATAAATTGTCAATGCACCATTAAGTAGTGGGAATAGCCTATAAATTCTAGTCAGAACTTTACAAATGTGTGATGTCATATAATCATAAATTTATCTGTTGTATAATCAGGTGGCCTTATTGTTGTTTGAAATTGCTACAGTATTGAGCTTGTTAGTGACATATAAATGATATTTATGACCAAAAAGAAGTCGAAAAGTGGGTATATAAAGCATACGATTGTAAAGGGATCCTTTTTAAATTATTTAAAATTTACTTGGAATGTGAGTAGTAGTTGTAAATATTTAAATCATATTAGTTTTAGGAGTCGCTTTCGCTCAAATTCATATTGCATACTACATATACCATATCCAATACATATTAACTGTATTTTCAAAAAATATATTGGATATTGGCACACACGATCTTTGTGACAATAGACATTAACCATAACAGGGGACTGTCTGGCTTCCATGAATAACACAAGATGAGTACTCTTTTGTAAATTATGTAAAAAAAATTGGTTAATTCCCTATGAAAATGTCATTTCCCAAGTAGTGTATGTAAAGCTGTGAAATTTAAATATCTACTGCAGTATTATTAAAACATTTGGCTTTTGGGATTTTAAATGGCGTATTTTTATACTTCTGTTTTACATAAATCTATAAGTTCGATAACAATTAAAGTTGTCGTCTCCAGTAGTGGTATTTTTTAAGAATCGTTTAAGATGTTAGAACAAATTTATGAAATATGAAAAAGATGAAAAAGCAAACAAAAGCCTGCTATTAATGTAACAGTTTGTTAAATGTATAAAGCCCACTATGGAATCTAATTTTAGTAAAGAATAACTAGATCCTTAATAAAAGTAAATATTACTAAAATGCCTTGAAGATCACGAATCAGAACACCCTCTAAATGTGGAAGGCTAACAATACAAAATGTGATAATCATAGAGCAAATTTAACAAAACTTAATAAAATTATGATATAAGTGTAAAGTTGTGAAATCGATAAAACCATTCACAAATAGAAACTTGGTATACACAAAAAATCTAGTTAAAACTAACAAAGAAATAGTTTTGGTTTATAATTGTAATTGTTATTTTACAGTGAAAACGATTTATGTTAAACTATGTTAAATTATTATAGTGCTGTGGTAACTTAACATGTAATTGGTAAAGCATTATAACGCTTTTACGTTCGGTGGACGGTTAGTTTTTTTAATAATTGTGTACTCAGGTACACTTAGGAGGATGGATAGGGGGATATTGAATTGTCAAGGGATGTCTATCAACGGCTACCTTAAATTTTTTCGTATCATTGGTGAGAGGAAAACAGGAAATAGAGAGCCATATACCAGAGTTTAAAAACCGTGTAGAAGATATGGTTTGCGCCCGTTTGGTACGACAAATAGAGATATTGTACTGCACATTGAAAATATGAATTAGCGAACGGAGTATTCCTAGCATAGGTGGCAGGAGATGGTATCAAAGAATGTAATTCAACAGCTCAATAGCCATTGTAATGGGGAAACTACAAAGAAACAACTGAAATGATTCTTCTATGCTCAAGTAACTGTATGTCAGAAGTTAAAGACGGGTAATTTATGAACCTAATTGCTCTTTTTTGAATACGATCAACGATATCGAGAACGTATTGGAGAGCACCAACCCAAAGGTAAGAATTATATTCTAGATGAAGTCGAATTTCCGCCTTATACAGCAGAAAGAGGTAAAGCACTGCTTAAATCTGTACAAAAAGTATTTTTATGGGCACCTGCTTTAGTAGGTGACAGAAGATGGTCAGTCCATGATAGATTTGAAGATACAGTCATTCCCAACATAGTTATTGAGACTGAAAACTTAAGATCTGAGCCATTTATGCTTACAACAGGAAATTATCGACTTTTTTGATGGATACAAGGCAACGCTAAGTTTCATTAGCATTAAAATTAACTAGATTATTACTTCCCCATTCAAGGATACGTTGAATGCCTTTGTTGACTGACATTGCCATTTCAACTTCACGGTCTAGATTTGAGATAGAAGGTGGATTACCATTATGAGTAGGCCGAGATGAACTACAATGAAAAGTGCCGTCGCCATCAAAGCAATGGACCGGGTTAGTCGTTGAAGAAATAAGATGATTTACGTATAGCAGAAAAAGTGTAGGCGCTATAACTGATCCCAGTGGCACGATTACGTTAATGCCAACTTCTTTTGAAAAGAAGCCATCAACTAGGATACGTATTCTTCTTTTGACAAGGAAACTAGAAACTCAGTTCATAATCGCATCATTTAACCCAAACGAGATGAGTTTGGTAAGTAAGCACGTATGCCAAATTTGATCAAATGCTTCTAAGATATCTAAAGCGACTACAACTGTTTCACCGGATTGTTCTAATCTATTGCTTCAAACTTAGGTCAGGTATGAAAGAAGATCACCTAGCGAATGATTCTGCCCAAAACCATATGGTCACTAAGTAGTTTGTTAGGTTTAAGGAAAGAGATCAGTTGCTGATGGATGGCTTTTTCCATGATTTTAGACAAAATGGTCGGTAGTTGGAGGGATCGGTCTTATCACCTTTTTGGGAATAGGTTGATCGTTTGCTAACTTCATGATGAGGGAAATTCCAAAAAAAAACATAGAAATCGAATAGAGCCTGACCAGGACTAGTATTAGTTCGGGGGCGCATTTCTTTAAAACAATAGCTGGGATAGCATATTGGCCAATCACCTCATTGAGTTCAAGCCTATTGATTCTAGAAGCTTGTACCAAAAATGAATTGGTTTCATAGGGACATAAGGAATAAGTGACTAGGGACACATATTTTCGAGAATCATTAAGACACGAATTTGATGCAAATAAATACAAAAGAAAAATTAGCTTTGCCAATAGAATCAGGAAATACAGATCTGTTAAGGGATGTCATGAGCGGAAATGACGATCCACTAACGTTTTTACTGATGGCTTTAGCTAAAAACCAAAATTTGCGACTGCCCAAAGCAGATGTAACTAGTTCATTGCATTTTTATTGTTCAAATAACTTTTCAGCTTTAATCATAACACTTTTGCAGGTATTTCTAGCACCAACGTCTTCTGTATGACTCACAACCGTTTTATTAGATTTCGATTTAGTGTAAACTTTAGTTTGCAAATATATTGCATCTGAGCAATCCTTATTGAACCAGAGTTGGAAACGAGAATGACTTGTAAATTTTGTTTTTTGGGAATGTATTACTCCATGCCCATGAGGATGACTTCAGATACTGAAAGGGCAATGTCCAAAGATGAGGATGACTTAAAGCATCATTAACGTCATGGAAATGTTACAAATAAATCCCGTGAATCACTCCATTTAGCTGACTGAAAAGACCACAAGGTTCTATCAATGTTGCGAATAACAGAGGAATTAGCGGCAAAGAGATCTAGTGTGTGTGGAGTATGGTTAGAGTTATCAGGGATTCTAGTGGGTTCAGAAATCATTTGCGTGAGATTACATGAAATAGCAAATATTTCTGCACTATCACTAGCAAGACTAGCAATAGAGGAATATTGGAGACAATTATAGATATGAACATTGAAATCTCCCAACATTGAGATACCACAGGATGGAAACTGAGACAGAAGGTAGTAGACGATAATCGAAGAAGTCTTGAAAGTTACTATAGATGCAACAGTAGAATTTCAAAAATTTAGGACAAGAATGTTAAACTAGAACACGTCGATTTTTTTACTCTTCAAAGAAGAGATAAGCACACATTCCTCCTTTGCATCGAAAGTTGAAGAATTTCGGTAACGGAATTTTAGTTTCGTTATACACCCTTCGTTCTTCGGACAAGGAAAATCCTAACTTTTCCTGCCGGTATCTCGGTGTCGCGGTGATCTGAAACGTTAACGATGTGGTTAGTTAGTTCTCAACGCTTTGGTAGGGCTTTAGGTTCCTGACGTGAATTTGGGTTAATTTATGGTTTCCACTCACGTCGTCGTAGATTATAGTGGCCTTCCAGTTTGGTATATGCACGAACTAAGTTATGCCGTTTGAAGATATCTTCAAACTGACTTAGTTGGCGGCTATGAGCAAGGATAGATTTCGCATCGCAAGGTTCCCGGTAGTTCCAATTCGCGACCGAAGTTCAAGAAAGCGGGAGTAAAACCAATTCCTTGCGGCAATGTTCATTGCGAAAGTAAGGGTGGGAAGGTGACGGTCACAATCGCGGTGATTATTGTCGCAAAACTGGGCGATCATAGCTTTCAGCGTACGGTTCACGCTTTCGACGAGATTGGCTTGCGGGGTGGACAGCGGGGTAAATTGGTGGTGGATGACGGGTTCTGATAGAAAGTGGTTGAAATACTGCAGGACCGTTGTCGGTTAGCACCACACGTAGAGTAGCGAACTTGGTGACAATTTCGGCGTAAAAGGCATTTGATTCAAGGTTTAGGAGAAAATACAGCAAAAAACATAGACATGCCAAAAACTAACATTAAAATTAAGACGAACCATTGTGCCTTTTTTATTTTCTTTTTGTCTATTGAAGTTATTAGGATGTTTATATATCTCAATGGCTTCACGTTGTAAACAAACATAATGGGTTTTTCTTGACAATATTTCCATATTATCAAAACGAATATAATGATTACAATTTTTGAAAGTATGCTGAGTTACCACAGATTTCTCATATGTTCTTCACGTCTTATACATTTTATGGTTGTAAGGTAACATACACTCCGGAAGACGATAATGGATTTGAAACATCTGCAGGTGAGCTTAAATGTTCCAATGTCATCATTAAGTAGGATTTTTTAATCCAATCTGCAACATTAGTTATAAAAGGAAGAAAAACAGTACCAACATTAACCATTAGTTTTTCTTTATGGTTATGGTTATGGTTATTAACATGTCTAAGTGAATATCCATACGTGAATATCCCCAGTCGACCGCTGATGATGATAGCTTAGCTATTGAAACGGGTTCGGTGTTCGTTATTCTTGTGTGGGACGTGGGTGTATTTTGTTTGTTGAATATCCATTTGCTTGTAGTAATTTGTTAAATAACACAAAAATACAAAATTCAGGATCACAAATTCGTATTGCTCGATTCACTAAAGATGTAAATCACCAATTTTTTGACGTGGATGGTGGTTTGATAATTTATAAAGATATCTATCAGTGTGTCGGCTTTCGGTAAAAATTAAAAGATAATGAATTATTAATTTTAGGTACTAGTATGTCAAAAAATGGTAAACTTCCATTAGTTTCTTTTTCCATGGCAAGCTGAATGCTTGGATGGAAACCATTTATAAAAATTAAACATTCATGTAGTGCTTCTTCTCCATGTCCAGATAATAAAAGTGTCATCTACATATCTATACCAAGCTAATGGTTCTTTGGGTACATTTTGTAACGCTAATGTTTCAAATCTTTTCATGTAAAAATTAGCTATAACAGGACCAAGAGGGTTACCCCTTGCCACAACATCAAGCTGTTCGTAAAATTTGAAACATTAGCGTTACAAAGTGCGCCTAAGACACCTTTACTTTGGTATAGATATGTAGATGACATATTGGAGTCATGGAGAAGAAGCATTACATTATTATGTTCGATTACAACGTGAAACTGTTGAAATATATAAACATCCGAATAACTACAATAGGCAAGAAGAAAATGTCCGTCTAAACATGTTTTAACAACTTATAATTAAAAAACGGCACAACGGTTCGTCTTAATTTTAATTTTAGCTTTTGATGTGTCTAAGTTTTTGCTGTGTTTTCCCTGCATCTTGAAGTAAATGCTTTACCAATTATATGCTAATAATTTAACATATGTAGTTGAAATTAAAATTAAGAATCATATTAAAAGTACTACATTGTGTTTTCACTGAAAAATGACAATTACAATTATTAATAAGAAATTATTTCTTTGTTAGATTTGATTAAACATTTAATTGGTATGTCAAGCTTCTATTTGTGTACGCTTTTATCAATTTCAAATTAAACTTTTCACAGCTTTACACATACATTATAATTTGACTGAATTTTGTAAAATTTGTTATTTGAATATACATTTTCCACTGTTAGCTTTCGACCGTTAGAGGGTATTCGAATTTTTCACCTTCAAAGCAGTTTAATATTTAATTTTATTAAGAATGTGGTTATTCCTTACTAAAATTGAATTCCATAGCTGGTTTTTAATTATGTGTGACAATGGCGAAGGTTTTAGTTTTAAAAAGTATTGTTCTTTTGCTAGTGGAACTATGATACGGAATTATCTCCTACTGTTAAGACCCACTTTTTATTTCCTTCCTGACAATTATCCATTCGTGATGAGTAGCGACCGATGTAAAGTATAATGAGTGTGAACGTATGAATTACCGAAGTTATAGCTTGTAATAATCCCAGAGTTAATGCTAATTGAGACCAATTTCGCATACAAACAGGTTCATGTATGTAAAACCCACGTGTTCCTTTTTGAAACCATTAATTAAGCTTTGAACAGCGATTCTCAAAATGCACCTACTTTGATTTGATTTAATCTAAATAAAAACAAATTACGTTTAAGTATAGAATAATCAATTATGATATTTATAAAACATGCTTTAAGTGGTTATTTGGAGAAAGTGTGTTTGTTACGGGCAAGACACTCACTAGAACATCAGCCGGTAAAGGTGAAGTGCATGTTACAGACATAGCTCAGCAGTGTGGGCGGGTTTTTACCCGTAACTCCAAAAGGACACTCAGCATAACTCAACAAAGCCAAAATCAGGGAAAATATGTCACCAATGCGCCATTTGCTAAATACCTTTATAGCGGGAAAAACCTCATGAATTAGATCTTAAAATAATGGCATGACAGGAAACCATAATGCTCACTCGAAGAGAAGCACTCACTTTTCCCTGAAATTCTATTTCAAGAATATCTACGCAAAGCTCACCTGCACTTAAATAAAATTGTAACCTTCAATTAAAATCCACAAAAGTTGCGAAAACGAAACTCAAAGTTCAAAATTACTTGCTTAAATAACAAAAAATAATAAAAAAACGCGATAGAATATTTAAAAGTCCCTATAATTTAATAAACGTCAAAATTTATCAAAACAAATCATCAAAACTTACTTTACATTCCTAAAGGTTAATATATTTGATTTCGGTAATTTTTAAAATCTGTCGAAATAAACTCAACGTGCTTTTAATTTGGAGAAGGTAAAATAAATGCCCAAAAAGTTACACTACAAATACCTATATTACAATTAAGACAGCATAAAATAATATACAAAAGGGCAAGTACAATCAAAGAAACATTCCCCTGACAGCGAGGCGTAAGCAAAAGTGATTCGCCAACAACAAATAAAACAAAAAAAAACCTAAAACTTAAAAAATAAAGCTGCGTCACCTATTCAGCACCTGTAGCTAATGTCAAGAAGAAGTATATACAAATAATAATATTAAAAAAATATTATCTACTGCAGGTGGGAAATTCCGATTTATCAAAAATTCAATTAAATTCAACAATTGACTATTACAACTAAAAAAACGAAAGTCTTCTGAAAATCAAAAACGTTAATACTACAATGACATCGGCATTTCCGCTGCGACATTAAATAAAACTTTGAGATTACACCAAACATTATTATAATCAAGCACCTTAATATGTTACACGCCCAAACCGCATTAGGCGTCGTGCAGGCCTACCGAAGTAAGCGAGTTGCCAAGCCAGCTACAGTGGAAATGGGCGAGGTCCATATAAGAAGTAAAATGATTGAACGCTAGTTTCAAACACCTTAAACTTACCATAAATTCGCAACTAACAATGCTCAAGTCGGAAAAAAATGTCTTTAGGCGCCACCACAATCTTAAATTTTTCTAAAATAAATAGTCTTAGGCGGGGTGTTAAGTTAATCCTACCTGACTGTAGTCTACTCAGAAAAGAAAAGAAGTTTATCCAAAATCTTAATAAAACTTTGAAGTATACGGATCGTCGTAGACTTATTGATCACGTCCTGTACATACGAGTAATTATTGTTAAGTTATTGAATAGTTTCTAAGTATAGTAGTAGTATAAAATTACTATTTCTAACGGCTATAGAATTCTCTACTCAATAATTATTACCCAATTTATCAAAATCAAAATAAAAAGTCGGTTTAATAATTTTTAAATAACCACAACATTCATCAGTTTCTGAAAAATTGAAAATATAACGATCAGTGCTCTCTTCATAAATAATATGTACATATCTTCTGAATACCTTTAAAAATCGTATTTAAACATTCGTCTATAGGTATGAAATGTAATACTTCAAATGTGTAATTTCTACATAATAAAAATATTCTGTTCCGTGTTTTGTATTTGACTAACGGTAAAAGACTTTAAAATAACTAAATTTTGCAATCGATCTGGCTCAATGAGCAATTTTAGATCAATCATTCAACCCAAAATACTCAAAGATTAATAACTTCTTAAAATGTGTAACCGCTGTGTAATTTTACATAAGTTGGCATTAAAATCTTCTCACAACTTACACAAATAAACAAAATAAAATAATTAATGGATATATATATATATATATATATATATATATTGAAAAATTTGCAAACGTAAATAGGTATACACATATGGCTTCGAAAGCACTACAAAAAACTAATTCTTAAAGATCAAAATCCCCAAATCTTATATTCTAAATATAGCAAAGCAGGTGAAGTTTGATTATCCTTTTAACTGGTGTACAATTTAATTAGTAATAAACAATAGTGATGACTCAAGAGATAATCACACTTATATCCTTTAAAAAATCTAAAACTAGTTCTTAGAAGTGCATTAGATAATCTGTTGTACGGTACACGTGGTGTACGTATGAAGATGGTTCGCTTCTCGCAATCCTTTTATTATACACCCACACTTGGCACAAGAGAAAACAGAAACAGATGTAATCACTAACTCATTGGGCTGTTGAAACACTCACGAGCGCGGTTGTCTGTCCTAGAATCTCGTCTTAACACATGGGCTATCTGCTTTATGGTTTGCCTTTCAAATAAACGTGCGTCACAAAAAGAATGTTTACTTCCACTTGTATAATAAACTTCTTATTTGCTTTGTACAATCGATTTTATGTTATTATCGATTGCAGATGTACTTCACTCAACGTCAATAATGACCACTAATCTCTAACTTAATTAACACACCTTGAATGTTACTTAAAGGGCTTCGGATTCGTCTTCTTTATTGACTCACGCACTTCATTACTGAACACTGTTAACCAAATATTTGCTGTTTAATTTTTAAATCTGCCTTAGCAATTTTCAAATTTCTTGAAAGAAAAACACTATTATTTCCTTTCAATTCACACTCAAAACTTTTGTTTGTAAGTGTTTATATACGATTATCCCCGTTATGGGTTAATGCAGACAATTTATATGTACGACATACTAAGTATTTACAAATAAAAACCAGCACTCACCGTTTTAAGGTCTCTTAAAATTTAATTCGAGCTCTTATGCCGAGCAACTCTCAACTCTCTCCTTACTATGCTCTCGCTTTTATACCCTCTGTCCGCCATTTTGCCAAAACGTCACAATGTTTTCGCGCCAAATCCACAATCCACCTATCGCGAATGAGTGTTCACTGCGTTTCTTTGCCGCATCGAAATCCTGAAACCGAAACAAAACGTAAAAGTTGCGAAATGAACGAAACCATCTTGAATTTTCTTACAAACATACTCACAACTCATCGGAAAATCCATTATCCGTAATCATATTCACTCTGTATATTATTCAGAACCTGACTCAACTTTTCATGAAAACTTCGCATTTGGGCGATTCCTCTTTCCGTGCAATTCAACAACCTCCAATGCATTTACCCTTGAACATGCGTTAAATTTTCCATTATTGCGCAATGTTACATTTATACAAACAAAAATATACACGCATATTCCTTTCTGCACATTAACACAATATCAATATATCATAAACTCACTCACTCCGAATTCTTTAGTACATAGCAGCAAAGGACCAGTAGCAATACAGTCGTCTTTTACGGTGCCGTCTCAGTAAGAATTTCCCAAACCATTATTTTTCAACCAAATTTAATGATTTCAATATAAAAATCGTTCTACAGCATTCAAATATTCTTTTATCTGACACACAATGTTCCATTAAATTCCAGTGGCGTATCATCAACTTACATTCTGCATACACAACAAAAACTTTTTTTGTGCAAACTTACTTCTTTTACATTCAATATACGTTCCATGCGTTATCACAAGACTTTTTAACACAAAATCATAAAATTCGCTGCGCCCCTCGGCGCCGACGTTGGTTATAAATTAAGATGACGCTTATTTTTTTCAGTTCAGCGCATGGCTAAATTTTAAATCTTCGGTTTCACGTATAGAACCGGAACTTTTGCGATAAGACGGTAAACGATAACAAATTTGCATCCACATTGTAAAATCCCCAAGTTACGGATCGCTTCACTTAACGCCACGACGCTGAGACCCACTATTACAATTCGTAGCTACATCTTAATTATTTCCTACTTCAACTTTCAAGATCGAAACCACAACTCCAACTGAACGAAATAGGAAAGCAATCCTCTGTCCCCTCTTCAAAAGTGTCCAGATTCGATAAATAACAACTAATCTTTTTACGTGGAAACTCAACGTCAATTCAGGAATGTACGAAACATAATACTACCAATTACTGTAAACTGAGTCAAATAAGGTCTCAACAATATTTACACAAGCTATACAAGCCAGGCTGTCAGCCTGTCACTATTACATACGATCTACTTTATGCAAACAAATTAATTGATACTTACCAGGAACTCCTGACGATAATTTGTGATGTCAGAACGCCACAAGATGTGAAAATAACCGTCATTAAACTTAGTAAATTAAACAATCTACGTGTTTATACATTTGTACTAAAACGTTTTAAAATAATATATCTTTTCTACTAGCAATCTTAAAATAATTAAATTCGTCAATGTACTGAATTAATCTCCATATTACATGCAAACAAAAATTAGTGTTTACTCAATGTTTCTTAAGATTTTCACACAATGTGACAATTCACATATATTGCCATTAGGGATATAGTAAATTAAGTTAATTAGGAAGAGTTTTAATTAGTTTTGCATATTATACTGTAATTGTGAAAGTTAAAAGAGACGTACATTATGCGAAAATTCTCATTAAGCTATTATTTTCAAATTTAAAATTCTACTAGTATCAATGCTTTAAACTGTATCTTGTGTACAGTAAATGATAATATGCAGTACAGTGCAGTGTATCTACTATTTGATAGATACAAGGAGAATACGTTTTGAAAGACTTGGTAATTGTTATTCAACGTGAATGATTATTTCAAGATCAAAAAAACCGAATTGTTTAGCTTCTGTCGATACCTCGCCAGAAAAATTATAACAAATAATAACAGTACTGTGGCTTACTATATCAATTTATTGTCACACCAAACCAAACATGTAAATATTATTATGAAGTGCAGTCAGGAATGTATGATTGTATATTTTGGATTGTTATTGCAGCTGATTTCCTTAACATATGAAACAGACATGTGAAGTTCGAGTCAGGGTATTAGCGTGTTTCACCAGTACTACGGAATTACGGAGGATAGGACATTAGTCCCTGGGTACACATGTACACATGCGGACTACGATTAGAGACGGCCAACGAGGATTGTCTTCAAGAAGATTTACATAATGCGAAGCGCCCTTTAAACATCAAAAAACAACATCGACCTAGTGCTCGAACAGTTGGGGTAGCAATTTATAAATTCTAATCTAATACACATTAAAACTGCACTTACGTGTGTTAAAATAGTGTGGTACATAAAAATAAACATTACAATATTTCAGAACTGGGTATAAATTTATTTATAAAATGTGAAAAGTACATTTCCAAAATTTCCGTTTTGGACCACCATTTTTTCAACTGCGTTTCAGCCCAAATGCGTACATACTCTTCTAAACATCACAAAGCTTCAGTTGATTTTCCCTTTCAATAAACTTGAATTTTATTTATTAATTCTTATCATATGAATCTACTAAACGATGTGCTGGAGTGTTGAATACCGCAGCTAGTACACAATCCCGAGCGGGTTTTTTTTTTACCTCACAGTTTGTGAATCTCTTTAATTTCTACCGGTAAGATCACGGCAGAGTTTAATATAGCGAAGTATTAGAGGAATGTTCTAAATTTAATGCAAAGTTCAATCAATGTACACATGCACACATACGTATTGAAGTTATTCAAATAAGATATATATATATATATATATATATATATATATATATATTGAAGCATCTTGTGTGTAGTATATTGTAAAATTGGCGCGTAAATGTTTGCGAGTGTATAAAGAAAGTAAGATGAGAAAGTAAATCATGCAGTCATGGATAATAAATATAATGTAACATAGTGTGTGCGGTATTCGTCAATCATACAGGTGAGATGAAGTAAGAGTTATGACCTGTCGTTTTCTGTGGTTTAAGTACGAGAGCATAAACCTTAAACATTGTTTTTGTGTTGGTGAAAACATAAAGTTTTACCATTAATTTTAATCGCGCAAGACAGAAGATAAAACTTCAGTGGTATCGAACGAAACGCGATTGAATCGATTATTGTTACTGTTGTCGAAAGTAATTTTCATAATTTCAAAGGCATAGAGGGATTGACTGAATTTTATATTAAATTTGGAACATTCTTCAAATAGTACGTTATATTAAACCCTAGAGTGATCTCTCTGAGGTATTGTTTATTGAGTGCGGTTTGTTCCCAAAATTACCAATTAGCCTTTGCCTTTGCCCTTGCCCCCTCTCTCGCATTTGCCTTTGCCTTTGCCTTTGTCTTCGCCTTTGCCTTCGTCTTCGCCCTCGCCTTCGCTTTGTCCGTTTCATTCGGCGTCGCCTTCGCCTTCATCTTCGCCTTCGCCTTCGCCGTGGCCCTTATCTTTGCTTTGTCTTCGCTTTTGTCTTCGCCCTAGCCTTCGCCTGTGCCTGTGCCTGTGTCTGTGCCTTCGTCTTCGCCTGTGTCTGTGCTTGTGTCTGTGCCTGTGCATGTAACTGTACCTATACCTGTGCCTGTGCCTGTGCCTGTGTCTGTGCCTGTACCTCTGCCTGTGCCTGTGTCTGTACCTGTACCTGTACCTATACCTATGCTTTTCCCTGTATCTGTGCCTGTACCTGTGCATGTGTCTGAGCCCGTCCCCGTGCTTTCGCTTTCGCTTTCACCTTCACTTTCTCTTTTTTTTCGCTTTCGATTTCGCTTTCGCTTTCGCTTTCGCTTTCGCTTTCGCTTTCGCTTTCGTTTTCGCTTTCGCTTTCGCTTTCGCTTCCTTCCTTGCTTCGCTTCGCTTCGCTTCGCTTCGCTTTCGCTTTCGCTTTCGCTTTCGCTTTCGCTTTCGCTTTCGCTTTAGTTTTCGCTTTAGCTTTAGCTTCAGCTTCAGCTTCAGCTTCAGCTTCAGCTTCAGCTTCAGCTTCAGCTTCAGCTTCAGCTTCAGCTTCAGCTTCAGCTTCAGCTTCAGCTTCAGCTTCAGCTTCAGCTTCAGCTTCAGCTTCAGCTTCAGCTTCAGCTTCAGCTTCAGCTTCAGCCTCAGCCTCAGCCTCAGCCTCAGCCTCAGCCTCAGCCTCAGCCTCAGCCTCAGCCTCAGCCTCAGCCTCAGCCTCAGCCTCAGCCTCAGCCTCAGCCTCAGCCTCAGCCTCAGCCTCAGCCTCAGCCTCAGCCTCAGCCTCAGCCTCAGCCTCAGCCTCAGCCTCAGCCTCAGCCTCAGCCTCAGCCTCAGCCTCAGCCTCAGCCTCAGCCTCAGCCTCAGCCTCAGCCTCAGCCTCAGCCTCAGCCTCAGCCTCAGCCTCAGCCTCAGCCTCAGCCTCAGCCTCAGCCTCAGCCTCAGCCTCAGCCTCAGCCTCAGCCTCAGCCTCAGCCCAGCCCCAGCCCAGCCTCAGCCTCAGCCTCAGCCTCAGCCTCAGCCTCAGCCTCAGCCTCAGCCTCAGCCTCAGCCTCAGCCTCAGCCTCAGCCTCAGCCTCAGCCTCCGCTTTCGCTTTCGCTTTCGCTTTCCTTTCCTTTCCTTTCGCTTTCGCTTTCGCTTTCCTTTCGCTTTCGCTTTCGCTTTCCTTTCGCTTTCCTTTCCTTTCCTTTCGCTTTCGCTTTCGCTTTCGCTTTCGCTTTCGCTTTCCTTTCGCTTTCGCTTTCCTTTCGCTTTCCTTTCGCTTTCGCTTTCCTTTCGCTTTCGCTTTCCTTTCGCTTTCGCTTTCGCTTTCGCTTTCGCTTTCCTTTCGCTTTCGCTTTCCTTTCGCTTTCCTTTCGCTTTCCTTTCCTTTCGCTTTCCTTTCGCTTTCCTTTCGCTTTCCTTTCCTTTCCTTTCGCTTTCCTTTCCTTTCGCTTTCCTTTCCTTTCCTTTCCTTTCCTTTCCTTTCGCTTTCCTTTCCTTTCCTTTCGCTTTCCTTCTTTCCTTTCCTTTCGCTTTCGCTTTCCTTTCCTTTCCTTTCGCTTTCCTTTCCTTTCCTTTCCTTTCCTTTCCTTTCCTTTCCTTTCCTTTCGCTTTCGCTTTCGCTTTCGCTTTCGCTTTCGCTTTCCTTTCGCTTTCCTTTCCTTTCGCTTTCCTTTCGCTTTCCTTTCGCTTTCGCTTTCGCTTTCGCTTTCGCTTTCCTTTCGCTTTCGCTTTCGCTTTCGCTTTCCTTTCCTTTCGCTTTCCTTTCCTTTCCTTTCCTTTCCTTTCCTTTCCTTTCCTTTCCTTTCCTTTCCTTTCCTTTCCTTTCGCTTTCCTTTCGCTTTCCTTTCGCTTTCGCTTTCGCTTTCGCTTTCCTTTCCTTTCGCTTTCCTTTCCTTTCCTTTCCTTTCGCTTTCGCTTTCGCTTTCGCTTTCGCTTTCCTTTCGCTTTCCTTTCGCTTTCGCTTTCGCTTTCCTTTCCTTTCGCTTTCCTTTCCTTTCCTTTCGCTTTCCTTTCGCTTTCGCTTTCCTTTCCTTTCGCTTTCGCTTTCCTTTCCTTTCGCTTTCGCTTTCGCTTTCGCTTTCGCTTTCCTTTCCTTTCGCTTTCCTTTCGCTTTCCTTTCCTTTCGCTTTCGCTTTCCTTTCCTTTCGCTTTCTTTCCTTTCCTTTCGCTTTCGCTTTCGCTTTCGCTTTCCTTTCGCTTTCCTTTCCTTTCCTTTCCTTTCCTTTCGCTTTCCTTTCGCTTTCCTTTCCTTTCGCTTTCCTTTCGCTTTCCTTTCCTTTCCTTTCGCTTTCCTTTCCTTTCGCTTTCCTTTCGCTTTCCTTTCGCTTTCCTTTCTTTCTTTCGCTTTCCTTTCCTTTCCTTTCGCTTTCGCTTTCGCTTTCCTTTCGCTTTCGCTTTCGCTTTCCTTTCGCTTTCCTTTCGCTTTCGCTTTCCTTTCCTTTCGCTTTCGCTTTCCTTTCCTTTCCTTTCCTTTCGCTTTCCTTTCCTTTCCTTTCGCTTTCCTTTCCTTTCCTTTCCTTTCCTTTCCTTTCCTTTCCTTTCGCTTTCCTTTCCTTTCCTTTCCTTTCGCTTTCCTTTCCTTTCCTTTCTGCTTTCGCTTTCTTGCTTTCTGCTTTCGCTTTCGCTTTCTGCTTTCGCTTTCGCTTTCTTTGGCTTTCGCTTTCCTTTCGCTTTCCTTTCGCTTTCCTTTCCTTTCCTTTCCTTTCGCTTTCCTTTCGCTCCTTTCGCTTTCCTTTGCTTGCTTTCCTTTCCTTTCGCTTTCGCTTTCGCTTTCGCTTTCGCTTTCCTTTCGCTTTCGCTTTCCTTTCCTTTCGCTTTCGCTTTCCTTTCGCTTTCGCTTTCGCTTTCGCTTTCTTTCGCTTTCGCTTTCCTTTCGCTTTCCTTTCCTTTCCTTTCCTTTCGCTTTCGCTTTCCTTTCGCTTTCCTTTCCTTTCGCTTTCCTTTCCTTTCGCTTTCCTTTCCTTTCCTTTCCTTTCCTTTCGCTTTCGCTTTCCTTTCGCTTTCCTTTCCTTTCGCTTTCCTTTCCTTTCCTTTCCTTTCCTTTCGCTTTCCTTTCCTTTCGCTTTCGCTTTCGCTTTCCTTTCGCTTTCCTTTCGCTTTCCTTTCCTTTCGCTTTCGCTTTCCTTTCGCTTTCCTTTCGCTTTCCTTTCGCTTTCCTTTCCTTTCGCTTTCGCTTTCCTTTCGCTTTCGCTTTCCTTTCGCTTTCCTTTCCTTTCGCTTTCCTTTCCTTTCCTTTCGCTTTCCTTTCGCTTTCCTTTCGCTTTCCTTTCCTTTCCTTTCGCTTTCCTTTCCTTTCCTTTCCTTTCGCTTTCCTTTCCTTTCCTTTCGCTTTCGCTTTCGCTTTCCTTTCGCTTTCGCTTTCCTTTCGCTTTCCTTTCGCTTTCGCTTTCGCTTTCCTTTCCTTTCGCTTTCCTTTCGCTTTCGCTTTCGCTTTCGCTTTCCTTTCGCTTTCCTTCTCGCTTTCGCTTTCGCTTTCCTTTCGCTTTCGCTTTCCTTTCCTTTCCTTTCGCTTTCCTTTCGCTTTCGCTTTCCTTTCGCTTTCGCTTTCGCTTTCGCTTTCGCTTTCGCTTTCCTTTCGCTTTCGCTTTCGCTTTCCTTTCGCTTTCCTTTCGCTTTCCTTTCCTTTCCTTTCCTTTCGCTTTCCTTTCCTTTCCTTTCGCTTTCGCTTTCGCTTTCCTTTCGCTTTCGCTTTCCTTTCGCTTTCGCTTTCTCTTTCGCTTTCGCTTTCCTTTCGCTTTCCTTTCGCTTTCCTTTCGCTTTCCTTTCGCTTTCCTTTCGCTTTCCTTTCCTTTCCTTTCGCTTTCGCTTTCCTTTCGCTTTCGCTTTCGCTTTCCTTTCCTTTCGCTTTCCTTTCCTTTCCTTTCCTTTCCTTTCCTTTCGCTTTCGCTTTCCTTTCCTTTCGCTTTCGCTTTCCTTTCCTTTCCTTTCCTTTCCTTTCCTTTCGCTTTCCTTTCGCTTTCCTTTCCTTTCCTTTCCTTTCCTTTCCTTTCCTTTCGCTTTCCTTTCCTTTCGCTTTCGCTTTCCTTTCCTTTCCTTTCCTTTCCTTTCCTTTCCTTTCCTTTCGCTTTCTTCTTTCCTTTCGCTTTCCTTTCCTTTCCTTTCGCTTTCCTTTCGCTTTCGCTTTCCTTTCCTTTCCTTTCCTTTCCTTTCGCTTTCGCTTTCGCTTTCCTTTCCTTTCGCTTTCCTTTCCTTTCGCTTTCCTTTCGCTTTCCTTTCCTTTCGCTTTCCTTTCCTTTCGCTTTCCTTTCCTTTCGCTTTCCTTTCGCTTTCCTTTCCTTTCGCTTTCTCTTTCTTTCCTTTCGCTTTCCTTTCGCTTTCCTTTCTTTCGCTTTCCTTTCCTTTCGCTTTCGCTTTCCTTTCCTTTCCTTTCGCTTTCCTTTCCTTTCGCTTTCGCTTTCCTTTCGCTTTCCTTTCCTTTCGCTTTCCTTTCCTTTCCTTTCCTTTCCTTTCCTTTCCTTTCCTTTCCTTTCGCTTTCCTTTCCTTTCCTTTCCTTTCCTTTCCTTTCGCTTTCCTTTCTTTGCTTTCCTCGCTTTCGCTTTCGCTTTCGCTTTGCTTTCGCTTTCGCTTTCGCTTTCGCTTTCGCTTTGCTTTCTTTCGCTTTCGCTTTCCTTTCGCTTTCCTTTCGCTTTCCTTTCGCTTTCCTTTCGCTTTCCTTTCGCTTTCCTTTCCTTTCGCTTTCCTTTCCTTTCCTTTCGCTTTCCTTTCCTTTCGCTTTCCTTTCCTTTCGCTTTCGCTTTCGCTTTCCTTTCGCTTTCGCTTTCCTTTCGCTTTCCTTTCCTTTCCTTTCCTTTCGCTTTCGCTTTCGCTTTCCTTTCGCTTTCCTTTCCTTTCCTTTCCTTTCCTTTCGCTTTCCTTTCGCTTTCGCTTTCCTTTCGCTTTCCTTTCCTTTCCTTTCGCTTTCCTTTCGCTTTCCTTTCGCTTTCGCTTTCGCTTTCGCTTTCGCTTTCGCTTTCTCGCTTTCGCTTTCCTTTCGCTTTCGCTTTCCTTTCGCTTTCCTTTCCTTTCGCTTTCGCTTTCTTCGCTTTCGCTGCTTGCTTTGCTCCTGCTGCTCTAGCTTTAGCTTTAGCTTTAGCTTTACGGCTTTAGCTGCTTAGGCTTTAGCTCTCAGCTCTGGCTGGCTCAGCTGACTCTGAGCTGACTGAGCTTTCTGCTGAGCTTCTGGCTTTAGCTGAGCTTTAGCTGAGCTCTCACTGGCTTGGCTTTCTAGCTACTGAGCTTTCTGTGCTGCTGTCCTTTCAGCTGAGCTGAGCTGGCTCAGCTGGCTGGCTTTCTGAGCTCTAGCTACAGGCTTCTGAGCTGGCTGGCTTTGCTGAGCTGAGCTGGCTGAGCTGAGCTCTTGGCTGCTTTACTGCTACGTAGCTCTGCTGCTTCTGAGCTTACTTGCTAGCTGGCTGAGCTGGCTTACTGAGCTGAGCTGAGCTTCACTGACGCTTTGCTAGCTGCCAGCTTGGCTCTGGCTTCACTGGCTGAGCTGAGCTGCTGCTAGCTGAGCTGAGCTCTGCTTCTGAGCTGAGCTGAGCTTGAGCTGCTGCTGAGCTGAGCTGACTGAGCTGAGCTGGACTAGCTGGCTGAGCTTCCCTGGCTTTGGCTGAGCTTCTGAGCTGACTGAGCTTTGGCTTTAGCTGGCTGCTTGAGCTTACTGGCTTTCAGCTGAGCTTAGGCTTTAGCTGAGCTTGAGCTTGCTAGGCTGAGCTGAGCTGGCTTTAGCTGTCTGGTTTCCTGAGCTTTCACTTGAGCTGCTTAGCTTATGTTTGCTAGCTTACTGAGCTTGAGCTTTGGCTGCTTTGAGCTGGCTGTAGCTAGCAGCTAGCTTCGAGCTTTGAGCTGGCTGTTCTTGTCTTTCTTGGCTGAGCTTCTGGCTTCTCTGAGCTGAGCTTGACTGCGCTTCTTCGAGCTTTCCTGATGCCCGGCTGGCTGGCCTAGCTTCGCTGCGCTGCTATACTGGCTTGAGCTGTGCTCCTTGTCTTGGCTGCTGGCTTGCCTCGGCTTGCGCTCTCCTGGCTGTCCTGGCTTGTCCTTTCGCTGTCTCTGGCTCTGGCTCCCTTCTGGCTGGCTGGCCTGCTGTCCTGCTAGCTATCGGCTGCTCTTACTGGCCTGCGCTGCTGGCTGCACTTGTCCTGCTGTCTGCAGCTGTCCTGGCTCACTGCTCGCACTTGGCTCACTGGCTTGTCTGTCAGCTTGGCTCACTCGCTTTAGCTGGCTCACTGAGCTGTCCTGGCTGCTGTGCCTGCTTGCTGGCTTGTGGCTCTGGCTGAGCTACGCTAGCTTGGCTTTGCCTTCTGCTGCCTGTCTAGCTCTGACTGGCTGGCTGCTGTCTGCTGTTCGCTCACTGTGCTTGTCGCTTTGAGCTGTCGCTTGTGAGCTGCTTGGCTTGTCTTTCGGCTTGTCACTTTGCTGAGCTTGTACCTTAGTTGGCAGCTTGTCTTGTCGTCCTGCTGGTCTTGTCCTTTGCTGACTGGCTGTGCTGGCTTGTCAGCTTGTACTGGCTGCTTGCCTGATGCTTGCTGGCTGTGTCTTTCTAGCTTTGCTTGCTTTGGCTTCTGGCTTGTACTTGAGCCTGCTGCTTGTCTTTCTTGTCCTTTGGCTTGTGCTTGTGCTTTGATCTTTGCTCTGCTGGCTTACGCTTGCTTTCGCTTTAGCTGCTTGCCTTGCTTTCTGCTTTCGGCTTTGCTTTGCTTTGGCTTTCTGGTCCTTTGCTTGCCTTTGCTTGTCTTGCTTTGCTCTTGGCTTCTTGGCCTTTACTGTTCCTTTCCTTTCTGTGCTTGTCCTTTAGCTTCAGCTTGTCCTTTGCTTTGCTGTCTCTTGCTTAGCTTCTGGCTTGCTGCTGTTGCTTCAGTCTTTCTTGCTTTAGCTTTCGCTGTGTCCTGTTGCTTTGCTCTTGTCTTCAGTCTTCTGCTTTCTTTGCTTTCTCTCTTGTCTTGTCGCTTGTCGCTTGTCTTGTCCTTGTGCTTGCTGCTGCTTGTCGCTTGTCCTTTCTTGTCTGCCTTGTCTTTCGCTTGCTGCTTTGCCTGTTTCCTGCTTGCTTGCCTGTCCTGCTGCTGTCCTTGCCTTGTCGCTTGTCCTGCCTTCGCTTGTCCTTTGTCCTTGTCCTGTCTTGTCCTGTCCTGTCCTGTCCTGTGCTTCCTGTCCTGTCCTTGCCTCTTGTCCTTCGTCCTGTCTTTGCCTGCTCGTCCTTCTCTGTCCTTGTTCTTGTCTCTGCTTCTGCTTTCGCTTTCACTTTCGCTCTTTGTCCTTGTCTTTGTCCTTTCCTTGTCCTTTGCTTTGTCTTTCCTTTACCTTTCTCTTTCCTTTCTTTAACTTGTCTTAGCTTTGCTTGTACTTGTAGCTTGTCTTGTCTCGTAGCTTACCTCTTCCTTTCCTTCTCGTTCTTCGTTCTGTCCTTTCCTCTTCGCTTTCCTGTCTCGCTCGTTCGTTTACGTCTTTCGCTTTCTTTCGCTTTCGTTTTCGATTTTCGCTTTGCATTTGCCGTTCGTGTGCCTTGTGCGTTTCCTTGTCCTTGCCTGATCTTACCTTGTCCTTTACCTTGTCCTTGTCCTTGTCCTGGTGTCTTGTCCTGTCCTTGTCCTTTCTGCTTGTCCTGTATCGTCCTGTCCTCGTCCTTGTCCTCGTCCTTGTCGCCTTGTCCTTGTCCTGTCTCGTCCTGTCCTTCCTTCCTGTCCTGTTCGTTCGTCTGCTCCTTGCTGCCTATCCTTCCCGTCCTCGTCCTGTCCTTGCCTTGCCTTGTCCTTGTCTCCTTGCCTTCCTTGTCCTTGTCCTTGTCCTTGCTTTCCTTGTCCTTTCTCCTGTCCTTGTCCTTGTCCTCGTCCTCGTCCTCTTGTCCTTGCCTCGTCCTCGTCCTGTCCTCGTCTCGTCTCTCCTCGTCCTCGCCTTCGCCTCGTCCTTTGTTTCTTTCTTTCTGTCGTTTCTTTCCTTTCCTTGTCCTGTCCTTGTCCTTGTCCTGTCCTTGTCCTGTCCTTGTCCTGTCCTGTCCTTCTCCTTGTCCTTGTCCTTGTCCTTGTCCTTGTCCTTGTCCTTGTCCTTGTCCTTGTCCTTGTCCTTGTCCTTGTCCTTGTCCTTGTCCTTGTCCTTGTCCTTGTCCTTGTCCTTGTCCTTGTCCTTGTCCTTGTCCTTGTCGTTGTCCTTGTCCTTGTACTTGTCCTTCTCCTTGTCCTTGCCCTTGCCCTTGTCCTTGTCCTTGTCCTTGCCCTTTCCCGTGCTCGTTTGTGCTCGTGCTCGTCCTTGTCTGGTCCTCGTTCGTGCTCGTGCTCGTGCTGTTACGCATTAATATGTACAACACATTTCTAGTTTGATTACGTTATATGCCGTTCCATTGATCCTAATAATCTGATCTTATCTTAATTTTAAACAATTCAATTCATTTAACATTAAGAACAAAATCCCTAAGCTTAAGGTAATTGTACAAATAAGTTATCAAGTGACTGCACCTTATATACTCGTACAAAGTTAGTACGATACCTGTATCTTTCGAATGTCTCTCGCATAGATGAACTAATATTTATAATTCTGAAATATAAATATAACGCACTTTGGAAATGGTAAATATTAATTTTTAACCGCATAGTGACCAATTCCTACCTCGATTAAAACAAGCGTAACAATTTGTGCGTAATTTGTTATACTCCATCCAACTTTTGTTTCAGAATTTTAACGTCAATATTTTAAACCTCGCAAGTGTAATCCACCTTGATTTAGATTCAAATTGTCACGTTTATTCTTCGATATACTGAGTAAATAATGGTCAGTAAATTGATCAGTCATTGAAACAAGACCTGCATTTTATGTTCAATTCAATCAACAAATTAAAGCAATTGATTTTGTAATCTGTCTAGTCAATCAACAAGCACATTCCTAAAACAACAAAGTGTAATGTATTGAATGTTTGTGGTCCTTTGTATAATTTGCACATAAAGGAATCTAATGTACACCGTTAATCTGCAATCATAAACTGACCTTTTTGCTTTAGGTTCACTAAAATTATTGTACCATTCATTATAAATGAAATAATAGAACAATTTGAATAACTAATAAAACAAATTTTTGATTATAATTATACAATGCCTACCGCAATTACGCAACATACACAAAAAGGTATTTTAAGTTTTCAGTACTAAGTGTTATTCTATTCTCTTAAGTAAACACACAAACCAAATGGTGGAGGTGGGAATTGTCGTTATGACCTAATCAAGATTTACAATACTACCAATGGCACATTTATGGGATAATCAATCGCTATTATTTTCAAACTTAAAATTCTACTAGTATCAATGCTTTAAACTGTATCTTGTGTACAGTAAATGATAATATGCAGTACAGTGAAGTGTATCTACTATTTGATAGATATAAGGAGAATACGTTTTAAATGAATGTTGGTAATTATTATTCAACGTGAACTATTAATTCGAGATCAAAAAAACCGAATTCTTTAGCTTCTGTCGATACCTCGCCAGAAAAATTATAACAAAGGATAACAGTACTGTGGCTTACTATATCAATTTATTGTCACACCAAACCAAAAATGTAAATATTATTATGAAGTACAGTCAGGAATGTATGACTGTATATTTTGGATTGTTTTCGTCCTCGTCCTCGTCCTCGTCCTCGTCCTCGTCCTCGTCCTCGTCCTCGTCCTCGTCCTCGTCCTCGTCCTCGTCCTCGTCCTCGTCCTCGTCCTCGTCCTCGTCCTCGTCCTCGTCCTCGTCCTCGTCCTCGTCCTCGTCCTCGTCCTCGTCCTCGTCCTCGTCCTCGTCCTCGTTCTCGTCCTCGTCCTCGTCCTCGTCCTCGTCCTCGTCCTCGTCCTCGTCCTCGTCCTCGCCCTCGTCCTCGTCCTCGTCCTCGTCCTCGTCCTCGTCCTCGTCCTCGTCCTAATCCTCGTCCTCGTCCTCGTTCTCGCCCTCGTCCTCGTCCTCGCCCACGCCCTCGCCCGTACCCTTGTCCTTGTCCTTGTCCTTGTCCTTGTCCTTGTCCTTGTCCTTGTCCTTGTCCTTGTCCTTGTCCTTGTCCTTGTCCTTGTCCTTGTCCTTGTCCTTGTCCTTGTCCTTGTCCTTGTCCTTGTCCTTGTCCTTGTCCTTGTCCTTGTCCTTGTCCTTGTCCTTGTCCTTGTCCTTGTCCTTGTCCTTGTCCTTGTCCTTGTCCTTGTCCTTGTCCTTGTCCTTGTCCTTGTCCTTGTCCTTGTCCTGGTCCTTGTCCTTGTCCTTCCTTGTCCTTGTCCTTGTCCTTGTCCTTGTCCTTGTCCTTGTCCTTGTCTTGTCCTTGTCCTTGTCTTGTCCTTGTCCTTGTCCTTGTCCTTGTCCTTGTCCTTGTCCTTGTCCTTGTCCTTGTCCTTGTCCTTGTCCTTGTCCTTGACCTCGTCCTCGTCCTCGTCCTCGTCCTCGTCCTCGTCCTCGTCCTCGTCCTCGTCCTCGTCCTCGTCCTCGTCCTCGTCCTCGTCCTCGTCCTCGTCCTCGGTCCTCGTCCTCGCCCTCTTCCTGGTCGTCGTCGTGTCGTTGTCGTTATCCTTGTCCTTGTCCTTGTCCTTGTCCTTGTCCTTGTCCTTGTCCTCGTCCTCGTCCTCGTCCTCGTCCTCGTCCTCGTCCTCGTCCTCGTCCTCGTCCTCGTCCTCGTCCTCGTCCTCGTCCTCGTCCTCGTCCTCGTCCTCGTCCTCGTCCTCGTCCTCGTCCTCGTCCTCGTCCTTGTCCTTGTCCTTGTCCTTGTCCTTGTCCTTGTCCTTGTCCTTGTCCTTGTCCTTGTCCTTGTCTTTGTCCTTGTCCTTGCCCTTTCCCGTGCTCGTGCTCGTTTGTGCTCGTGCTCGTCCTTGTTCTGGTCCTCGTTCGTGCTCGTGCTCGTGCTGTTACGCATTAATATGTACAACACATTTCTAGTTTGTACGTTACATGCCGTTCCATTTATCCCAATAATCTGATCTTATCTTAATCTTAAACAGTTCAATTCATTTAACATTAAGTGAAAATCACCCAAATCTTAAGGTAATTGTGAAGCATATAAGTTGTCAGTGACTGCACTTTATATGCTCGTAAACAAGTTAGTACGATACCTGTATACTTTCGATGTACTCTCGCATAGATATGAACTAATATTTATAATTCTGAAATATAAATATAACGCACTTTGATGGTATATAAATTTTTAACCGCATACTGACCAATTCCTACCTCGTTAAAACAAGCGTAACAATCTGTGCGTAATTTAGAAGTTGTACTCCATCCAACTTTTGTTTCAGAATTTTAACGTCAATATTTTAAACCTCGCAAGTGTAATCCACCTTGATTTAGATTCAAATTGTCACGTTTATTCTTCGGAATATAACTGAGTAAATAATGGTCAGTAAATTGATAAACAGTCATTGAAACAAGACCTGCATTTTATGTTCAATTCAATCAACAAAATTAAAGCAATTAAATTTTGTAATCGGCTTGTCTAGAAAAATTCAATCAACAAGCCAACACAACTATAGCCAAAACAACAAAAGGTGTAATGTATTGAATGTTTGTGGTCCTTTGTATAATTTGCACATAAAGGAAGAAATCTAATGAAACACCGTTAATCTGCAATACATAAACTGACCTTTTGCTTTAAGGTTCACAATAAAATTATTGGGTAAGGACCATTCATTATAAATGAAATAATAGAACAATTTGAATAACTAATAAAACAAATTTTTGATTATAATTATACAATGCCTACCGCAATTGCAACATACACGTATTTTAAGTTTTCAGTCTGTGTTATTCTATTCTCTTGTCACACAAACCTGGTGGAGGTGATTGTCGTTATGACCTAATCGATTTACAATACTACCAATGCACATTTATGGGATAATCAATCGCTATTATTTTCAAACTTAAATTCTACTAGTATCAATGCTTTAAACTGTATCTTGTGTCAGTAAATGATAATATGCAGTACAGTGCGGTGTATCTACTATTAGATAGATATAAGGAGAATACGTTTTAAAAGAATGTTGGTAATTATTATTCAACGTGAATTATTAATTCGAGATCAAAAAAATAGAAATATTTAGCTTCTGTCGATACCTCGCCAGAAAAATTATAACAAAGAATAACAGTACTGTGGCTTACTATATCAATTTATTGTCACACCAAACCAAAAATGTAAATATTATTATGAAGTACAGTCAGGAATGTATGACTGTATATTTTGGATTGTTCTCGTCCTCGTCCTCGTCCTCGTCCTCCTCCTCGTCCTCGTTCTCGTCCTCGTCCTCGTCCTCGTCCTCGTCCTCGTCCTCGCCCTCGTCCTCGTCCTCGTCCCCTTCCTCGTCCGTGCCCTTGTCCTCGTCCTTGTCCTTGTCCTTGTCCTTGTCCTTGTCCTTGTCCTTGTCCTTGTCCTTGTCCTTGTCCTTGTCCTTGTCCTTGTCCTTGTCCTTGTCCTTGTCCTTGTCCTTGTCCTTGTCCTTGTCCTTGTCCTTGTCCTTGTCCTTGTCCTTGTCCTTGTCCTTGTCCTTGTCCTTGTCCTTGTCCTTGTCCTTGTCCTTGTCCTTGTCCTTGTCCTTGTCCTTGTCCTTGTCCTTGTCCTTGTCCTTGTCCTTGTCCTTGTCCTTGTCCTTGTCCTTGTCCTCGTTCGTGCTCTTGTCCTCGTCCTTGTCCTCGTCCTCGTCCTCGTCCTCGTCATTGTCCTTGTCCTTGTCCTTGTCCTTGTCCTTGTCCTTGTCCTTGTCCTTGTCCTTGTCCTTGTCCTTGTCCGTGTCCTTGTCCTTGTCCTTGTCCTTGTCCTTGTCCTTGTCCTTGTCCTTGTCCTTGTCCTTGTCCTTGTCCTTGTCCTTGTCCTTGTCCTTGTCCTTGTCCTTGTCCTTGTCCTCGTCCTCGTCCTCGTCCTCGTCCTCGTCCTCGTCCTCTCCTCGTCCTCGTCCTAGTCCTCGTCCTCGTCCTCGTCCTCGCCTCGTCCTCGCCCTCGCCCTCGCCCGTACCCTTGTCCTTGTCCTTGTCCTTGTCCTTGTCATTGTCCTTGTCCTTGTCCTTGTCCTTGTCATTGTCCTTGTCCTTGTCCTTGTCCTTGTCCTTGTCCTTGTCCTTGTCCTTGTCCTTGTCCTTGTCCTTGTCCTTCCTTGTCTTGTCTTGTCCTTGTCCTTGTCCTTGCCCTTGTCCTTGTCCTTGTCCTTGCTCCTTGTCCTTTCTCCTTGTCCTTGTCCTTGTCCTTGTCCTTGTCCTTGTCCTTGTCCTTGTCCTTGTCTCGTCGTCTCGTCCTCGTCCTCGTCCTCGCCTCGTCCTCGTCCTCGTCCTCTTCCTCGTCCTTGTCCTCGTCCTCGTCCTCGTCCTCGTCCTCGTCCTCGCTCCTCGTCCTAGTCCTCGTCCTCGTCCTCGTCCTCGCCCTCGTCCTCGCCCTCGCCCTCTATCCCTTGTCCTTGTCCTTGTCCTTGTCCTTGTCCTTGTCCTTGTCCTTGTCCTTGTCCTTGTCCATGTCCTTGTACTTGTCCTTGTCCTTTTCCTAGTCCTTGTCCTCGTCCTTGTCCTTGTCCTTGTCCTTGGCCTTGTCCTTGTCCTTGTCCTTGTCCTTGTCCTTGTCCTTGTCCTTGTCCTTGTCCTTGTCCTTGTCCTTGTCCTTGTCCTTGTCCTTGTCCTTGTCCTTGTCCTTGTCCTTGTCCTTGTCCTTGTCCTTGCTCGTCCTCGTCCTCGTCCTCGTCCTCGTCCTCGCCCTCGTCCTCGTCCTCGTCCTCTTCCTCGTCCGTGCCCTTGTCCTCGTCCTCGTCCTCGTCCTCGTCCTCGTCCTTGTCCTTGTCCTTGTCCTTGTCCTTGTCCTTGTCCTTGTCCTTGTCCTTGTCCTTGTCCTTGTCCTTGTCTCGTCCTCGTCCTCGTCCTCGTCCTCGTCCCTCGTCCTCGTCCTCGTCCTCTTCCTCGTCCGTGCCTTGTCCTCGTCCTCGTGTTCGTCCTCGTCCTCGTCCTCGTCCTCGTCCTCGTCCTCGTCCTCTTCCTCGTCCTCGTCCTCGTCCTCGTCCTCGTCCTCGTCCTCGTCCTCGTCCTCGTCCTCGTCCTCGTCCTCGTCCTCGTCCTCGTCCTCGTCCTCGTCCTCGTCCTCGTCCTCGTCCTCGTCCTCGTCCTCGTCCTCGTCCTCGTCCTCGTCCTCGTCCTCGTCCTCGTCCTCGTCCTCGTCCTCGTCCTCGTCCTCGTCCTTGTCCTTGTCCTTGTCCTTGTCCTTGTCCTTGTTCTTGTCCTTGTCCTTGTCCTTGTCCTTGTCCTTGTCCTTGCCCTTGCCCTTGCCCTTGTCCTTGTCCTTGCCCCTTCCCGTGCTCGTGCTCGTTTGTGCTCGTGCTCGTCTTTGTTCTGGTCCTCGTTCGTGCTCGTGCTCGTGCTGTTACGCATTAACATGTACAACACATTTCTAGTTTAAAAGAGTACGTTACATGCCGTTCCATTTATCCTAATAATCTGATCTTATCTTAATCTTAAACAATTCAATTCATTTAACATTAAGAAGAAAATCACCCAAAGCTTAAGGTAATTGTGAAGCATATAAGTTATCAGAAAGTGACTGCACTTTATATACTCGTAAAACAAAGTTAGTAAGACGATACCTGTATACTTTCGAATGTACTCTCGCATAGATATGAACTAATATTTATAATTCTGAAATATAAATATAACGCACTTTGGAAATGGTAAATATTAATTTTTAACCGCATACTGACCAATTCCTACCTCAGAATTAAAACAAGCGTAACAATTTGTGCGTAATTTAGAAGTTATACTCCATCCAACTTTTGTTTCAGAATTTTAACGTCAATATTTTAAACCTCGCAAGTGTAATCCACCTTGATTTAGATTCAAATTGTCACGTTTATTCTTCGAAATATAACTGAGTAAATAATGGTCAGTAAAATGATAAAGTCATTGAAACAAGATCTACATTTTATTTTCAATTCAATCAACAAAATTAAAGCAATTAAATGTTGTAATCGGCTTGTCTAGAAAAACTCAATTAACAAGCCAACACAACTATAGCCAAAACAAGAAAAGGTGTAATGTATTGAATGTTTGCGGTCCTTTGTATAATTTTACACATAAAGGAAGAAATCTAATGAAACACTGTTAAATCATCAATACATAAACTGACCTTTTGCTTTAAGTTTCACAATAAAATTATTGGCTAAGGACCATTCATTATAAATGAAATAATAGAATAATTTGAATAACTAATAAAACAAATTTTTGATTATAATTATACAATGACTACCGCAATTACGCAACATACACAAACTTACCCTTAATTTGCAATATCCAAAACCTTTACTTAGTTAATTAAGGATCACTATACAAGTTTTTTTTACCATCCCGCGGATTGTATACACATTTATTCTTAACACGACGGTTTTGATTTATCTCAAATCTATTTATACACTTTAATTGAAATTTTTGGAAGAGTCCCGCAGGAATTTCCAACCCAATACATTAATTTTACTTGTAAACGCGTTCTAGCAGTAAACAGAAATGGTTTTAACTGCATTCCTGTTACAATATAAATTAGCACAGACCGTTATCTTTAGTAGATAAACCAGAGGGTTCTAGCTAAGCGTCCGCTAGCAAAAGACCTCTGTATCCTACCACTGTTCCTCTTTTATAGATTCTCACGACTATCTTGCCAAGGTCACCAAATATTTACCCGCAACCACTATCAAAGGGTTTGAATGTTACGCACCTTTGCCGAACAGAAAATATGAAACGAAACCAACGCAACAGAAAAAGCATTTTTCATCACCATCTTTAAATTAAGCGTAATAACGGTCTGAAATTTCCAAAGTCGACATTCATATTCATTCAGTACAATATGAAGAACTACATTCAAATTTGTATTAAAGTCTAACATATGCGCGAAGTCTTTCCGCAAAATTCAATAAATTTCAATACTATTTTCCTGGAATCATACATAAAACTTTCCATTAAGAAATCCCAACTCATCTCTCTCTCTCTCTCTCTCTCTCTCTCTCTCTCTCTCTCTCTCTCTCTCTCTCTCTCTCTCTCTCTCTCTCTCTCTCTCTCTCTCTCTTGTAATTATATATATATATATATATATATATATATATATATATATATAGATATATTACATTCCTTCTACACTTTAATACAGTATTAAGATACGGTTCCCGTTCATCACAGTTTTAATTTGCATTCCGGAAAATACAGAAGCTATGCAGAGGGACACATTTCGTCGCAATAGGGGTTTTACTAAAATACTATTTCTCCTGCAAATTTGATTCTTTTAGCTCACAATATCCATCTAAAAACCCCAAACGTACAAGTTATATTCACACAAATTATCCCGGGCAAACACATGGTCAATTAATATCATAAATGCGTTATACAGATCTAAGCAGTACTTTACCTCTCGACAAGTCCTTCTGCTGTATAAGGCCAAAATTCGGCCTCGTCTGGAATATAATTCTCACCTTTGGATTAGTGCTCCCCAATACGCTCTCGATATCGTTGATCGTATTCAAAAGAGAGCGATTAGGCTTATAAATGACCCGTCCTTAACTTCTCACATACAGTCCCTTGAGCATAGAAGGATGGTTTCAGTTCTTTCTTTGTATTATCGTTATTACAACGGCTATTGTGCTGGTGAATTACATTCTTTGATACCATCTCCGGCTATCTTTGCGAGAAACACTCGGTTCGCTCATTCACATCATCAGTATGCAGTACAAATCTCCACCTGTCGTACCAAACGGGCGCAATCCATATTTTTCTACACGGCTTCTAAACTCTGGAATGATCTCCCTAGTTCCTGTTTTCCTCTCACTTATGATATGAGAAAATTTAAGGTAGCTGTTCATAGGCATCTATTGGCAATTCATTATCCCTCTATCCATCCTCCTAAGTGTTCCTGAGTGCTTTAGCACGATAGGCCTTATTTAGCCTGTTCAGGTCCACAATCATAAAAAAAATACGCACAACACTATACCCAGTGTGTCAAAATAATCTCAAGCTCGTCCTTGTGCTTATTCTTGTGTCACTAATTTCGATTAAAAACCGTTACAGACAAATAGCTAAAGGTAAGGAGTTCGTATTCTATTTATGGGCTGAAGACTCCCGCATTTTATAATATGCTTCCCAAGCGAAGAGACAAAAGAAAATGCATAAAACAACCCAGTAAAAATAAATGACAAACAAAAGGATAAGAAGAAGGAAAGTGCAGGAAGAGGAAGCAGAATTAATGTTTCGAGTATATAAACTAAAACTTGGCACTCGGCGCTACCAAGACTACATACCTGAGAAGACTTGGGCATATTATTGAAATAAACTTGGACATAATTAGTCGAAATGTAAAATCGTTTCAAGGAAACAAACCAAGTATTGACTGGATTAACTTTTTCAAAACGATACCCAAGACTTAAAGAGCACATTGTATGCAACATAAAAAAATCTGAGCTGAAAATGTTATACGGGAATACATAAAAGTCGTCAAAGATGTCACCCCTGAAAATCTGTGGAACCTTGATGAGACCAACTTATCCGATCACCCATAAAAGAAAAAAGTTATTTGTTGCAGAGGAACCAAATATCCTGAGAAACTGCAATTTTTCTAAATCCAGTACCTCTATAATGATTTGTGAAAACGCAGATGGTGAGCTTTCCCCACCCTTTGTCGTAAATAAAGTTACCCAGATGTGGAACATTTGGGCTGAGGAGGGCCCAAAAAACACTCGCTACTTTAGTAAAAAGTCTGGATGCTTTGATGGACCAGCTTTTAATGGATGGTTTGAGAGTTTGTTTCTGCCATGACTAAAGAAAGCAACAGAAAAATCATTTGTGATAGCTGACAATTTATCCAGTCATTTGAATATCACTATATTTGGATCAGTTATGTCTGGCTACGTCCGGATACACAACCACTAGATGTGGTCCTTTTTTATGCCCATCAAGATTACTTGCAGAAAGATAATGTGTGATAAGGAGGCGACTCTAGTTGACATCAATTTTACAAAACCAATCTTTCCTAGCTTGGCTCAAGAGAGTTCTGAAACATTTGTAAAGCGGATTTAGGAAAAGTGGGATATATCCATGTGATATTCAACCTCTTTTAGACAAAGAATTTGAACCACCAGCTGTAAGATCGGCATTTTTGGAGTTTGTTCAAACAGCAAGGTCAGCATGCTAAAAACCTGTAAACGTTACCAGAAGGAAGAAAATAAATCCTCCTATTGGTAAAAGCTTATCTAGTGAAGAGGTTTTGGACAACCTGCTGATTTCCTCTTCTGATATGGAACCACAGCCATCTACTACATATGATGGTCAAAGGCCTACCAAAAGTAAAATTAAACCCCAAAAAAAGTGATCCCGCAGAAGTTTTGAGGACAGTGGAATCATTCCGAAAAAAAACACTTGAGAGGATGGAAGAAAAAAATAAGAAACCGGTTAAACCAAGCTTGCAACCAATAAAAAAAAAGTGGCAACTTTTGTTGTGCAGTATGAAGATTACTATTTCCCCGGCATTACTATAGAAAGCAAGAGAATAGTGCTACGGTCAGTGCGATGGTTAAAACGCCAAAGGGTAATTGGACATGGCCTGAAAAAAAGGACGAATTGCATTGTTGTTGGGAAAACATCGTACGCAGTATTAATCCCACACAAAACATTATCAAAAGACGGATGTTTCGTGTTCAGAGCTGACTCCGGTTGAAACTTATTGATTTCTATTTTGTCTACGTCCAGGTAGTGTTAGTTTTTTTTCAATAATTAATTGAACTGTTTAATAAGCTTTTTTATGCCTTGTACCTAAATTTTTCCTTGTAGTCTGTATTTCACCTTTAAGTCTAGACACTTTTAAAACATTCTTTCCATAATTGCATTGGTGTTCAATAAACATTTTTACATCTTGTACATTTTTCCAACTTCCAATGAGTTATGCTACTTGAATATAAGGGATTACTTTTCGCCAGTCCTTTTAATGCATTAAAAGTTGCGCCACTTAAAATGTAAGCATACAGACCCAAATTGTTGACAATAACAACGCTGCTAGGCCTGCCATTGTCGTCCATATAAACAAATGCTGGAACCAGAGCCTGTGCATATTGCTGAACAATTGGTTCCAGTATCTGATTTATATAATTTCGAGCATTCACCGTTGAGTTAATAAACACGATCAATTCGGTTTTCCGTTTGCCTAGTGCTATGCCTCCCCAAACTATTACATAGTGTCCACCAAAAATAACGTGCTCTACAGTGCAATTTTGGTCATATCTCTCATTCTGCCGTCTCCACATGCGTTTACGATTACTGTCTGGATGTAATCAAAAGCGCGATTCGTCTGTAAATAGATAGTTTGACCAGTCGACATTGTTCCAGTGTTGGTGGTTACGGGCAAATTACAGACAATTCCTTTTATGTGCCGCAGTCCATTTTGGATGTCGAGTGGGGCGTTTGGAGGATAAATTTGCCTCCTTATTCTATTTCTATTTCCTCCTTAGTCTATTTATTATAGTGGCATTGGAAGGAAACATTAACTCCTCTTGATTCAAGCAAAATATGTTTTACCTGCGTGAAATTTAATGTCAGTTTTGCAGAACAGTTCTCAAAAATTTATCCAGTACAGGAGTTGTGCAACGCTGTCGTCCTCCGCCGTGTATGTAATTTAATGTGTTGTTTTCAAGATGTCTTTTCCAAGCCCGATTTACGGAACACCTTGACACACCCAAACGTCTACTAACTAAGTCAGTCCAATACACCTTACCATAAGAACGTTTTTTGATCGAGGCATTTTAATTTAAGTAATAATTATTTTGCAGAGTAAGTGACAGAAGTGTCAAACAATTTATCAAAAACGTCAAAGAATCTTGTCTAAGCCAGCTTTACATTCTTTAAATTTTGTTTACCAAGTCGGAAAGTGCAAATATAATTGTTTTTCAATTTATCCCTTGATCTACAAAAGATAGAGCTAAAATTTAAAAACTGGTATGATGAGAACAAATGTAGGCAGCTATTGTACCATAACAGTGAATATACAGGGTGTTTAATAAGACCCAGATACTCCACTGAAGAAAGTTAAAAAAAACTTGCTCACCCTGTAGAGGCAGGATATGTAGAAAATGTAAGTATTTTTAAACTGGCATTTGAATCTGAATAATGTAGGAAAAAATAATTTAAAAATCGCTAAAATCCATCAATAAATAAAAAAGTTGCGGCTTTGTTAATTTGACCGATATTTAAGGTGGCTCACTTCAAATTCGGGTCTGTAGACTGTATACTTAGAAGTATCTATGGTACAGATTTTAGTTAAGTAGAACTCACACTAATGTTATTCCTCTTATATCTCTCAAGAATTTGGTTTTTCCTGATGACGGTAGTAACGAGAGTCCGCTTCCGAAACATCGCGCTCAAAATGCAAAAACTGTGGAAATAGGCCGATCAACTCAACTAATTTGATTTTAGTCTAAGAAGTGGAGCCCTGGTTTACGGTATTTTAAGTTTTTGAAATTCAAGTAGCAAATCTTGCTTTTTCTGATTTAGTATACTGTTTCCCTGTGATCTTCAATTGTTGTATAAAAATGCTGTCTATCCTTGACGTTTTTGTGCTAATTAAGTTAATTCGCATCTTAATTTCCCGCACGTTTCTTGATATGGATAATTAATATTTATAAAACTTTAGAATGCTATACCCTGAGATATGCAGAAGCATTGAGTAGAAGCTATCTACTACATTAAATAGATTGCATAGTATATTATTCTTTGAGTTCTCAGCATCAGTAGTATACGTATTTGTATATTACATAGAGATTCTTCCATAGCTTGACATAGTTAATACACTTAAAAAAAATAAATTAAACTGTAACTGTAATAAATTTACAATTATTCACAAATTTCTAAATAATGCTGAGAAGTGCATATAATTTGATATAATTTGATTATTCCAATAATCAAACTGTATTACTGGGTATTACCAGAAATAATTATTGTGAACATTGAGTTATGATTTCTTAATGCCTGTATACTCTTCCTCTTACTCAATATACATTTTAGGTACTTGACAATGATCGCGATTTGTTAATTGTTCTTATAATCTGTATTTATTTATTTTAAAATAAGATGAAGAATTGTGTTTCTCATGAATCGGCAGGCTATTATCACCTGCTCAACTCGGCATGGCGCCTTCTCAACCCACACTATTCTCGCTCGTTTACGCCGTAAGACAACCGTACATTTGAAAGGTTATTTATTTCAAATTGGTCATTAAAATAATGTAAATGTATAATGTGATTTGTCTGATAGTTCCTTAGTAGAATAAATAACACATTTCGGTTCTAAATATTCTAAAGCTCATTGATCTTGCTTTAAGCCGATTTATTAACCGCTTAATTGCTCTGCAATGCATTTTACATTGTCATGTGCCGTTAGTTATTAAGAGATGTATTACAGCTAATTCATATGAAATAATTATTCATCTGTAAGTGCTTATGTGCTGCGTTAGTAGCAAATACCAATAAATAAAATTTTAATCGTTAATCTATGTGTGAACATTTGTATTTTTTGTAAACATTTCGTTTTAATACCACTTTTAAAAGATTATAAACGTTTAAAAGCTTTTTTGTTAACATCTGCTGTTAACAGAGCCTCTACCAAAGTTAACCTTGCGTGGTACATGCTGTATCACCTATAAATTGAATTAATAACGAAAAAACTCGTCCAAAGCTGTAAGCGCTAATTTTTTAATTTATATAAAAAGCTCGATTGAACCACAGTAATCCAAAATATATACAAGGACTAAAATAATAATCTCGGAAAAACAAAATTTCAATTTCAATACAAAATTGTCACAAATTATAGACGTTCGGCGTTATTGAATGTGCTTATTGTGTCGTTCGCCAAGAAGATCAACATGTATTCTACAATATCTTGTAGCTTACATTGTTAACACACAATAGCCGTTGATGTTTAATATGTCAAAAATGTGATTACTTTCTAAAGTCTGTGATTCTCTTATTGTGATATGATGGATGAAAGTTCTGAAAATTTAGAACACTAAAGAGCATATAGGTATAGTCCTTAGATTATAGTTTTCTATAATCTAAGGTATTCCGAAAAATGAATGCTGAAATTGGATTGGGTTTGGTTTTTCTTTAGTAGGACATATTAAAAACTACGTGTTTCTTTCTATCAATAGGATTATAAAGAAGTTGTCTTAAACTCTTAATAGTCATTATACGATTAAATATAATTTTAATTTTTACGTGTAACAGAAGGATTAAATGTTATGCTCCAATAGGAAACAAACAAATTTCTATTGACGCGTCTAATTTTACGAATCTGTTAGAAATTTTGAGATCACAAAATCGTGTAAAAAAGTGATGAAAGTTTGGGTTTTCTAAAATTTCACGATTTTGACTCATAATTACAAATGCTGATCTTTTTTAGATTTTAAATCGTGTATTTTAAGATAAGTTATACAAATCTATATGTTTCGATAACACGTACAATTATCATTGTGAGTTATAATGGCTTGAAAATTTTAATCAAAGTATTAAAACAAGTTGATAAAATATGAAGACGCAGTGAAAAGGCCTGTTACGTTATTTAAATATATTTCAAAGCCAATTACGGAAACTAGACTTTATGTTACTAAAGATTAGCCAGAACTTAAATAAATTAAACATTATTAAATCACCTTGAATATGGCAGAACCATGTCTCGGCATGATTAACTGCAACAGTGTAGTGAGAAAGTGCAGCGTCAAATTCAGGGTTTGAAAAAAAAACTGTCCATATCGTCTTATCTTTGGATGTCAATTCTTTACATACTAATATTCCAAATAACTTAGTAAAGAAAATTCTTAATGGAAAATGGGAAGACAAAAAATTTTACAAAACTTTCTAAAAAACAATTCATTGAAGGTACAGATTTTTGTTTGAATATACCACTTACTTCAAATTTCAAAACGCGCAATTGGATCGCCTATTTCAGCGGCAATCGGTAGTTTAGTAGTTCTACACCTTTTGTCGCCATCTTGAATTTTGACGTCACAAGGATGTCCCACGTGGGAGACCATATTCTCCACCCCTATGGTTTCTTTTCGGAGGCCTTTTTCAACCCCTAATTATTTTTGTTTTTACACACCCACGTGTGAGACCGTATTTTCCACCCTTATGGTTTCTTTACGAAGGTCCTTTTCATCCCTAGTTATTTTTGTTTTTTTACTCGCCCACGTGTAGGATATGTTTTTTCACCCCTATTTTATGGCCGTCCACGTGTAGGACGCGTTTTTCTACCCCTATGGTTTCTTTTCGGAGGTCAACCCTTGATAGAATTTTCAACCCTAATTAGAGAATTTTTTGACAGGCATGCTTTTTTTGTACTTACTCACGTGAGGGGTAGATGTAGGGGTTGGTCTTGGACTTCGGGTTGGTCTTGGAGCTTGGAGCTGGTCTTGGGCTTGGGTTAGGTCTTGGACTTGGGCTAGGTCTTGGACTTGTGCTAGGTCTTGGGGCTGGGGGCAGATGTAGGGGCTGGTCTTGGGCTAGGGCTGGACTTGGGCTAGGTCTTAGACTTGGGGTGGGGGAAGGCTAAGGGTGACAACTATTTCAGGCAATTATAGGTCATTTTGACCTGATGAGGGTTAGCATTCTGATTGAAAAGGATGTTATTTAGTCTATTTAAACGAGGTTGCTGGTAGAGTATCTGTTAGTATCGTTTAGCGATTCAAGATGGAAGGTCAGTTTAAGCACCCCTTTTCGGCGATAGTTGCGGGTCCGTCGGGTTGTGGGAAATCGTATTTTATCGTGGATTTTCTAAAAAAATATAGAAACTACCTGCGATACAGCTTTTGAAAAAATTATCTGGTTTTACAGTGAGTGGCAGCCTTTATTCAAAGATCTCTCTGTGGAATCTCAAAAGGGTTTACCTGAGATGGAACAGTTTGACGGGGAAAAACCTGTCTTAATAATAATTGACGATCTAATGCGCGAAACTAACGGCTCTGTGGTTGATATTTTTACGAAGGGTTGTCATCATCGAAATCTAAGTGTGTTTTTCTAAACGCATGACATATTTCATCAAGGACGTGGACAGCGGGATATTTCTCTCAACGCACATTACATAATTTTGTTTAAAAACCCACGTGACAGAGCTCAAATACAGCATTTAGCAAGACAGATTTCGCCAGACAACCCAAAATTTTTAGAAGCAGCGTACCAAGATGCTACTTCAAGCCCGCACGGATATATATTGTTCGATTTAAAACAGAATACACCGGATGTGCTACGTTATAGAACAAACATATTCGGGCCTCAAGGTATCTGCCAGGTATATATAGCGAAAAAAGGGTTTAAGTCTCACAGTCATAAAGATTACATCATATGCGATGGCTGACGTTTTAAACGAGAACACTGATATCCTGCATGCATTAGCCAGATTAAGTAAAAGTCAACGAGACGCTTTATTGAAATGTTTGGATAGTAAGCAGGTAGAGGGTATTTGCGAGTGTGCACATAACATTTTAAAAGGTCCTGTACCTCTGTCAGCTGATCAGAAGCAGCGACTCCCTCAACATAAGCACACTTTAACACGCTTGGCACAGAGAGGCGAATCTATAAAAAAGAAGAAACAGTTTCTTGTACAGAAAGGTGGTGCATTTCTACCACTCCTGTTAGGACCATTACTCGGCGGAATCCTACGTAATATGTTATAATAACCATGGATAACAATCTGAAGAAGATGATTATTCTACCGATGGACTCTATACAGCGCTTACAGGCACCACATGTTACACAAAACAACATTTTAACGCAGCTGAGTAACGATATGGGTAAAGTTTTAAAACCAAAATTACCGACCATGACAAATGGCAGCAGTACAACCAAGTTCTTCAAAGGTATCTACACTTTTCCAATCAGTTACGTCAGCCCACCAGCATAACAATCAGCGTTACCGCTGTTGCTTATGATATTAGAGATTTACCGCAACGCAAAGGTCTGACAGACGACGAGATAGTATCAACGCTTTCGCCTTCATATAAGAGAAAAGGCGCGGCTTTGTTACGTATACTGAATACGAGCAGCGATGTTTTCTGGGATAAAAAAGGTACCGTCACAATAAAAGGCGAGATCATACCACATTCCAACATTATCGATCTGGTTCACGAGACGTTAAGAAAACGAAAAACTACAAAACCCGCGCGGTTGCCGTCCGTTTGCGACGTAAATTAAAGAGATAAGTATACCACGTGCGTTTATCCGAAAAGCGCATAGGCATGATGTTTCTGTATCACCCAGCTTTGAACGGACCCTCACAACTATACGTGAGAATTACGATGCTGATAGAGAAACGTGGGAAACACCGAGAAGAATCACACAAAGAAGAAGAAGAGGAATTTCACTAGATTGGGATTCGTGGCGGCCATAACATGGATGCTGTATACTATGATCCCGCTCACCCAGCAGGGTTCGCTGGTATAACACCTTTAACTAACCCTGTAAATGGTAGATATGGTGAAGTGAAAAATTGGCTGCAGGCACAGGAAGCTTATACGGTACATAAACCAGTCAGAAAACAGTTTCCACGAAATAAATATATTGTAAGTAACCTTTACGAGTTGTGGCAAGCGGATCTTTGTGATATGCGAACTTTAAGTAAACACAATAGTGGATACAACTACATACTAACGGTAATTGATGTATTTAGCAAGAGGGCATGGGCGAGAGCACTTAAAACGAAGACAGCCTGATCTGTAATTGAAGCATTCGCGGATATTTTTAAGGATTGCGACAATACTCCGGCAAATCTACAGACGGATAAAGGCAAAGAGTTTGTGGCGAGCAGTGTACAAAACTTTTTCAAGAAACAAAATATCAATTTCTATGTAACAAATAACCCTGATGTAAAAGCATCTGTAGTTGAAAGATTTAATAAAATATTGAAAACAAAGATGTGGCGTTATTTCACTTACAAAAATTCCTACAGGTATATTGATGTACTCGAAAGACTTGCGACTGCTTACAACAATAGCACTCATTCAAGTATAAAGATGGCCCCCGCGGCTGTAAACGATAAAAACATTTTGGAAGTGTGGAATAACCTGTACGCGAAAGATTTAGGTCCAGTACGCCATCCTAAATATAAAGTCGGTGAGCATGTCAGAATCGCCAGAAGTAAGTACACCTTTGAGAAGGGATATGAAACGAATTGGAGCGAGGAAGTTTTACAATTAGTGCGGTGATAAAAAGAAGACCACCAGTTTATCGAATAATCGATCTTAATAACGATCCTGTTGAGGGTACCTTTTACGAAGAAGAATTGCAAGTTGTTACGGTTGATAAGGATACTCTATTCAAAGTCGATAAGATTCTAACAGAGAAGGGCCGTGGGCGATATAAACAATACCTGGTCAAGTGGCGTGGATACAGTGACAAATTTAATATCTGGGTGTTAGCTATACAGTTGAGAGATATATAAAAATGGAGTTTTATCTTACCTTATTGAGTAATAGCTGTATGACGTATTTTCCAGGTAATATGACGTCAAGTTTTATTACGCAACTGCCAAAGCGAATAAGATTAACGGGGTCGTGGGTTGTAGGGATATCGGAAATTCAGTACCCATGTTCTTTTGCCGTTGTAAGTGCAACAGATAATTTAATTTATTATAGAACAGAGCCACCTGGCGAGAACGTGTTAGAAACGATATTAAAAAAGGCCGCAGAATATTTTCAACGCGACAACGAGAAGATCATTTATATTGAAGATGGCTGGTACGTGATACGATTCGCTTCGGGAAATTATGCCAACATAGAAGAAATTATCAGCGAACTAAATAACTATGTACTAATAAGTAAATTGCTAACAATCGAATATCATAATCTAACTAAGCGCGTCACTACGAAATTAAAAACTTAGCTCTCGCTATTCGGATTCTCACAACGTCTAGCCTTACAATTAGGTTATCGTCCGTATCAGAACATAGCTATGGAACCAATACCCCCTCACCCCGCTAGTATATGGATAGGATTACCAACTCAGATGTTTGTTTATTGCGACATGTTGAACCGCAAATTGTGGGCGATGTTTTATCTCCGCTTGTGCGTATAATAAACATTACTTCAGAAAACTATGCTTACGGGGGTCATAAAGATGTGGTTTTTTAGCCTGCACACTACATACCGGTAATGACAAGAGAATTTGAAAACATCGAGATTAATATAAAAACAGATACGGGTGCAGCAATGCCATTTGAGTTTGAAACGTCGTGTCTGAAGCTACACTTTAAGAAAGTACAATAATGGTTTGCCCTTATCAGCAATATTACATGAATCAGGCCGGTAACGGTATCGGCTCTACATACAGAGGTGCGCCATATCAACGTGGTCATGGAATAGGGAGCTGGTTAGGTGGTATATTTAGAAGTATAATACAGTTATTTAAGTCTGGCACAAAGGCTATTGGAAAAGAAGCTCTTAGAACGGGTGCTAATATTCTTGGTGACTTCATAGAGGATCAACCTGTTAAGGATTCGTTTCAAGAAAAATTTCACGAGGCAGGTAGAAACCTTAAGCGTAAAGCCGACGAGAAAATCGATAAAATGATGGAGGGTTCGGGTGATAAAAGAGTACGTCTGTTCGATAATAACCAGTCTCTACCGAGAGCTCTTGCTAAGAAGAAGCCTACTTACGACGATATATTTTCAAGATAATGGCTTTTCTACATGCCCAATCGTGTGAATGCGTCAAGTCCGAATTGAATTTGTTCGCTTTACCGTCGACGCAGACAAGTATCGAGAGTGGTGAATGGATATTTTACAAGCCCTTATCAGCTCTGAGTGATGACGCTCCAATAGAATTTATAGTCCCCGGAAATGGAAACGATTACATAGATTTAAGCCAGACCATGTTGTACATCACAGCTAAAGTTCTAAAGTAATATGATACAGCACTTACAGACGCTGATGTAGCACCGGTAGACAATTGGATGCATTCGCTTTTCTCACAGGTGGAGGTTTACTTAAATCAGAAGATGGTGTCACAACCAAACAACACCTACGCATACCGTTCATATATCGAAACGCTGCTAAATTATGGAAAGGAGGCCAAGAGTTCACATCTAGGATGTACCTTATGGCACAATGATACAGCTGGACAGATGAATACACTGGGAAACGCAAATAAGGGTTTCTCAAAACGTCAAGCACTTGCGGCAACCGGGAAACAGATAGAGATGATTGGTCACGTGCACTCGGATTTGTTTAATCAAGAAAAGTTTCCCATAAGTGGTGTTGAGTTAAAGGCTAAATTTGTACGATCAAGAGATACCTTCAGCCTAATGGCGGCGTTCGCTTCAAATTACAAGACGTGAATTAAAGACGCTAGTTTACTGGTGAGACGTATGCGAATCAATCCAACTATTCTGATTGCGCACGCTAAAGCTTTAGAAACAACAGCCGCAAAATACCATGTTACAAGGACCGACGTAAAAGTGTTAACTATACCTGCAAGCATACAGCGAAAGTCATTGAATAATGTTTTCCTGGATCACCTACCTAAACGATGCATCGTAGGCTTTGTAGCTAATAAAGCCTTCAACGGTGACTACCCCTCAAACCCGTTCAATTTTCATGACTGCAATATTAACTACATGTCGTTATATATTGACGTACAACAAATTCCATCGAAAGCCTTATAACCAGACTTTATAGCTAATGGTTTATATGTAAGAGCGTACCACACCTTATTCTCTGGTACGGGTATTCATTTTTTGAATGAAGGTAACGATATATCGAGAAGTGATTACCTCAACGGCTACTGTTTAATGGCCTTTGACCTAACACCTGACTTGTCTGCATTCGCTAGTACGCACTGGAATTTAGTTAGAAACGGCTCCCTTCGGCTGGAAGTCGGGTTTGAAGAAGCGCTCACCGTAACCGTTAACGGCTTGGTGTATGCAGAATTCGACAACGTGATCGAGATCGATAAACATCGGAACGTCGTTGTGGATGTTAGCTGTTAAAAGTGGTAGTTCTAACCTACGATCTTCAGCGTACAGCAGCAGCCGAAAGAAGATGGACGCATACTTGGACGTACAAGGGTTTAGTGGTATTAACAACGAATTCATACCGAAACAAACTGCCTTGGTTACAGATCATGGTCGTTTATCGTTGATGATAATAAAACCACCTCGAGGTTACTTTATATCAAGATCCATGTCACAAGAGATAAAATTTTTGGAGGCTGATTATCATCGGCTAAAATAGTGGTCGGGTCATGTACATTACAACAATTTCCGTGAGGAGTTGATGAGAGTGTTGCACCCCTTTAACAAAATTCACGTCAAGGGCAGTGAAAAACAATAGTTTTTAAGGTTTCTTAACAAACTAATAGCAAACCTGGAGGAGACTGGTTGCCCGTCGATTAAACAATTGAAAAAGGAAGCAAAAGCATATGGCTGTTTAAACCATAACATCACTGGGCCTATGTGTGCACTGGAAAACGCCTTACTACTGTAAGAATGGATGCATACCAATTCCAAAGATGTATGCGGTACAAGTGTTAAGATGCTTGAAATCGATCCCCAGTCACAAGAAGAATGTGTTTCGGTTTGTATGTGCTTCTAATCAACTACCGAGACACGCACCTAGACCGTGTGCAATTATCGTAAACACGGATCCTGCAAACAAACCAGGTCAGCATTGAACCGCTATCTACATTGACGAGAATGGTAATGGGTAATATTTTGATTCCTTTGGACAAGCACCGCAAGGATATCGTTTACGTTTCCTAGAGAAAAATTCTAGATGCTTCCATTACAATAAAACAATACTGCAAGATTACCATTCGGATGTGTGCGGACTTTATACGTTAATGTTTCTATATTTTAGATTACATAATTTCAAATAATCAAATTATTGTTTAACGCCTCTTACCCAACCACTCTATTCTGATAAATAAAGATATTTTTTAGTACCTTACTTTTTTAATTAAGAATTGCGTAATACCTACTATTTTTTGTTTCTTTTTAATTCAGCATGTGTGTTTTTAAAAATCGTGTTATAAAATTTATGATTTAGTGTTTTTTAAAAGAAATTAACCATTCGATATTGGTAATCAATTTTTTAGACTATTAAATTTAACAGGATTATATTATTACACAGTAATTAGCTAAAAGTAAACATGAACAGTGGTTTCTTACTACATATTGTTGTGGAATTTAAAACATGTAATTATTACTTTCCAAACATTTAATGAGGTTTTTTATAAAAACAATTTGCATGTGTATATACAGCATTTTGTTCAAACCGCTTTGTTATTAATTATTTTAAGAGAAAGATAAATACGAGTTGCTGTAAGTGTGATAAAGATAATGAGGTTGTTTGTATATTTACACTCTAAAAATTAATTGTGGGAAATCAATAGCTAGTTTTTACATCAACTATTGATAAAACGTAAAAAAACATAGAAATTTGTTTTTAGTTTGATTAGACGAGTAACAGAAAACGGGTACCACTCGTGAATCAGTCCCTCAAAAATGCTCTTTCAATTCAGAGCTGGTAAGTGTGCTGTTAACCTTTTATTTATTTACTTGTACAGATTTTTAATTACAGCTATAAAACGTATCTAATCTATACATAACAAGTTTCTTTAAAATATTAAGATATACAATATACAACAATTTAACGAACGGTTGGATATGAAACATATTTCAATGCAATCAATGCAGGTAAAACTATGTTTTAATATTTTCTTTAGAAAACAATATTGTAATAACTGTTATGTAATTAATTAACTTAATAAAAGATTTTGTTTCATTAGAGAATAACCTGAATGTCAGTATTTTTTTCTTTATAACTCACTGAGGCTTTTTTAATTATGATATTTACAATAAAAATAAGTGTTCTGTAATTAAATTTTACTGTCATTCAAATTCCTCACGCAAAATCAATCTCTAACACAAGTGCTGTCCTACAAGAACCTCCTTATTAGAAATACAATGTATAAATAAATTTCTCGTATAGGTAAAAGATCATCCGAACGTACCCAATAGCATATGACCATTTTAAAACAATAACCTCCAGGGGTACGGCTCTTAATACAACCAAAAGGACCTTAACTAGGGTTAAAGATGACCATCAAAAATAACCCTAACCAAAACCAGTACCAGCCTCAAGTCCAAGACCAAACCCCAAGTCCACGCCCAAGTCCAGCCCCAGCCCCAAGACCTAGCCCGAGTCCAAGACCTAACCCAAGCCTAAGACCAGTTCCAAGCTCCAAGACCAACCCCAAGTCCAAGACCAACCCCTACATCTGCCCCTCACGTAAGCAAGTACAAAAAAGGCATGGCTGTCAAAAAAGTCTTTAATTAGGGTTGATAATTCTATCAAGGGTTGACCTCCGAAAAGAAGCCATAGGGGTAGAAAAAACGTGTCCTACACGTGGGCGAGTAAAAAAAAACAAAAATAATTAGGGATCAAAAGGGCCTTTGAAAAGAAACCATAGGGATGGAAAATACGGTCTCACACATGGGTGTGTAAAAACAAAAATAATTAGGGGTTGAAAAAGGTCTCCGAAAAGAAACCATAGGGGTGGAGGATATGGTCTCCCTCGTGGGATATCCTTGTGACGTCAAAATCCAAGATGGCGGCGAAAGGTATCGCACTACTACTATCGCTAATTTAACAATGGAATATATGGAAGATATTAGCCTTCAAAATTTCAGTTTTTCTCCTACATTTTATTTTAGATATGTTGATGAAATTTTGTTAACTGCAAAACCTAATAAAATTGATGAAGTTTTTAATAACTTTGATAATAAATTAAAATGTACAACAGAATTTGAAAACGATAATAAAATACCGTTTTTAGGCACACTTATTATAAGGGATGGATCTAACCTAAATTTTAATTGGTATCAGAAACCTACCCATAGTGGAAGATTCATTCAAACCATCCTTATAACACTAAAATTAATATAATTCATAATATTATAGATAAATATTTACAAATTTCTGATCCCATGTTTAGACCAAAACAAATTAAAATGTTTTAAAAGCTTTTCAGACCAATAATTATCCCAAATGATTAATTATCGAAATAATTAAAAGAAGAATTCACCTTTTTTATAATAACTACCAAAATTCTAATAAACCTCAAACACATATCAATTTCTTTTTCTAATAAAAAATCCATTTGACTAAAAAATCTTAAATATAATATCAAACCCGCTTTTGAACCTCAAAACAAAAATTCAATGTTATTTACAAAACTAAAATCAAAAACGCCAAAAGAACAAAAAACAAATACCATTTACAAAATTCCTTGTAACAACTGCAGTAAAATTTATATTGGAACTTCATTACAAGCTTTAAAGAATAGACTAACCCAACATAAATTTGACGTAAAATTAAAACCTAAAAGTACCCCTTTGGCGTTACACTCAATCGAAAACATATATTCTTTCATATGAAAATGTAAACTTTCACCATTAACACTCATAATAAAATACTTATCTTTAAGATCACCTAAAGATGTGTCAAACCCTTTGTCATCTTCCGAAGTGTATAAGTTATCTTGTTCATGTGGAAAAGTATACATCGGGACCACAAAACGTAGCTTTGATACAAGACGCAAAGAACATATGAGATTTTGTAGATTGGGTCAACCAGAGAGGTCTGCTGTGGCTGACCATGCCCTGAATAATCTAAATCATGACATTCAATTTGACAATATGGAAATATTGTCAAGACAAACCCATTATTATGTTCGTTTGCAACGTGAAGCTATTGAAATATATAAGCACCCGAATAATTTTAATAGACAAGAAGAAAATCTCCGTTTAAATAAGTTTTGGCATCTTATAATTAAAAAAAAGCATAATGATACGTCTTAATTTTGATTTTAATTTTAACTTTTGGTATGTCTAGGTTTTTTGCTGTGTTTTTCCTAGACCTTGAAGCAAATGCTTTACCAATTATATGTTAAATTACCACAGCACTATAATTTAACATAAGTAGTTGAAATGAAATTAAAATTGAAAATTACAAAGAACGTTCTGCATTGTGCTTTTCATTGTTAATAACACTTCCAATTATTGATAAAGATATCTCTTTGTTAGATTTAAGTAGGTTATTTTATTTGATATAATGTTTGAATTTGTGAGTGCTTGTATCATTTTAAAATTGAAGTTTTTCACAACTTTACACTTACATCATAACTCGATTAAATTTTGTTAAATGTGTTTTTTGGCTGACAAATTTCATTGTTAGCTTTCGTCGTAGAGAGTGTGCTGGTTTGTCATCTTTGAGGCAGTTTAATAAAATTTAATTTTTATGACCTAATTATTCTTTACTAAAGATTTTATAGTTGGCTTTATGTTTCCCAAACTGTTATATTAATAGCAGGCTTATGTTTATGTTTTAATTTTTCAACTTTGACAAAATTGTTTACTACATCTTTAACAATTTTTAACAAACATTACTACTGACGAAGATAACTGTAAGTGTTATCGAAACGTTTAGATTGTATAATTTAAAGTACACCATTAAAAAACCCCAAAAAAGATAAGTATTTTGTTATATATTCTTTTAGTTATGATGAAACAGAAATTTTAGATATAGAAAATAATGCATGTAACAACAACAATTTCCAACAATTTATAACTCCTTTTCTAAAATTCATGGTAGCTTTATTTCTAATTAATGTCAAAGACTGATAAAATTAACAAGCAAAATATTAATAATTATATAAAATCGAGTCAAACAATTATAAAAGTTATATTATATATCGTTGCCTAAACTTCAAAACCTCGTATATGCATTTTTTGTCAAAAATGATATTTTCAGTCAGTTGGATAGCCATGAGATATTTCACTGTGCACTACTTCCTATATACAACACAAGAAGACGTAGTGAACATAACCTCTTATACGCACATGGGGCAGTGTAAAAGGATCAGAGTGATTTCAGTGTTACATTTTTCAGTGAAACAGAGGGTATAATACCAGGGTAAGTCAACCACTCAATGCCATTTCAAATAACAGACCTTAACGATAAAGTATTAGGCAATTAACATCATTAGTAGAAGATATTTGAATTCGTAAACAACCTGTGAAAATGTTTCAACATATACGTATTTTTGAACAAATGAATTTTGCAAGAAATATATCGTATACGTGCTTTTATACATTGTAAACTTGAAAAAGATTCTTAAATGAATAATTATGTATTATAAGTAACGTAATAAAAAATTAACGTGGGTTTACACTAGAATATGCACTCATCAGTTTATAAAATACATAATTTTCTTTCTTTAAATATTGCATACTAGCACTAATAATAATACGATAATCCAACAGGATGTTTTTCGTTGCAGAATGGCTTTTCCTCGAGGCAAGATTCTTGTTCAAATGGCATTAAAGGAACAAGAAAAGACAGGACCACGTGTTAATGAGAAAGTAGGGTCAGATATTTCGCGCGACAATGTGCCTCGGGACCTTTCAATACCAGATGAAAATATAGAAATTGCTGATGTGCAGACATCTGAATGAATTGACTGTATTCCGGTGTTGTTTGCTGACTAGCCAACTTGTTTACTGTCTAGTCAGTTAGTGCAGAACGTCATTATCGAAGAGGTTTGCACCAACATTCCATCTGCGGAAATTCAGGAAAATACACAATGTGCAGCAGATGAAAAGAACAAAGACGAAATTTCTCCTGATCGCGACGAAGATGATATCAACTTTGGAACAGTTGATAACGAAAACATAAATACCCACGAGGAACGATTTTTTGATGTCGAAGTAAATAACACAGAGTCATCAAAGGTGGATAAAAAAAGAGCAGCAAAGGCAGAATGATAACACTAATGAAGAACAAAATGGAGAAGACTACAATCAGTCGAGCAGTGAAGAAAATTGCGATCCGAATGAAGGTTTCTCAAAAAAAGTTAAAATTTCCCGAGAACAAAGACATCAAAACAAGAGGCTAAGAATGCTTGGGAAAGACTATAAAGGCTTGAAGAAGAATAACTCTGGAAACTATGAATTTCAAGATAGACCTGCTCGTAAGATGGGCCCTAGATGCACGTCCGATACCTGTAAGAAATCCAAGGCGTTTTTTTGTATGTCTTTTGACGAATATGATAGAAAAGCTTTATTTGAAAATTTTTGGAATATGTTAACATGGGATATGAAGCGCACCTACATTAGCTCTTTAGTTGATTTTGTATCCAGCAAAAGAAGAAAAGAAAACCCAAGGAGAAATGGTACTTTAGTCTATTACTTGAAAAAGGGCACTCAGAAGCTTAGAATATGCAAGAAAACGTTTTTGTCAACACTGAGCGTCAAGGAGTGGACTGTGAGAGAATATAGTAGGAAACCTAATGGCATGAATGAAGCCGAACAAAATGTTTCTACTAATGGGCGCAATCGACATTCCAAGAGCATCAGAAGAAATACAAGAGATTCCCAAACTACCCTCTCATTACTGTCGTTCATCTACATCCAGCCTCTACTTGGAACCTACATTTCAGAGTAAGGCTGAATTATATAGAGAATATAAGAACTACTACGTTAGAAAAGAAGAAATTCCTCTGACACAACTAGTGTTTAATGACGAAATGAAGAAAATGAACATTAAGATATTTAGACCTCGAAAAGACCGTTGCGACGTCTGCATATCACATGAGCTTGGCAATATAGACGAAGATACATACCAGAAACATCAAACCAACAAAATTCAAGCACGCATATCAAAACAAGCAAACAAAGATCTTTGTAAGACAAATCCTAACGAGGTTGCTGTTTTTATGGTAGACGTTCAAGCTGTTAAGTTGGCTCCTATGTTAAAAGATAGTGCGATATATTACAAAACTAAGTTATGTGTCCATAACTATACTATTTATAACTTGCATAATTCAGAGGTGCTTTGTCATCTATGGGATGAGAACCAAGGAGGCCTGCAAGCAAATAATTTCGCTACAATGTTGTGGGATTTCTTAGAAAGCCATTTACTAAGAGTACCCAGCACCAAAACTATGATTATTGATAGCGATGGATGCGGATACCAAAACAAGAATGCTACATTATCAAATACCTTACTAAAACTTGCAATTGAAAAAAAAGTTATTATTATGCAAAAATATTTTGAGAAGGGACATTCCCAAATGGAAGTTGACTCTGTACATAGCGCAATTTAGAGAAATTAAAAAATAGAGACATATATCTGCCCACGGATTGTATCGTTGTCTGCAAAGAATCGCGATGTAAAATGCCCTATAACGTGAAGTACATGAGATACTCAGATTTTCGCGATTACTCAAAAGTTAAGTATTATTCAAGTATACGTCCAGGTATCACTGTTGGTGATCCCCACGTAACAGATGTTCATTCCTTTATGTACGTGCCAGAAGGTTTCATAAAATATAAACTGTGTTACTTAGATGAATGGGAAAACTTGCCTAAAAGACCCAAAGTTGGAGAATACTCCGTCACCCAATTATACAAATCTTGACAAAAAATCAAAGTAGAGAAATTCCATCATTTACAGCAGTTAAAGCAGGTGTTGGAATTACTACGATAGCTTACCACACTAATGTCTATACCCAATTCAAAACCTCGTAAACTTTTTTTGTTATGGATTTTAAGTTCAAATACTCGTATGTGATTTTATCAAGTGAGAATTTATTATTTTTTTCTGTTTTTGCGATGTTATAAAACTAATTATGCATTTTTAGTTTAATATACAGAATAAGGACCCCAAAATAGAGCCTTACGGAACTCCTTGCTCCAGGCTGGAATACGTGTCACCAATCTTAATCGCTTGCATTATATTAGGTAGATACGAAGATGGTACTATTTAAACCATATTTTCCTAATTTTTGTAGCAACACGTTGGGATTCACTGAATCAAACGCCTTGCGTAAGTCACAAAAACCAGTAACACTAAATTGACCCTGCTCTAAGCATTTAATTACATTATTTGTAAATTCTATAAGAGTATTGCTGGTTCCTTTGCCCGCTCTAAATCTGAACGGGTTATAGTATAAAAGACCATTCATTTCAAAATAATTCCTAATTCGTTTTTCTAAAATGCGTTCAAAAAAATAGGAAGTATAGAAATAGGTCTGTAATTAGACATATTATCAGTTTCACCTTATAAATAGGTAATACCAATGCAACCTTTAAACAATTAGGAAAGTTCCGCTTTGAAAAGAATGGTTAAAGGGCCAATAAAGATGTTAATATTCTTTTTTAATAAGCAAGAATTTATACACATCCTAAGCTCTGCTGTAAGATAACGACTGTATAGCTTCTCTGACATTATAACTTACTTCAAGTAAACTAAAACTAAGATTAGGGGGAATAATAATATCAAACAAAGATAACGGATCAACTTTTAATATATTTTTAGATACATTTACAAAATGTTGGCTCCACTGATCAACTGTAAATTTATTTGTTACTGATAACTGGATATGTCGCGGTCATTATCAGAATGTAAGATACATGGAGCGCCTAGCAATAGAAATATATTAAGCAAATGATAAGCTACTTCGTCTGCCTGTTTTGAAGTAAGTGACCACAATACTACAAATTTCGTCAAATGACCTTGGTTGTGATTGATAATCAATGAGATCAACTTGGCATCTATTAAAATGTGATGAAATGATTGGCTTTTCAACTGTGCCCATTTTCTCACTTTTCTGGTTTTGTTAACAATGTTCACATACGTTTAAAAAAAATTTTATTTGCGATTTGGATATGTTTTTTGTAAAGTGTATTAAGTTGTTTGAGCATGAGTCGAGTACAATATCTCAAAGAGTTCATGAGCGTGGACATATTTCTTTACATTTTATTGAGTAGCTGATAATGGATAAACTAGTTTCTCACAGCCTTGAACAGTCAACACGTCATATCTTTCAATTATCCGGCAATCTCTTGACGCATACTTCTTTCTGTTCACTTTTATCCGCTTATATCTTCAACGATGGAATAGTATCTTTCTTTTGTTAACAAGGCAATGTTATACTTTGAATTTTTACTAAAAAGAATAGCGTAGAACCTCTTTCGTTTTACTCTGCAACTCAATGTTTTTTACGCGTTTACAGCGAATAGCGAAACACAATACTCCCACTTGAAAACAAACGGGCAAGGTCCCACGGCTGGCGTTGATACAGGCGTTAGTGCGAGGGCCGAGAAAACAATACAAAAGTGTTTCGCTCACTGTCTTCCGCGATTTAACGTTGTAGCATCTGTTACTATACAGACTAACTAGGTAAAGTGCAGATATCTAGTACTTTAAATAAAATTTAACACTTTAACGGATGGTATCCGGTAATTTGCAGATTACCTAGTTAATGCGCATGTTAACGTATTCCGTATTCTTACAGTACCATCTATATCACGCGAAAACATAATACACCCTATGTTAGATAGCATTTTGGTAACTATTTCAATGATGTATAACACAATGTGATTGATTGCAAAAGTTTTTTAAATTTCGTTAATTTTTTATTAGTAGGCTTTGAACAAACAGACAGTTTCATAATGATTTTAACTTTTACGTATTTTGCAAAGGTAAACTAATATTATTGGGAACATATCACTTATAAGAAATTTTCAAAGAGGTTACCATTATCTTCTAAACATAAATAAACTCTTCTTACTGTTAAATGTAAAACTCCGGTTAACATTTCTGGAGTAATTTTATTAAATGCTGCGGTAAGTGCCCTGAAAGGTTGTTCTTCCGTTTAAAAATGGTGAACACAAACTTGTTTTTTTAAGTAACTCTAGAGGAAAAAATGCAGAAGTAGCAATCAGTGTCCCTGGAAATTGTTGGGAAACGTACACTCGAACTTAAGTAGTGCTGGAGCACCGTCTTGTTGAAACCACAAATTTTGTAGATTCTTTAACGGAAAATTATACAGACTTTCTTCCAACTGATTATGTAGCAAGTTGAAACAACTTTCACGTGTTATGGTATTGTGGTAAGGTAAATGTTAAAATATTGTTGTTCCAAGAATTCCACACCACATGTTGAATCCAAATTTATGTTGATGTCTGGCAAAATTACTTGAAAGGGACAATTACCTGGTATACCATTCACAGAAAGTCCTTCAAACTTCATCTCCAGGTCGAAGTCCTTGGCAAATTCTAAATTTATATGGTTTAAATACTTTTTCTGTGAATAAAATGGAAGTAGGCTTCGTTACTCCAATTTGGTTTTCAAATAGTTTTGTGGACACTTTAGGGTTTTCAATAACTGCTTGAATAACTTGATATCCTTTTTCTTCATTAGATGTCCTTTCTAGTCTTTAAATGAACCATACTCCTTTAGGTTAAAAGCTCGATGTTTGAAGATTGATCTATTGGGCTGCACCCTTTCAGGATACTCATTAATGTACACGTTTTGATTAGCAAAGCAGATCTTATGAGATAAGAAATAATATGATAACAGGTCAAATTTTTATAAATTACAAAAATTATTTCCCGGCAAATATTCTTCAAAATAAACAGTTGCAGGAACCGTAATTATAATAACAAGTAAGCTAAAATTACATTAACTTAAAATAAAATTAAAAATGGTAAAAGTTAGCTAAATAAATTAAATCTAAGTGTTAACTATAAGCAAGCAAGCAAATCTTAAAAAAAATTACATAAAAGGAGTGTGTAGTAACGATATCTACGTAAGTATATTCCTATAAATAAGTTAAACTAAGCGAAAAATAAATAGTAAGTTGGAAGAAATGAAAAGTATGGGATATGTAAACTGTGAAAAAGATGCCGAATAATTAAAGCGGAAATGGAACCAGAAAGCAACGAAAAGGTTTTACTTATTATTGTGTCATAATTATATTGGAAATGTACATTGAATTATATAATAACATTTGTACATTTACAAAAATATTTATTACAATCAACAAAAATTAGAAGAATTATGAAAATTTATTTATTTTTTGATAGTAAAGAGTTATATTTCCATGATAAATATAAAAAATCGCCTGAGGTAGAAGTGATGACAGCAGAATAATTCTTTTAACAGAAAAATGTACTCGTAAAACAATCTCTAAAAATAGGAGAAATTTTGATTTAAAAATTGTAAGTAGTTTATTACAATGTATGACTGGGAACTAAGAAATTACGAAGGAACTGATAGATTCAATTACGTTATATGCAAGTTTGTTAAACGAAAATTATTATTAAATGTTGACAGAGTATGTTTTGTAATTAGGTTAGATAAATCATAAGAAAACGTTGATCATGTAAAGTCAAAATTTTATTTCAACAAAGAACGGAGGAGTTTTATCAAATTGAGAAGTTTGGTGAAAATACACAAAATTTACTGGCAAATCTAAACAGTACGAAGTTTTGCAATATGGAATTTTTCATAAGGCAACAAAATAATGACGCAGGTAAAAAACATGAGAATAATGTAAAATGTGATCATATAGCATTAGGAAATGTTAATAAGGCAAATACGACCACTGAATTTTTCTGTCAGTAAAGAAAAACGTAATTTTAAACTTAAATGGGCTAAATTATTTACAAGTAATAGTACAATAATCAAAATTTAGTATTTTATTAAATAGAGGGGCTTCAATTAGTATAATTTGTAAATGCTTTAATAAGACGCGAAGTAATTAATGTAAATACGAAAATTAATATAAGTGTAAATAGAAGACAGATAACTCGCAAGGCTCAGTGAGTCTAAACTTAAGCATGAAAAATTTTCCAAGAACTTGGGAATTGTAGTAATTTAAAATTTAAAACAAAATGTGGATTGGAAATTTGGGGGCTGACTTTTGCCAAAGTTACTAAGTATTAATTAATTATAGAATTTTCATGGTAAACTTATGAGACGAAATTAATTTACAGTACATAATATCATTACATTGACAGCATAACGTTTCAACAATTATTCCACAAAGGTGTGAGATAATTAAATATTTTCATATTGAAAATGACGAAGATTGCATATTTTTACCAAAAAAAAAAAATCAAATGGGGTTTTTACACCAGGAATTATTGTTGGGCCACTTCAAAAAATAGTTGGATATTGAACTTCGAAATTTGAAACCCGAATATGTCAAACTATTATATGCAAACATATTTCTTATTCAAAACGATAAGGGCACTGTCACAAACGTAGAACAAAAGAAAATAAAGGTAAAACGGAATTCACAACCCATGTACGGGTGGCCCAATAGTCCGTGGGTGGAAGATTGTGGGTTTATTAAGGAATATTTCTAAAGTTTGTTGATGGGATGTGGTGGGGTATGCTATATACAAACCTAAAATATTTTCACTTGAAGTTTATACAGGGCGATTTATATCAAAGTTACATTTTTTTAATGGAACCCCCTGTATATTATTGCATATTTGGATTGCTTGGTCAATTCTAGTGCGACTTTATGTATCACACATAGTACCTAAAACGAATCGTTTAGTCGCAATTCGTCATTTTTACAAAAAGTAGATATCTGAAAAAAACTAAATATCGCTGTGATCACAAAACTTAGAATATCATGACTCTGTGATGTTACTAGACATGAAAAGTACTAGTGTAAACCGGATTCTCAAATTCGAATTTTTCTTATGTTTAGGCAAATTACTTTGTCAATTGAAAAAATGGTAACTTCATTTTTTCAAATGGAACGGCCATTGAATTTTTTTACCTTTCTAACGATATAAATTAGTCGGTATCTATCATCGGTAGATTTCTTTTAATTTCACAATTTCTGATTATTTGGCTGTATTGCTTAATTGTTTATTTATTTCGGCACTTTGAGCATGACACAGTCCTTCTCAGGACTAAGCCTCTTAATGGAAGCATAGTCCGCTTCCGAAACGTCGCGCTATAAAAGCAGAAACTGTGGAAATAGGCCGATCAACTCAATTAATATGAAACCACAGTTACAAAGCACTTATAAAACAGTATAAGATTTTTATAATGCAGGGTGGCCCACTAGTGCGTGGGTGATTATCGAGGACAGTAGATCAAATTGGACAGCTCTGTTATTTATTGTGCGAGTAAGAGTAAAAGTAAATGGCCAATTGTTATAGATTACAGATAATTAAATAAAAAGATAGAAAACGATAAATTTCCATTACGAAATATTACTGATAATTTATCAAGTGGTACGATATATTTTTCAGAAATAGAACTACAACCTCCTTGAAGGGAATACTTTCAGGGCGTATAAGGGTGAATTTCAAATTTAAAATTAAATCCGTTAAAATTCGAATTTTTAAAGAAGGGATATTATATTTAGGACACATAATAACGGAAAACGTTATTTTACTTGACCCACATAAAACAAATGTAATTAACAGTTATCCTAAATCGACGAACGCGAATGAAACGAGACATTTTATCGCAGTCATTAACTATTACAGAAAGTTTATTGAAAAATTTACTGACAGCAAATCCTTCAAACAAATTAACGCATACAGATACGAAAGAATGTGGTTTTGGAGTAAATTATATAAAAGGTAAACGAGAACGTAGCGAATAATATGGACAGTAACGATTGAATATCAAATGTTCATAATCGAAGGTAGGCCTTGATAATGACACAAACCAATGGTTTTATCACCGTGAGGTGGTAGAATTCTTAAAGCGACCTCGTAAACAGTTAATACTAATGACGATAGTAAATTGAAATATAAAAATATAATTTAGCATAACTCGTAATATATATGTATATATGTATTACAATAGGGGTAAGTTATAAATCATATGGGCGCCAGAATGTTTATATACGTCGACATAGGAGTCGAAATACCTAAATGCGAGTAATACACTGGTAAGGCCCAAACAAACAAATAAACTTGCTTGCTTATCTTTGACGCATAATTTGGTGAATCATTAAATTAACATCCTTGGTCCGGCGTTTCCTGCAACACTTCAAAATATTTGCACGCAATCAAAATAAAATGACGTGCTAACAGACTCGCTGATCGGTCAACGATCTTATTTACTCCACCTTTACATTGCGTTAAATCTCAACGAAACCTAATACTTCAGAATAAGATTATAAAAAAACCAAAACAGCAAATGTTCTAACAGAGAAGTCTCTCACGAATTATTACGTTAAGACAAACTTTTAATAAAATCATAAACAAATATAAACTACTCAGTATCTTAAATGTAATCAAAATATCTTATCTTTTAAATTGCATACCATGTAAGTAATAACACCGTGAAAGAATAATGTCACAAATAATATTACTCTCAGTAACGAAATAATCTTCACAAATTCCTAAAATTATTCGTATATTATGATAATAATAAAAATTACAATAAACAATCATAATACTGATACAGTTCTCAAAGCAAATTACAAAGGTCATCAAATAGCACTAAAATTAAACTCTCCGAGGGACCCTAGAATGCCACTTCTGACTATCGAAACACAACACAAGAAAAAAAGGCCCCAGGATGGTTAAGTACTCTTCAAAATCCACACACCGGGAAACCTTCAAATACCCCGCTAGAATGTAAGCAAGTTCCGTACGCCCGAAAATCACATCACGCGTTCAGCGCTCACACTCTTGCTACTACCACTTGACTTTGACTGACAAAAAAAACTCCCGTTTCCCCACAAGATCACGTCATCCTCTTTAATCGTCCAGCTTCCATACCCACATTGCACAGCAGACAATTCCCATGAAAGAAACAGGCTTGATGTCTAGAAACGGGACGCACAACATCATGTTTTTCAAACAGAGGCCCTGTTACTCAAATACATTTTCCCTATCCTTTCACCAACAATAATTCCGTATATAAGTGAACTGGTAACCTTGAAACATAATAAATGTAGAACTATATGACAGGGACTGAATCTTTCGTTATCAACCATGAGAATACAAACAAATTTATTCCCAAACATATTGTGTTACTTAAAAACTCTCTTCAGCCATCTTGAAATTTAATTCTTTTCGAAACTGCGATAACAATCTTAAAATAATGCTCCCCAGTAACAATGTTTTAATTTAAAATTCTATATATAACATATTTAATATCCTAATAATCGAAAACAAAAGGAATCTGCGGCAAATTTTAACCACACGTGACACCTGCTGGTTATAGTGCAGAAACATATGGTATTTCATGTGATCTCACACAAATCATTTCTGAACCCACGAGAAACCCTGATAAACCTTACCATACTCCACATCTTCTACATCAAATCGACTTGTTTATAAAGCTTCAGTTCTTTCCCCACTAGGTCTATCTGATCATTGCCTAATCAAAATAACTTCAACTGTCCCTAATTCCTCTGCTGTTCACAACACAGATAGAACATTGCGGTGTTTTAAGTCAGCTAAATTTAGTGATTTACAGGATTCCTTCGCAACCTTTACATGGCGTGAATATTGTTCTAAGTCGTTCGGACATTGGCTTTTAAGTATTTGAAGTCATCTTAGGTCATCGTAGGTTATTCTCGTTCCGAACCCTGGTTCAATAAAGTTTGTACTGATAACGATATTTTGAAAAATAAATCCTATACCAAATGCAAGAGTCATGCAGACTACATCGGTGCTAGAAATATCTGCAAACACGAAAGTTAAAAAGTTGTTTGAACAACGAAAATGCAATAAAGTAGCTACATTTCCTTTAGACAGTCATAAATTTTGGTCCTTAGCTTCTAACGGATCTGTAGTTACTGACTGTGTAGACAAAATCAATCTTTTTGTGGATGTATTTGCATCAAACTCGTGTTATGATGATTCTGGGAAAGATGCACCCCTAGTCAGCTCTTCTTCATACGTTATCAAACCAATTAATTCTTTAGGCAAGCTTCGAGAATCAATCATCAGTAGGCTTATCCCAATAACGTGACTCGCCCAGACAGTATCCCAACTATTGCCTTAAATAAAAGTTTCCGCGAACTGGTACCAGTCCTCTCTAAGCTGTATTCAATATCTATGTTACAGGACCGATCCCCCGAATTTCCGACCAATTTTCCATTTTATGTAAGAAATGTGGTTTTAGACAGAGTCGTTCAACAGAACAGAATACATTACAACAATCGGGCGAAACAGTTGTAGTCGCTTTGGATATCTTAAAGGCATTTAACCAAGTTTGATATAGGTGTTTACGTGCCGAACCCATCTCGTTTGATTAACTGATACGCTCATCATTTTTTCCAGTTTCCTTGATAAAAGATAAATACGTGTCGTGGTTGTTAGTTTCTTTTCAAAAGAAGTTGGCATTTATACGTACGTGACACTAGGAATCAGTTGTAACCCGTACACTTTTTCTGCTACACATAAACGATATTTCTTTGTCTAAACCGATCCAGTGCTTTGCTGACGACAGCACAGTTCATCTCAGTCTAGTCATAATAGTAACCCACCTTCTACCTCACATCAAGACTTTAAAGCTAAAATGCCCATTTCTTATCAACAAAGACATTCAACGTATCCTTGAGTGAGAACACAATAATCCAGTTAAGTCTATGCTAAGAAATCTCAGTGTTGCCTTGTGCCCGCCAAGAAATCGATCATTTCCTGATGTAAGTATGAATGGCTCATACCTTAAGTTTTCTGAATATATTACTATGTTGGGAATGACTGTATTTTCAAATCTAAAATAGACTTTCTGTACAGATCTAAGTAGTACTTTACGTCCCGACAACTCTTTTGGCTATATAAGGCCCAAATTCGATCTCATCTAGAATATGTTTATCAGCTTTGGGTTGCTGCACCTCAATACGCTTTCTATATCATTGATCGTATTCAAACAAGGGCCATTGGGCTTATAAATTAGCCATTCTTAACTTCATTCTTCGTATTATCTGTATTACAATGGCCACTGCGCTGCTGAATTACATTTTTTCATACCATCTCGGGTCACCTTTGCTAAAGGATATTCAGTTTCCACGTGCACATCATCAATATGCAGTACACGGTTTCTAAACTCTGGACTGATCTTCCTTAATTAGTTTTTATGTACAATTTGGGTCTGTAGCACACTACTGGAAACAATCGTTTTTACGTTTTACGTGACTAGAAGTACACAATTATTTGCCATTGAAGAACGCTTCAGATATTTTTTGTAAATTTCACACCTCTTTCTGCAATTGGTTTTTTTATTGTTCCAAGGTAACATCCCACGGACTTAGGACCACTTATTCTGCTTAATGGTGAATATTGAACTTTTTTGCATATCTAATCCTAATATCTAAATTAGCCCTAATTACTTTTCACTTTTAACATAAATAAAGGAAAAATGGCCATCGTTTTTGAGCGTTTAAGTTAACAGACAGAAAGTAACTCTTATACATTATCAATTGGAAGTGACAATTTTAAAAGGCCATAAAATCTAAATGAAGCATAAGAAAAAGAACTGAGAAGAAATTGGTTTTATGACTTCAATTAAATACAAATGACACAAGGTTCACACGTTAGAGACGTGATAAAACAATCGAGAATGGACACTATAAACCCGGAAAATGATTTGTAATATATTAAGAGCTTAAAGTACTCGTTAAAACAATATTTAAAGTCTTGGTGTTCTATATTAATAGGTAATTAATTGTAATTTTACTACTACATTGTAAAATTTTATTTACCTTCTTTAGTGCTTACCTTCCAGTCTATGCCTTCGATCAACTAGCGTCAAACTAAATATAGTTTACTGGACCATAATTTAACGGCATTATGTGTTCTATTATAAAAGTAATAACATTCGTTTATTAATTATTAAAAATGCTGTTAAATTTTTAACAGGTGTGTATTCGTAGTAACCTTGATTGACTTTTATGCCTTTTTTAACTATTGTAAATATTGAAAAACATCGCAGTTCATTATTATGAGCAAACTATTAAAATGATTGAAGGTAATACTAGAAAATTATTTTTCTTATTCCGTAACTCCCACTTTTGCCGGTTTATTAATTATGCGATCAATAGCATAATCATAAGCATAAGGTACACCATGCTAAATGTATGTAAAAGAATCAAAGAATTAGGATACGAAGATGTGTTTTTAAAAACCATAGGAGAAGGTAAACGGAACTTGAAGGGCACTATCATTACGCTACGTAAAGGAAGAAAATAGTTACAAAAAGCCCACGTTGAAGATTATTACGATTCTTGCAATGCTTCAATCTAGACTTTGGGTATTCCATGTGATTTAATGATTATAAATCCAATTAATTGTATTATTTGTAGACGTTAACCATGGACAGCACCTTGATGAGTACTTTGTCATAATTCTAAGAGTTAACTCCTCTACTAAACGTGAAACTAGCCTACACTCACAGCACACAGAACTTGTTTAACAAAAAGACTACCTTATCTATAGCGAAGCGTGCAAGAAAAATGATGTGTGCATTTAAAAAAAAGAAAGAAAGGAATAGATGAGAGTTAAAATCTGAAAACGTAGCACTGCTTCTTTATCTGCGATGAGGTAAACACATATTAGTTAAAAATACCCAAGAAGTTGAGTTACAAAAAATTCTGAATAAGTTAGAATCTCTCCGATTAGTAGTTCTACAGACATAACCTTAATTCTGATAATTTTAGCAGTTTATCATTTTCAAGAGAATTGAAATCTACGGTAGTAGTAAAACTTAAATGTACACAAATAAGAAAGGCACAGAAATAAAATTGCTGTATTTACACTTAAATTGCATCCAAAATGCTTAACGTTGACGACGTTATACTACAAGCAGTTCTAATTATAAACCTATGGATTACAGAAGACACAATCAAGGTGGAGTAAGCACATTGTACACTTTCGCATAAATAATAGAAACTAAGGTAGCGTATATACCTTAATAGTAACTCAACAAATCACTAGATTTGAAAAAGGTAATAGAAAATACACTACATTTCCAAGGTCATCTTTTGGCGATAGTAACTTAAAGAATCAAGAAAAAGTAACTAAAGATGGGGTCATATCATTGATGAATATAACTGGTTTGCGTCCTCGCTAAGAGGTGGTTGGGTCATAGCTAGAAATAGTTGGTTCGTGTCTTAGCTAAAAATGATAGTGACAACATCATCGCTAAATCGCAAAATAGTCCGTAACCAGATATTTGTGGTAACCAAATAGATGGTTTAGATCTGCACTAATGTAACAAAGTGGGAAATTTAGGGTAACAATATAAGAAAATAGTGTAATGTGTAGTGAGTATTCTGTAAAACATGTGAATCATACGCTCAAGAGCAATGGACCAAAGCAACCGACCTGAGGACATCCGTGTTACGAAGAACCGTTATGGTTTGGTACCAGAACGACCACAATAGTGGAAGAGGAGAAGACCGAAAAAGACTCCATCACCCCGTTAGTGGAGGCCCTACTAACGGCTCTGTCAATGTCCAACGCCAACCACGCACCGATCCTGTGAGAAGACCGCAGCCATGAACACGAACTTCAATAGCCCACCGACAACGTGTTCCAGGTCATATAAGAGTTTACAGACAGCCTTGCAGCCGAGAGGACACCAAGGAGAAAGTGACGCCGGTAATCTTTTGCCAGATGGAGAACTGGACCGCGTTCTCCCGCGAACTAGACCGACAACGTATCGCCTTCAGGAGAGACAACACAAACAGCGAGGGAATCCAGATACAGCCGGCCTCACTCCAGGATCAAAACAGGCCGATGAGGTGTATGGGTAGCTATGATACTCCGTACCCAGCCTATCAGACAAAGAACGAGCGTTTGGTTAACGTAGTGCTACATGGCGTGCTCATAGAACTTTCCGAGGTCCACGTTAGCTCAGAAATAAAACTACAAAATATTACATTTCTTTCTGTTTTTAGGATGAAGCAGCGTGGACGCCTGATCCCCCTTGTGATGGTACAGCTACTAACAGCGGGGAACCACTAGATCCGGGAGGTTGTGTACGTCACCCGCCTCTGAGTGACTGTATAAGACTTGCACCTGAAAACTGACATCGAGGAGTGTCACCGGTGTCAAGGTTTCCGCCCCGCACAGCGTTGTTGTAGGGCGGCAGTACACTATCTCAAGTGCGCCGGAGATCACCACTCCAGACAATACATGAAACCCCCGTATCGATCGGGCCAAGTGCGTTAACTGTGGTGGGGACCACCCCGCTAGTTACAGGGGTTGTCCAAAGTTCCCTCGATCTCCACAGTGGAAGAAGACGCAAGCACCACCGCAACAAGAGGACACCACCGACAGCGGTGCCTTCCTCAACTCTGACCGGCGTCAGTTCCGCCCGAGCGATGGCCAGCAAACTTGAGAAGCCGGAAGTACTGAAAGCGGCTTCTGTCGCTGTCATTACCTCGCCTGCCCATCCCGCCTTAGGGTTTGACTCCGTGTTAACCCTACTCAGAGGTCTCAAGGTGGCATCGGCGCTCACTCAGACGAAAGCTGTGGTTACCTGCGAGTGACCCTCACGCATGGTTCAGAGGAGGTTGCCCTTTCCGGATAATCATACAAAGGTTCGGCACGAAGAATGGTTCTCATGTTCTGTTAACACCGACCATATATTCATACAACTGACACTTGTTTCCATTTATTTCAGATACGCGAGGCATCAGCAGCAGCGACAACAAGATAGTCCACACAACCTCTCCACCAACCACAACACTCTTTTTGTATACTCACAATACTCAACATCACGATGTCAACAAGCCTATCAATACTACACAATACATCATTAACTCATTATATTATATTATCTTATAATACTGTAAATGTACCCATTAATTTTAATAAACTTTGTTGAACTTGAACTTGTATCGACAAGCATTCGACAGTGTTTTTTAATCAGTAAAGATGGATCTACCTAGATTTGACAGCAACATTATCTGCAAACCCTTCACGTACGTGAAATAGCATAACATAAGATAACATTACATAAAATCATACAGCATAACATAACATAACATAACATAACATGACATGCCATAACATGATATGGCATGTCATGACATGACATGCCATGCCATGACATGACATGACACGACACGACACGACACGACACGACACGACACGACACGACACGAACACGACACGGCAACATAACATAACATACATAACATAACATAACATAACATAACATAACATAACATAACATAACATAACATAACATAACATAACATAACATAACATAACATAACATAACATAACATAACATAACATAACATAACAAAATAACATAAAATAACAACATAACATAACCTAACAACATAACATAACATAACATGCCACGACACGCCATGAAATGCCATGACATGACATTACATGCCAGGACATGGCACGGCACGGCACGATGCGACACGACACGACACGACACGAAAAGATACGACACGAAACGACACGACACGAAACGACACGACACGACACAACACAATACAACATTACATGACATGACATGACATGTCATGACATGACATGGCATGACATGCCACGACATGCCATGACACGACACGATACGACATAACACAACACAACATAACACAACACAACACAACACAACACAACACAACACAACACAACACAACACAACACAACACAACACAACACAACACAACACAACACAACACAACACAACACAAAACAACACAACACAATTCAACATTACATGACATGCCATGACACGACATGACATGCATTGACAAGACATGACATGCCATGACATGACATGACACAACATGCCATGACATGACACGACACGACACGACATGGCACGACCCGACACGACACGACACGACACGACACGGCACGACACGACACGACACGACACGACACGACACGAGACGACACGACAAGACACGGCACGACACGACACGACACGACAAGGCACGACACGACACGACACGACAAGACACGACACGACATATATAGGATAACATAACATAACATAATACAGCATAACAACATGTCACATGCCATGCCATGCCATGACATGACACGACACGACACGACACGGTAACATAACATAACATAGCATAACATTACATATCTTAACATAACATAACATAACATAACATAACATAACATAACATAACATAACATAACATAACATAACATCACAGAACATAACATAACATAACAACATAAAATAACATAACATAATAACATAACAACATAACATAACCTAACAACATAACTTAACATAACATAACATAACATAACATAAGATAACATAACATAACATAACATAACATAACATAACATAACATAACATAACAACATAACATAACATAACATAATAACATAACATAACATACCATAACATAACAACATAACATAACATAACATAACATAACATAACATAACATAACATGACATGCCACGACACGACATGCCATGGCATGACATGCCATGACATGAAATGACATGCCAGGACATGACACGACACAACACGACACGACACGACACGAGACGACCCGACACGACAAGACACGACACGACATATATAAGATAACATAACATAACATAATACAGCATACCATAACATGTCACATGACATGCCATGACATGACACGACACGACACGACACGACACGCTAACATAACATAACATAGCATAACTTAACATATCTTAACATAACATAACATAACATAACATAACAACATAACATACAATAACATAACAACATAACATAACCTAACAACATAACATAACATAACATAACAAAACATAACATAACATAACATAACATAACATAACATAACATAACATAACATAACATAACATAACATAACATAACATAACATAACATAACATAACATAACATAACATAACATAACATAACAACATAACATAACATAACATAACAACATAACAACATAACAACATAACAACATAACGTAACATAACATGACATGCCACGACACGACATGCCATGGCATGACATGCCATGGCATGACATGACACAACATGCCATGACATGACACGACACGACACGGCACGACCCGACACGACACGACACGCACGACACGACACGACACGACACGAAACGATACGACACGAAACGAGACGGCACGTCACGACACGACACGACACGACACGACACGACAAGACACGACGCGACATATATAAGTTAACATAACATAACATAATACAGCATAACGTAACATAACATAACATAACATGACATGCCATGACATGGCTTGTCATGACATGTAATGCATGCCATGACATGACACGACACGACACGGCACGACACGGAAACATAACATAACATAGCATAATATAACATATCATAACATAATATAACATATCATAACATAACATAACATAACATAACAAAACATAACATAACATAACATAACATAACATAACATAACATAACAACATAATATAACAACATAACATAACAACATAACATAACAACATAACATAACAACATAACACAACAACATAACATAACAACATAACATAACAATATAACATAACAACATAACATAACAACATAACGTAACAACATAACATAACGACACAACATAACAACATAACATAAAAACATAACATAACAACATAACATAACATCACAACATAACATAACATAACATAACATAACGTAACATAACATAACATAACATAACATAACATAACATAACATAACATAACATAACATAACATAACATAACATAACATAACGTAACATAACATAACAACATAACATAACATAACATAACAACATAACATAACATAACATAACATAACATAACATAACATAACATAACATAACATAACACAACTCAACATGACATGGCATTACATGACATGCCACGACACGACATGGTATGCCATGACATGACATGCCATGATATGACATGACATGACAGGACACGACACGACACGGAACGACACGACACGACACGAAACGACACGACACGACACGACACGACACAACACGACACGACACGACACGACATGACACGACACGACATAACACAACATTACATGACGCGACATGTCATGCATGACGACATGACATGACATGACACAACACGACACGACACAACACGACACGACACGACACGACACAACACAACACAACACAAAACCACACAACACAACACAGCACAACACAACACAACACAACACAACACAACACAATTCAACATTACGACGCGCACGACATGCACGACCATACATGACATGACATAACATAGTATGACATGACATGACAAGACATGACATTACATGACACGACACGACGACACGGCACGACACGAACACCCGGACGACACGACACGACACGACACGACACGACAAGACACGACACGACACGACTCGACAAGGCACGACACGACACGACAAGACACGACACGGCACGACACGATACGAAACGATACGACACGACACGGCACGACACGAGACGACACGACACGACAAGGCACGACACGATACGACACAACAAGACAAGACACGACACGGCACGACACGACACGATACGACACGATACGACACGACAAGAGACGACACAACACGACACGACAAGGCACGACACGACACGACACGACAAGACACGACGACATATATGGATAACATAACATAACATAATCACATAACAACATGTACACCATGCCATGCCATGACATGACGACACGACACGACACGGTAACATAACATAACATAGCATAACATTACATATCTATAACATAACATAACATAACATAACATAACATAACATAACATAACATAACTAACATAACATCACAGAACATAACATAACATAACAACATAAAATAACATAACATAATAACATAACAACATAACATAACCTAACAACATAACAACATAACATAACATAACATAACATAAGATAACATAACATAACATAACATAACATAACATAACATAACATAACATAACATAACATAACATAACATAAACAACATAACATAACATAACATAGCATAACATAACATAACATGACATCCACGACACGACATGCCATGGCATGACATCATGACATGAAATGACATGCAGGACATGACACGACAACAGACACGACACGACACGAGACGACCCGACACGACAAGACACGACACGACATATATAAGATAACATAACATAACATAATACAGCATACCATAACATGTCACATGACATGCCATGACATGACACGACACGACACGACACGACACGCTAACATAACATAACATAGCATAACTTAACATATCTTAACATAACATAACATAACATAACATAACAACATAACATAAAATAACATAACAACATAACATAACCTAACAACATAACATAACATAACATAACATAACATAACATAACATAACATAACATAACATAACATAACATAACATAACATAACATAACATAACATAACATAACATAACATAACATAACATAACATAACATAACATAACATAACATAAAACATAACATAACATAACAACATAACAACATAACGTAACATAACATGACATGCCACGACACGACATGCCATGGCATGACATGACATGACACAACATGCCATGACATGACACGACACGACACGGCACGACCCGACACGACACGACACGACACGGCACGACACGACACGACACGACACGAAACGATACGACACGAAACGAGACGGCACGTCACGACACGACACGACACGACACGACACGACAAGACACGACGCGACATATATAAGTTAACATAACATAACATAATACAGCATAACGTAACATAACATAACATAACATGACATGCCATGACATGGCTTGTCATGACATGTAATGCATGCCATGACATGACACGACACGACACGGCACGACACGGAAACATAACATAACATAGCATAATATAACATATCATAACATAATATAACATATCATAACATAACTAACATAACATAACAAAAATAACATAACATAACATAACATAACATAAACATAACATAACATAACAACATAATATAACAACATAACATAACAAATAACATAACAACATAACATAACAACATAACACAACAACATAACATAACAACATAACATAACAATATAACATAACAACATAACATAACAACATAACGTAACAACATAACATAACGACACAACATAACAACATAACATAAAAAATAACATAACAACATAACATAACATCACAACATAACATAACATAACATAACATAACGTAACATAACATAACATAACATAACATAACATAACATAACATAACATAACATAACATAACATAACATAACATAACGTAACATAACATAACAACATAACATAACATAACATAACAACATAACATAACATAACATAACATAACATAACATAACACAACTCAACATGACATGGCATTACATGACATGCCACGACACGACATGGTATGCCATGACATGACATGCCATGATATGACATGACATGACAGGACACGACACGACACGAAACGACACGACACGACACGACACGACACAACACGACACGACACGACACGACATGACACGACACGACATAACACAACATTACATGACATGACATGTCATGGCATGACATGACATGACATGACATGACATGACACAACACGACACGACACAACACGACACGACACGACACGACACAACACAACACAACACAAAACCACACAACACAACACAACACAACACAACACAACACAACACAATTCAACATTACTTGACATGACATGACATGCTTTGGCATGACATGACATGCCATGACATGACATGACATAACATAGTATGACATGACATGACAAGACATGACATTACATGACACGACACGACACGACAACACACGACCCGCACGACACGACACGCACGACACGACACGACAAGACACGACACGACTCGACAAGGCACGACGACACGACAAGACACGACACGGCACGACGATACGAAACGATACGACGACACGGCAGACACGACACGACACGACGACAAGGCACGACACGATACGACACAACAAGACAAGACACGACACGGCACGACACGACACGATACGACACGATACGACACGACAAGAGACGACACAACACGACACGACAAGGCACGACACGACACGACACGATACGACACGACAGGACAAGACACGACACGACGCGACTCGACAAGGCACGACACGACACGACAAGACACGACACGGCACGACACGATACGAAACGATACGACACGGCACGACACGACACGACACGACACGACAAGGCACGACACGATACGACACAACAAGACACGACACGACACGACACGACACGATACGACACGATACGACACGAGCAAGAGACGACACAACACGACACGACAAGGCACGACACGACACGACACGATACGACACGACAGGACACGACACGACAAGCACGACACGACAACACAACACAACACAACATCAAGACAACACACAACACAACACAACACAACAACACAACGACAACACAACACAACACAACACACACACAGACACAACACAACATAACACAACACAACACAACACAACACAACACAACAAACACAACGACAACACAGACACAACACAACACAACACAACACAAACAACAACAACATAACACAACACAACACAACACAACAAAAACAACACAACACAACACAACACAACACAACACAACACAATATAACACAACACAAAAATACACAACACAACACAAAACAAACAACACAACAACACACAACACAATAAAAAACCACATAACACAACACAACAAACACAAACAAACAACACAACACAACACAACACAACACAACACAACACAAACAACACAACACAACACAACACAAAAACACAACACAAACAACACAACACAACTACAACACAACACAACACAACACAATACAACAAACACAACACAACACAACACTAACACAACAAAACAACAAAACACAACAACAACACAACACAACACACACAACACAATAAAACAACACCACATAACACAACACAACACAACACAACACAACACAACTCATCACAATACAACACAACACAATACAACACAACACAACACAACACAACACAACACAACACAACACAACACAACACAACACAACACAACACAACAAAACAAAACAACACAACATAACAACAACATAATGTTATCTCTGACATGACCTTTTACTTTTAAAGCTTTCTTACTTTTATCATATATTCAACCGCATTCAGCCATGTTTTACTTGGTCTCAGGTCGGGGCCTACCTCTAACTTCACCCACATACATTTCCTTTGGTAATCTTTCATGTTGTAACTGAAATTGAGAACTTTAAGTACATACATCCCTTACAATTTCATGAATACTTTAAAAAAGGATATCGAACTGAAGCGTTTGACTAAAAAATACTGTATATGCGTGTATAACTGTTTGGATGTAAACAATATATTTTTTATTACAAAATTGTTAGTTCTTGACTAAATGAAGAGAGTTTGTATTGAGGTGTCTAAAAATGTAGTGGATAACGTGGTAGTATGGGCCTTTGCTTATCGTAACGTAAGAAGTGTTGTGGTAAAGTTTGGCGCTGGATAGGTTACGTTTCCGTCGTAAAATAAAGCAATCTGAACGCCCATACCACAAAAAAAGATTCGTGTTGGTGTTGTAATAATGTGGGTAGTTCTACTACAGCAGTTACATCTACCGAGTGCTCTTCCTTAACTGAAAATGTTCATACCACGCTGCCTATGAACGGTTAATCGACTGTAGCTTATACGAATAGTATGCGCAAACGATGTTCTCGTGATGGAATGAAAAGATTGGGAGATGCTTCTCAAATGGGAAACATATATGGAAATGAAGTTCTGTCGTTCCCAAAAATCAGAAAACCACATTGATTGGTCAAAGGTTAATGAGGAGATGGACAATGAATTCATCATCAGAAACAATATTAAAAACGTAACAATTCGGCGAAACCACAATCATGAGTTTTTGGTTTTTATAAATGGTATACATCCTAGTATTCAGTTTACCATGGAAAAAGAAACTAATGGAAGTTTACCATTTCTTGACATATTAATATCTAAAAATAATAATTCACTATCTTTTAAGGTTTACAGAAAGCCGACACACACTGATAGATACCTTCATAAATTATCCAACCACCATCCACGTCAAAAAATTAGTGTAATTAAATCTTTAGTAGATCGAGCAAAACGGATTTGTGACCCTGAATTTTTGAATGATGAATATAAATATTTAAGAAAATCCTTACAAGATAATGGATATTCACTTACAGATATTAATAATGTTATTACACCTTCTAGGCGTAACCTTAAATAAAAACCAGTTCTTAATGTTGGTACTGCTTTTCTTCCTTTTATAGCTAATGTTACAAATAGAATTGAAAAAATCCTAATTAAATATGGTATTAGGACTATTTTTAAACCTACAAGAAAAATTAAAGAATATTTAAGATCACCTAAAGATGTGTCAAACCCTTTATCATCTTCCGGAGTGTATAAGTTATCTTGTTCATGTGGAAAAGTATACATCGGAACCACAGAACGTAGCTTTGATAAAAGACGCAAAGAACATATGAGATTTTGTAGATTAGGTCAACCAGAGAGGTCTGCTGTGGCTGATCATGCCCTGAATAATCTAAATCATGACATTCAATTTGACAATATGGAAATATTGTCAAGACAATCTCATTATTATGTTCGTTTGCAACGTGAAGCTATTGAAATATATAAACACCCTAATAATTTTAATAGACAGGAAGAAAATCTCTGTTTAAATAGGTTTTGGCACCTTATAATTTAAAAAAAGCATAATGATACGTCTTAATTTTGATTTTAATTTTAGCTTTTGGTATGTCTAGGTTTATTGCTGTGTTTTTCCTAGACCTTGTAGCAAATGCTTTACCAATTGTATGTTAAATTACCACAGCACTATAATTTGACATAAGTAGTTGGAATTAAATTAAAATTAAAAATTACAAAAAACGTTCTGCATTGTGATTTTCATTGTTAATAACACTTCCAATTATTGATAAAGATATCTCTTTGTTAGATTTAACTGGGTTATTTTATTTGATGTAATGTTTGGATTTGTGAATGCTTCTATCATTTTCAAATTGAAGTTTTTCACAACTTTACACTTACATCATAACTCGATTAAATTTTGTTAAATGTGTTTTTTGGCTGACAAATTTCATTGTTAGCTTTCGCCGTAGAGAGTGTTCTGGTTTGTCATCTTTGAGGCAGTTTAACAATGTTTAATTTTTATGACCTAGTTATTCCTTACTAAAATTTTATAGTTGGTTTTATACGTTTCTCAAACTGTTATATTAATAGCAGGCTGATGTTTATGTTTTAATTTTTCAACTTTGACAAAATTGTTTACAACATCTTTAACAATTTTTAACAAACATTACTACTGACGAAGATAACTGTAAGTGTTATCGAAACGTTTAGATTGTATAATTTAAAGTACACCATCAAAAAATCCCAAAAAAGATAACTATTTTATGACAATCATTACTGTACGTTGAACAAGAACGTCATTCAAAAGCTCTTCAACTTAAAGGATATAATTAACTATCGGTTGGAGATACTGGAATCACACGGTATTTACTGTTTCTTTCAGGATCTCATCGAACCGGTCAACAACTACCGCCACTTTCGTAAGATGCATGCAAGATCCATGCACACAATGGGCCAGTAGATACCGAGCGGATCATGTTTTCAATTTCTTTACAAACATACCCACAACTCTTCGGAAAAACCCTAACTCGCATTGACATTCATTCCATGTACTGTCCACACTTAGATTCGACTTTTTATGTAAATTTCTCATATGTTCGATTTATCTTTCCGCACAATTTAACAAATTCTGACACCATTTGATCTTGAGCACGCATTCAATTTTTATTATTGCGCAATGTTACATTTATACCGGCAAAAATACACATATATATTCTTTTCTTACACTGTAATGCATTCATTCACACGTTTATAACAATTTTTAAACCGAATTATTTAACAACCAGTAGTAGTTCGGTAGCCTTTACCATTATCGTCTCAATAGGGGTTTTATCAAAATATTATTTTTCAATCAAATATAATACTTTCAGCTTGAAAATCTTTATACAACATTCAAATACTCTTTTATGTAACATAACGCTTTATTAAAGTTCCAGTGGCGTATCATTTACATTAATCTAAATTATGCACACACAAAAAAAATTTCTCGTGCAAACTCACGTCATTTACATCCAAAATACTTTCCATGCGTTAACACAAGGCTACATATAAACAGTGCGTTAAAATAATCTTACACAATAATTAAAATTTGACTCCATGTTAAAAACTCGAAATGGCGTTGTGATAATCATATACTTACAAACACAAAACCTTCCCCACAATGTATATAATTTGAAAATATTAATAAATGTTAACAAATTGGTGACTAGTTTCGACAAAAATTGTCATCTTTAGATCTTAAACTATTAACATTGTATATGAATAACTAACAGATACTTACAAGTACTTATACAATTGTTTCTACTAACATGCACAAATAATGTATTTAATGCAGTTCCATGTTCAAGTTAAACGCAAAAGCGTAAGCTTAAAAAATATCTATATATGTGTTGACGTAGATATAAAGAAGTAAAAGTTAGAAACTTCCTTTTACCTAAGGTTCCATCAAAGGAAAGTTTCAAAGTTTAACAAAATTTAAACAACAACAGTTAAATTCATTTACAAAATCAAACAAATGAGGCCTTGGAGAGGAACTAATAAGAACGTCCAAAAAGAATTTTAGTAAAATTAGCTCCCTAAAAAGAGAATATGTCACAAACTTAAAACCTTATAATTATATTAGTTACCTAGTTATGTTAGAATATTAAAATCCCATTACGGAAAAGTTAACAAAATACAAACCCATGTTGAAATATAGGAGTGAATTTGACAAATGATGAATTATTCCATCTTTCAATCCAAATTAAATAAATTAATGCGTAAAACAAACCATGTGGTCGACTGCAAGTCAACAACAACCATTGTGTTAAAAGATAATAATTCTAGGAACAATACCAATTGAAAACACTACTTACGGGAAAAAATGAATATAAAGTTTATTCGTTTAACTTATCCCGATGACGTCATGTATGCATTAAATCATGAAATGGCCGTCGTCTGTAATTTAAAACAAAAATATGAGCACTGATACCAACCTTTCCACAGAACAACTTTCCTTTATTTGCTTATACGTTGATTGAGGTTACGTACGCTCGCCGGTTGGTTTGTTTCTTCGTTTATTCATTCCTTCTTGAGTTAATATTGTAAAAGATCGGTTATTTTCAGAACCACATTACTTTCTAGTGTTCATTTAAGGTAAAGATTAATTCGTTTTACAGAAAGAGATAACATTTATGTTTTCATTTGTAGCACATCAACATGCCTCGTAGGTCAATTACCGTAGACGAATTGATCCATAACTTAGTCGAATACTTAAATAAAGAAAAACAGAACAACGGACCCTTATCACCATTAACAGCAGTGCATGCAAGGGTTAGCGATGCTTTGAAAATTGACACAAAAACTATTTCTAATGCTTTACGACGACATCAAAATCAAGAAGAAAACAAGGAAAATGAACCTCAACGAAAAAGTCTAAAAACAAAAGACATGGATCAACGACAAAAAAGTGAAATCCGTACTACAATTTACAACATGTATATTAACCATGAACATGTTACATTAGATACGCTCTTAACAAAAATTAAAGAAAGAGGTATCGTTGAGTGTAAAAGGACTAGCCTCTATCACGTTTTGTTGGACATTGGATTTCATTTCAAGCAAACTAACAATAGAAAAGCTCTTTGCGAAAAAACTTCAATAGCATCGATGAGGTTAAAATTTTTGAGAAGTTACATCACTTATATGAAACAAGATATCTACAAGCAGTTCGTTTATCTCGACGAAACATGGATATTTGCAAAAGGAAGCAACAAAAGAATATGGCAAGATTCCAGTTCAAAATGCTTTAAGAATCTTGGTGGGGAAGGCAAACGTTATATAGTTCTACATGCTGGAACAGAAGATGGCTTTGTGGAAGGAGCAGAATTTACATTCTCCACCACACATAAAAGCAGCGATTATCACGATTGTATGAATTCGGAAAACTTTGTTAAATGGTTAACAAATCAACTTTTGCCAAACTTAACAAAGCCATCTATAATCATTATGGATAACGCTCCGTACCATTCACAAATTGTCAATCGCCAACCAACTACAAATTGGAAAAAAGAAGAAATTACAGAGTGGCTTAGGGAAAAAAATTACTCATGAAAAAGAAGCATTTAAAACGGAATTACTACATATAGCAAAGCTACATAAGGAAGAGAAACAATATTTGGTCGATAATATTATTAGAGAACATGGACACGAAATTTTACGCTTGCCTCCTTACCACTGTCAATTTAACCCAATAGAAATGGTATGGGGAATAAGCAAATCTTATTATGATAAACACATTGGAAGAGATGGTTATGAGGATGATAATGTCAAACAGATGTGGAAAGAAGCGTTAGAAACAGTTTCACCTTCAGTTTGGTTAAAAACGATTAAACATGCAGAAGCTGAAATTCTAAAGTCTTGGGAACAAGAAAAAGTTTATGATGTCCAAGTAAATCCAATTATTATAAATCCAAACGATAACACAGATACAGAAGATGAAGTGTAGTGAACATTTAATTTCTTGTTTTTAATTGAATTCTTAACGCAAACAGTTTTCTCCAAAAACTTAATAATAATCTATAATAATTATAATAATAACATATAATGTATGTTATTGTACATTAACATTATAATTTATAACAATAAATTATTTTCAACACAGTCATGTTTAAATGTGAATGGACAAATTTACGTTTTATTACATTATTGGTTATATTGTGTTTGAAACGATACTTTGAATAAGTTTAAAAAAGTACTATAATTCAATTACATTAAATACACCAATAATTTTGAATTGCAGTATAATAATCTTCTACACAAACAAGTGTATAAATAAACACCGATGACTGAAATTATCATTACGTATTTTGCAATTCGAATGTTTTCTCAAAGCATAATGATTAGTAGCGTTCCTAAAAAATTCAATCTTTATGAATAAATCAAATAAATAACCATTAACTCACAAATGTATTACCGTCAAAGATATATAATCGCCACTTTTATGTAGAAAAGTATTAGAACAATTACTTCCTTTCTTTGGAAGAGTTCATTGGTCTTAACCTACAAATACCTATTTACAAAATTTTTGCAACATTTTAGAATATATAATAACACCAAAATTCATCTGCTACGTTTTAAGTTTTATTGAAAATAATATGCTTTTATGTGCGTACATCTACGATACGTAAATAAAACTTTTGTCTTTTATTTGCAAACATTATGACATTTATATTTATGTGAAGTAGTTAAGTTAAAGTTGGTAATGTTGGTATCAAAACTGTTCGTATAAAGAAAACTTAATTTGTTGTTAACGTTATCCTTGTTAGTTACGTGAGTTAATAAGAGCCATACAAAACGACACTCTTGGAATAATACGTTAGCTAATAGTGTACATTGTACACGCCGACCTGAACAAGACCCTAAACAAAGTACGGAACCGATCCAACCTCCTGGCCGCCCTTAGGGGACGAATAGGAGGTTGTCAACCCGAAACCCTACAACATACCTACAAGACATTCATACGGCCCGTCATAGATTACCGTGCGCTATTGTACGCTACCCTAAAACCCAAAGAACTAAAATCCATAGCCTCTTGTGAACGCCGAGTCCTAATAAGGATACACCGACTACACTACAGAACACCCAACGAACTCACCATACAACACGCTAACATCATACCTATCACGCAACACCTCAAAACACTGCAAATACACTACACACTTCGTAGGATATTCGGCGAAACAAAAGCTACCAAAAACATCCTACGCACTTCACATACACCCCTTACCCACATCCAATACATAAGAACCCACAGGAGAAAACCGAAAAATAAATTCAAGCACCCTCCAACTATCCTGACCCAGAACATTGAAAACCTCCCCGAAGAATTCGAGGAACTGCTTGATGACATCCCATATGCCCTGAGATAAAATCGAAGACAACCACTGCAACGCCCAAGGAATCGAGCCAATACACACCACGCACTTCACATACACACCACATATATACTCTCAATCCAAACAAAAATAATGTAATATTATAATAATTACTTTTTTTTTGCAACCACTGAACACCACACACTACATTGTGTGCACATATACAATACACACAACAATATAGCCCCACTAACACACAAAAGACCCAGGACTGAAGAGGAAGCAGACTCCTGAACAGTCCACAGGAATAGGCATTAAGAATAAGCAACACTAACAATAAGCATTCTAACTAATAAGCATACTAACAAAAAAAAAAAAAGAAAAAGAAAAAAAAACAAAAAAACATTGTGTTCAATATGTAGAAAAGGATAGTCATACACAAGTGCGCGTTTGATTCATCGATCAAGCAAAAAATTAAACAAATTTAACACAAATTGACGATAAACAGCTGCATAAGGTGAGCTGTTCTCCAAAAGAGGGAAGTTAGTCACAAATGTTGTTAATATACCTACTACGTAACCTAATTTTGAAAAATATAATTTTTTTTTATTAAAATTGAGTACTTCATTAAGACAATATTGAGAGTTTTCTGCTACCTGTTTATGAATTTCTAATGTTTCTAAAAAATTTAGTTTTTTCCCTTTATTGCATATATTTAAAATTTCAAATTCACCAGGATCGTATTTATGATTGGTGGAAAGAATATGGTGTGCGAAAGCTGATCTTTGAGATGTGTGGTTGTTCTTCATGATACAATTGATGTGTTCAGCGAACCTATTCTTGAAAGAGCGCCCAGTTTCACCTAGGTACCTAAATTGACACGAGCTACATTTTAACTTATAAACCCCAGATTGGGAAAGCTTATCAGTCTTATATTTGGTTTTCATTAAGAAAGATTTCAGATTTTGGTTGTTTCTGAAGGAGAAGTCTATGTTGAATTGTTTAAACATTTTTACGAATTGAAATGAAGAATTGATATACGGAAGAGATCTAACACGTAGTTGTCCTTCTGTAGTGTTTTCTAATGTGGTGTAATCTTTAATATGAGATAAATAAACTATTTTTGGAACAAGTTCTGGCTTAATATCTTAGGGTAACCGTTGTTCTGAGCAATCTGAAAAAATGATGTTAACATCGGTTTTAAAATTTTCATTATTTAAAGTAAATGGCACAATCTGTTGAAGAAATACCTAAAAGCTGCGAGTTTGTGGTTTAATGGATGAAAAGAGTCGTAGTGAATTACATGATCTGTGGTGGTTGGTTTCCTATAGACATTAATGTTATGTTATCTTTTTTGGTTATGGATAAATCAAGAAAATTGATGGTGTTATCCACTTCTTTTTCTACTGTAAATTTGATGTTTGGATGGAAGGAATTTAACAACTCATGACATTGAATCAACTCCCTGTCATCACCTTTGAAGATTACTAAAATGTCATCCACATATCTTCTATGAAAAAGAAATCGTTCTTTAATGAATGGGTTTGCTAAAAACTGTTTTTCAAGCTCATATAAGAAAATTTCGGAAAGAAGAGGTGAAAGGTTGCTGCCCATAGGTAACCCTGTTTTTTTCTTATAAATGTTCAGGTTAAACATGAAAAAATTTTGTTCGTGGCAAATTTTGAGGCCTTCTCCAATGAAAGAGCATTCTTTGTCTGTTAACTGTGAGTTGTTAAGGTAAAAATTAATGATATCTAAGCATTCAGCGGCAGGGACTCTCGGAAACAGGTTTACTATACCAAACGATGCTAAGATGTAAAAATCGTTAAGATGAAGACTTTTAAGTGAGTGAGTCAAATCAATGAAATTATTTATGGAGTAAGGAAATTCAAAACTTATATGCGATTGTAACATGTTATTTAGTCAATTAGAAAGTTTAGAAACTAGAGTATCTCTGTAAGTACAAATCTTGCACCTAACCCGAACAGAAAGAGGATAACCGAAAAAGAAGAACCTAACACACAGCGGTAATACCATATACGTATATATTATGTATATATATATATATATATATATGTATATATATATATATATATATATATATATATATATAAATATATATATATATATATACATATATATCAGAGACCAAATACAAGATACGTGCTAGAATTCCAAGAATTGTCTATACAACCTACCATAAGAATGCGGCGAATCATACATAGGAGAGAGCAGCAAACCACTTAAAGTGAGAACTCAGGAACACAAAAACAACACCCGCAAAGCCGAAACAGAAATATCAATAATTGCAGAACATGTCTGGGACAAAGACCACCGAATCCAGTGGGATAACATACAGATAGTGAAAAGGACGAGAATACAACTCCGATAGGCCAAGCTAGTGTAGACATGAAACTCATATGGATCGCAATAATGCTCGAAGAGCTTAGGGGCAATACACCTGAGCAATAAGAGGTTACAAAGCTACATGTGCACTATACTATTACGCAACCACGAGGAAGTTCTAAAAATATATATTGTTGGCTCAACGGTAAAGGTGTCAGACTTCCAGTGAAAAGTGCCAAGTTCGAATCTGAGAGTAGTCAGGTGTTTGGGAAAGAATCATAAGTAAATGAATTCGACCGAAGTCCGAAATCAGTCTTTCTCAGGACTAAGCTTCATGACGGAAACAGAGCCCGTTTCCGAAACGTCGCGCTATAAAAGCAAAAACTGTGGAAATAGGCCGATCAACTCAACTAGGTATTGTTTCATCTCGAGAATGATTCATATGATCAAATTCGTCCTTGGCGACACAGAAGAGTAGGCATCTTCAAAATACGTTTTAAAATTTCCTGCACTGTAAGGTATTAGAGCACCATATGATCAAATTGATACTTGACCAAACAGAAGACACCTAAAAAACTTCTATACAATGAATCCAAAAATTTGTTTCACTGAAGAGATAAAGGCATTGCCGCACAATATACGAAAGATAGGGTTGCATTTGTTGTCAGGTTTACTGCTTTATCGAAAGTGATGCATTTACTCAAATTCAGACTTGGCCAAACGAAAGATGGGGAGAATTTTTCAAAATTTAGTTATAAACATTTCTTGCACTACAGCCAGAAGGGAATTAGAGCACTAAATACATAAGAAACGGATTTTCTCTGTTATAGAGTTCATTGGTTTATCTGAAAGTTAGTCAATGTCATCGTACACATTGCCTGCATCCAAGTATATGGTTTTTCAAGGTCATGCGACGTTACCAGTTCGCTGACTTTTTCAAGGTCATGGTCGCTCACATTGTCTACATATTCTTCAAGGACAAGGCTATCGCACACGTTCCCTACATCAAGATCAATGGTTTTCAAGGTATTGAAGCTCACCTGGCCTTCAAGGTCTTTCTTAACTTACACGTACGCGTTTCCCGCTTCAAGGTCATGTGTTGAAATGTTTAAGGTCACCAAGCAGTTCTTAGTCTAGTGAAGGTGTTAATTCAGTTATTACAGTTCTTAGACTTCTCAATCCTGATCTATTGTACTGTTTTTGTTCAAGGTCATCACGTACACATTCACTGCTCCTAAGTACAAGGTCATTGAAGCTCTCGTACACTGCATCAAAGTATATTCTTCCAGGTCAAAGTTTATTCTTAACGTGCACGTACGCGCCCCCGCTTCAAGGTCAAGGTCATTGAAATTCGCGTACACATTCCCAACATCAAAGTATATTCGTCAAGGTTATGTGTGGTGGGGGACAATTATTGCACGCGCCCCCCTTCAAGGTCAAAATTTATTTTGAACAAGTGATCCTTGGTATTACAATTCAAACAGATCGTTATTTAGGTCAAGGTCGTTGAAGGTCACGTTTTCTGCATCAAAGTCTTACAATTTCAAGATCACGCATGGAGGGTGGTGGGGAAAATTTTCACCAAGCAGTTCTTGGAATTTCCAAAGACCGTGTGTCGGGAAACCACATGCACAGTAACAAAATTTATATCAGCGAAGATTGTAAGTTGCTCACCGTTTTCGTTTACAATAATATTTTTACGAATATAGGGACAGTAATTTTCTGAAATTTTGTTTTAAGGTATCTTGGATCGTTATTCTAGCGATGTTCAAAAGCAACATTAACATGCTGATTGATATAGATCAAGATATCAACCAAAACGAAAACCAGTCGTCAAATGTTTGCAAAAAGATGAAGATATTACTGTGTAAAGTACATTTATGGAATTTGTTACTAATAATTTTCTATTTTTGGAAAAAAAAACAAAAACTGTAAGCAAAACAGAAAAAAAAGGTAGCTGTCGGTGGACCAACAATGTGGAAAACGTAATTTTCTTGAATTACTTCATAGATTTTTTCCATCTTATCTTTACAGCTGGACTTGGCGACTTAATTGTGGAAGGAACCAATAAGTATGCAGAAGAAAAGTTTCTATCACGCGAAACTGAGGCCGCCCGGATCGCAAGATGGAAACCGTTGAAATCAGAAGAATTACTCAAATTTTTAGATTTACTTTACCACACAGCAGTGGCGGCTGGTGCTGCATAGCTGCAGAACCACCAAAAAATCTGTTGCTAAGACTAAATTAAAATAAATCACAGCTACCTATGAATAAAAGGTTTAAAATGTGAAGTAAGCGGCAGGGTTTCCAAACGATCTACAATATGTAATAGGCCGGTGTATTTTATCTCCGACGTTATGCTAATATATATGCAGTATTTATCTAGACCGCTGCAGCAGTGCACAAATCTGCCAGGCCACGTTCGTAATTTGACTTGACATACATTCGTCTCAGTTCGCACACGTTAAGATGCATTAAATTACGTAATGTTTGAGCTGCAATTATAGCAGTACATTACGGTGTTTTATGTGAATAACGTACCCTATAATTGCGACAAGTATAAAGTTACGTTTGAATTTGCAAATTGTTTGTTTTTTTTTAATTATTTAAGTGTAGCACATTTTTTATTCGAAATGGATGTTATTTTTAATTTAATTAATATAAAAAGGTTTTTTAAATATAGTTATGAAGAAAAAATTGATTTAAAAGAAAAAGGTCGACCGCTACCAGATACTGTGATAGAAATAGCTGGAGTTAGTCGTGGAAAACAGTATAAACGTCAATTTTCCAGGGATATTTCTAATGGAAACGAGTGGATTTGTGGGTGCAGTAAGAAAAACGCTTTCTTTTGTTCTCCGTGTGTGTTACGAGTATTTAGTGGAGATAAAGCATAGGCGGAGCTGAGTGTGACTGACTTGGTACACCTAAGTGAAAAAATAAAAAAAACATGAAAATTCTAAAGGCCATCTTCATGATACTCAAAATATTTTAAATGATCTAGACACATTAATTGGAAATTCTCCACAAAAGCTCATTTCGCAAAGTTGTGATGGAACAGCGGTTATGAGCGGACAACATGCAGGTGTTCAAGCAAAAATCAGGCAAAAATATCCATCTGCTTATTTCATACATTGTTACACTCATCAGTTAAATTTAACTATGCCTAAAGCTACTAACTCCAACTCTCAAGCTCGTACATTTTTTTGGAAACCTGCAAGGTATTCCCGGATTTTTCAGCAATTCCCCACAACGAGTAGAAGTAATTAATAAAATTGTACAAAGAAAAATCCCGCATGGCGCTACAACTCGTTGAAATTTTAACATACGTACAATAAATGTTTTTGAAAACCGAGAATCTCTCATTGAATGTGTGGAAAACATCATGGAAAACTTTACACAAGGAACTTTCTGCAGTGCAGCTAACAGTATTCGACTTACTTTGCAGGATTTAGTTTATATTTTTTGCTCACATTCTTCCACCATGTTATCCCTCACGTGGATATTTTACTCCATCAATTACAAAAACGAAACACCGATTCAACGCAAGTGAAACATGCCATTGATAATTTTGAGCAGAGCATCGCCATCATTCGCAATAAAATTGGAGAAATTGTTAATGAAGCTTCAAGTCTGTGTTTAGATGAACCCCAAAATGAACGAAAACTTCCTAATAACAGCAAATTTGATCATCGCGTCGGTGCTTTAGAAGTGTGTGATATCTTTACCAACTGTGTTAAAGATAGGTTTAGTTTCAAAGACCATTTACTAACTGCATCTTTTTTCTTTTCTGAGAACTTTGGAATATATAGCAGCAAGTTTCCTGATGATAAGTTAAATATCGTTTGTTCAGCATACCCCATACTTGTGAAAGGACGACTTCGAACAGAGTTATCGCTCATTTATTCGAAAAAAGACTGCAGCGAAATAAATGGTGCGTTACCTCTTTTGAAATTTTTGTTAAAAAACAATTTAGGGGAACAATACGAGAAAATAGGAAACTATTGAAAATTATTGTAATATGTCCTAAGGTGAGCTACTACTCTTACGGAAGTTTCAACCAAGATTGTAACTTATATGTTTAATTCGAACCAAAAGGTTTACATTAATTGATCACTATACCACATAGAATTGGTCCTACGCATAGTTTTATTTTCTTTGTTAGATTATTACGTCCAAAATGGCCGTTTTAGCAATATGAATTGCATAGCTCTCCTTAGCTGCCCTAAAACCATATACAATTTATTAACCAAAAATCATCTGTTTACATATAAAATGTTTTATACATTGTTATCTTACAAGGTCGTGAACTAACCTGCTTTTCATGATACATAACAAATTTTACTACCCCGATTTTAATTTCACAGTTATTAACTAGATCCCGATATTAAAAAACCAACAGTTACCCACCTGACTCATTGTTTCATAGACGTTTCCAATCCCTAGACACCTGGACTTACCCTAAAGTTCGATAACCCTTTGACTACAACAACAGTCACCCGTTAATTACTACATTACACGACCTACCTAAACATAAACAATTAAACACGTGCACGGCATAACCTTTAACTGTTGCCGCAAGCGTATCTGACCGGCGCCGCCCGACTTCATAGGTGAAGCGTGAGCCCGAAGCGGAGTCCCAGGAAAATCAAAAGTACAAACCTGCCTCCGAAGAAAAGGACCCCCATTAGAACACTGTTAAGTTGTTTTAAGAAGATCATTTTTGTTTTTATTATTATTATACACTTGTTTTCTTTTTTATTTTCAATATATTACTTAAAGATTATGCATATTTTATATGCTGGTAGGCAACGCACCCCACCAACGTAGTGAGAATAAAGACCCCCTCTGAAGATAACAAAAAATAATACAAAATTATTTGTACCTCGATAGGGAGTTACAACTTTGGTAGGTAGCTTTCAAGTTAAATAGGAATGTGTACCTATATTAAAATATTTCATATGTAATTGATAAAAATAAAGAAAAAAATGGATTTATGCGGAAGTTCACAGCTGTGAAGTTAGCCGAGTCAACGTATTTTTTGCAATAACTTATTTCCTATAAAGGGGCAAAATTTTATTTTAGCAGCGCAAAACAACGCATAATTGGCACTTAATTACTAAATGAGAAAAAATTGACTTATGCAGAAGTTTACGGCTGTGCCGTTAACCGTATTGATGTAATTTTTACAATAAATTATCTCTTATAGGGGCGCGAAAATTTAACTTTTAACGGCTCAAAACGGAGCATAATAGATTCCTGATAATCGCGCAAGAAAAGATTAATTTATTCGTAAGCCTTGTCGATGTAATTTTTGCAATAACTTATTTTCTATGGGGGCGCAAAATGTTATTTTAGCGGCATATAATTAGCGCTTAATTATTGCATAAGAAAAAAATAATTTGTGCGGAAGTTCAAGGCCGTGATTATAAAACTTTTTCCTATTGGGGCGCAAAATTTAATTTTCCACGGCGCAAAATTGCTCATAATTATCGCCTAATTATATATATATATATATGTTTAAATCACATTATTCAAAAATGACCCGGCTATCTTCACACACCTAGTGTATCCTTCGGAAGTATTAAGACTTGTATTATTCACTCTAATTTTTCATCACTAAAATATGTTCACATGTTTCATGATAAGGGTACAATGTTGTGTAAGCTTCACAGGACGTAAAAATAAAAAATTCAGATTATACTTAAAGGGATACTATTTTACATGAATTCTGAAGTTCCTTGTATGAAATTGATGTTTGTGTGTGCGCTGGTAAATTTCTATGCTTGGAAGACAAATGATATTAATTCAGTGTTTCTAATTGAGTGCGAATCTGAAAATTTCGTTTCTGTAGTTCAAATCATTTTCGAGGCAAACGATTGAAATTTATTCATTTTTACATTGATGTATTATATGTGGTTTTGATGGGGAGTCAAAATGAAGACAATATCAGTGGAATTTGTCATTGCTTTTATTGGTGTTGTGCCCCATATTGACTCCTTTTATTTGATCGAATCATACTCATACCGGTATTTGAGTACATTATGAAAATGCTGCATTCTCAACTTGTTTACAGTTTAAAACTGAGATGTGCAAGAATCTTATGCAACAGGCTATTTGACAATATTAAAAATATACTACAAATTGTGGCCATCCTATTAGCTAATAATGTAAAAAATATATTTCACATTATTCTAAACTAAAATATGTATATTTTTTGTAAAATAAGCGAAAAAAAATATAATAGTTGTTGAAATTTAAACGCCCTGTGATTGGTAGCAACTTTGGTGACGTCACGCGCAAGTAAACACCGGCTTCATCGACTGATTGTATTCCGTGTTGTATGTTTTCTGAGTGTTATATTCGTTATTTGAATTATTTCTGGGACAGTTTTCAGATATTTTTTGATAAACTTACACATATCCAGTGACGTAATTATTTATTTCGGATCTCAAAATGGGCCCAAATTTTGTGCGAGCCAATAACAGTAACCTACCTAAGATAGATGCATTATGGTTGTACTTTTCTTTGAAAATAATGCTGATTACCATGCTACGGAACTTAAAAATGGAAAAACAGCAGTGTAAGTATCATGTGGAATTATTTCTTTACAAACCTGTATTGTAGTTTATTAAATGTAATACTAAGTTATGCTGATAAATAGCAACTCAATTTCATGTAAATTCTTTTTTATTCATGGTATTTGCTTTTGTTTCAAGACGATGCGATTGGCTATATCCAATTACACCGGGAATATGGGATTTGCACAGTTAAGTGTAAAATGTGCCTAGAGCGTAAATCAAAATCCAAAACCAAAATGTGACGATGACCATAATCGAAAATCACTGCAAAATTATTAGTTGTCAGTGCCACTACTGTGCGGATTCAGCTAGAGGTTGCAAACATGCAGTTGCTTTTCTGATGTGGATCCGTCGACGCAGTGAGGAACCTGCATATACTTCTGTTGAGTGCTACTGGAAAAAGCCAACTTTGTCCAGAGTAGGTAGTGCTCTGAAAATGTCTAAAAAAGAAGCACCTCCCATACCGAGTACATCTGCACTTTATTCTGAATTTATTCCGGAAGTCAAAAAGGGAAAATTTGGCAACTGCGAATAGCAACATGACGTTAAAAATATTGATGTGATGTAGTATTCGTTGCACTGTTTTATAATGGACCAATCCCCAGAAATTAAAGGAGGAGTAGACAAGCTTATAGACGTGATGAAAGCAACATTCACTGAAGCTGTGAATATTACCATCGAACAAACAACAACGAGGCATTATAGGAGCAGTTTATGGTATGAGATGCGATATGGCCGTATCACAGTTTCAGAGGCACATGAAGTTCCTTGTTGTAATCCATCTAAAAGGTTACAATTTTCTACTATTGCAGCATCACTTGTTCTACCCCCAAGCCCATGAAAAATATAATTAACCAAACCATTAGGTGTGTAGGATATTAAATACTTCACAGTATTCCCCTTTTTATACTCCGACCATGTTAGTGACTGATGAAGAGACTTTATGATTTTTGTATATCGATCTCTAAACAATCTATGATGCAGCTAACATTATGACAGTTATGTCTAAATGCAATAGAAAAATTGCTATTATTGATATATTTCTTATAAACAATTTACTCGCATACGATAATGATGATGATTCTGATTTTTTTCAAACAGAAGAATGTGTTCTATTTTTATGTGTGTGGTTATGCAACAACTAAATTAAAAAATAACATTCTTTGGAAATGCCAATATACATCAAAGGTTTCTTGTAGATTAAACGCATAGTATTTTTGAGTCATTGCAATCGTTCAATATCCTCATTGGTATCTGTAATATTACCACCGGAGTAAGTAACCCTCAATGATGACGTAACTACAAATGGTGATAAATGACCACTTTCAAAACAGGAAATATTTTTGATCTTCGAGAACAATATTTATATTTCTCTTAACTACTTTAACAACCCCAGACTATGATTGTTGAAGACGGAATCATTCAATCTTAAAAGGCATAGTCAAATGAGGAGTTGGTGTCCTCTGGGGAACTACGTAGAATCCGTATTCGTATTCTTTGAACAATTTTAAGCAAAAATGATTATGTGCAATTTTTCCCAATTTCTAACCCCTAAGGAGATATGGGCGATTGAAAAAAAATGTAAAAGTAAGTAAAGAGAATACTTAACAGCTGCTTAAGTGTTAAAATTATCATAAATCGAAACTTTTAATAACAATTTTCATTAATGAAGTAACGTGAACACAACATACCACAAAAATGCACATAAAATAACGAGTTGACAAACAAAAATGATTACATTTGTTCAAAATGAGATCCATCAGCCTCCACACATAATGCCACATGCCTTCGCAGCTCTCTTTTCTATTCGATATTTGCGAAATTGTTACGAATGTTGGTAAATGCATCAAAAATTCGTTCAATCAATTCTTCGCTTGAAGATGGTTTACTCCACCTGCACACTAACGCCGTAACGTGGCCCCACAGATAAAAGTCTAAAGGTGTGAGATCTGCGCGGCCAGTGTACAGGTCCGTTTCTACCAATCCATCTGTTGGGAAATTTTCTGTGCAAAAACTCCGTTACAACACACCCGTAGTGTGAAAGAGACCCATCTTGCAAATACCACATGTTTTGAAGTACAATTAAGGGAACATCTTCAAGCAATGCTGGTAAATATTCCTCCAAGAATTGTTTGTACACTTCGGAGTTTAAGTGCCCATTAAAAATGTGGAGTCTGTCTCAGATAATCCCGGCCCAAACATTTACCATGAAGCGATGTTGAAATCCGGTAATAGTAATTTCATGAGGATTTTCATCTGAACAAACGTGCTCTTTGTGACTATTGTTTACTCCATCCCGAGAAAAAGTTGCCTCATCACAAAAGAGTGTAACAGGAATGTTATAATCATCCATTCACAAAACCGAACTCTTGGAGCCAAATCACCGGGAAGAAGGTGTTGAACGGGTTGAAGGTGATACGAATGCATTCCATTCTCGCGAAGAATTTTTGAAATCGTGGTCCTGCTTCTAACAGTGGCTGCTTTTATTCGTCTAATGCTCGTTCGGCTATCGATTCCAACTTCTACAAACGCATGTGGTGTAGGCTCTCAATCACTTCGATGTGTAAGAAAACTTCCTGTTTCTCGAAGGTAGTGAAAAGTCCGGGCTATCGTTTTGTCAGTAGGAGCATAAAGATTTGGAAAACGATTTTTGTACTCTGCTGCTGCTGCTGCATAACAATTACCGTTAAACAAGCCGTACAGGAATACCATATCACTGTATTCCTCATTAGAAAATTGATAAGGCATGATTTAATTGTAACTAAATTAATTCTAATTGTTACAAAGCAGATGATAAATTGTATTTACATTCAAATAGTGTTCGATACAAATGAGATGAAACGTCAAATAAGACACATTTTCTCAGTTTACCAAAATTGGTGTTACGATTTTTACAGTGTGGATCTCATTTTGAACAACTGTAGCCATTTTTGTTTGTCACCTCGTTATTCTATGTGCATTTTTGTGCGATGTTGTGTTGTTGTTAATGAAAATTGTTATTAAAAGTTTTGTTTTATGATAATTTTAAGACTTAAGCAGCTGTTAAGAGTATTCGCTTTACTTTTTTTACATTTTTCTTCAACCGCCCATATCGCCTTAGGGGTTAGGAATTGGGAAAAATTGCACATAATCATTTTTGCTTAAAATTGTTCAAAGAATACTTATACGAATTCTTCGTAGTTCCCCGTGGACACCCTGTAGAAACTTTCAATGGTAAGGTAGAAATGCTTTTATTTTGGCATCTTGTTTGCACATACTTACTCCTATAATGCACTTTCACTTTTGTTGCTACTGGAACAGATTTTTCTACAGTTATGACTAGAGACGGGCAGATATGCTGCAAAGATAGTGCATATATGCACTTACACATGTAATAAAAAAGTGAAGAAATATGCACTCAATATGCAGTAATATAGCCATATATGCACTAACATATGCGCTAAAAAATTTTACTTTTATCAGGATTTTAAGAAAATTCAATTTTTTCAATTCTTGTTTATTACAATTATTACTAATTGTTACAACTATTTGTGTATTCCTAAAAACTGTATAACGAAATTAACAATAATTATTTATTATATTTTATTGGTTATACATTACGTACATAAAACCCATAATATAATACAGCACAAGAAGAAATATAATCAAATTTAGAGATTGTTGCAATAAATAATCATATTTTTCTCAATTGTTTCTATAAGTAAATTATGGCGCTTATCTTCTAATATGTGCTTGTAATGTGAAAAGTTTCTTTCTACATCACAAGATGTAATAGGACAACATTTAAATAAGTGAGCCTTTTGAACAGAAAAATTTGTTTCGCTATTGTCATTTGGAAATTGGCGATTTAAAATGTCTCTAACAGATTTTATAGTTGAAAAACCAGCACTTTTCTTTATTAAATTGTCTAATTTGTCGTATATTCTTCTACAAACTTTGTTTTGGTCTTTACTTAAACTAAATTTGAAATCTTCTATTAATTTTGAAGATTCGGTAAGAAGCAAATTTTGAGATTCAAGCTTGGTAATAATCGCAGGGATATCTTGAAAGTAAGCTTTTATGAAACAGAGCTGAGACTGTAACTCCGGAGCTTGCAAAACACTTTGACAGTCTTCTACACTTTGAGCCGAATCTGTTTGGAAAGAATCAATTAAATCTTTAAAAGCATCAAAATGTTCACAATAAAACAGCCGCTTTTATCCAAGTTCCCCATCTAGCAAGAACTGGTTGGGGTGGCAACGCAAGCTCTTTTAGTTGTTCCTTGTAAATTTAGATGCGAAGCGGTGCTTTAAGAAATACTTTTTTTCCATTGTTTATTAATTTATTTACTAAAGGAAACTACACCCGAACTGCTTCAGCAACTCGATTAAGCGCATGTTCCAAACAAGTATTGTGAATTAAATTTGGAAAAAATATCTTTAGATTTTGACCTGCTTTTACCATATATGCTGCACCATCGGTCACCATATACAAAATTCGATCTTTTGATATTTGATTAGGCAAATATAAAAATGCTAGGGTGTTATTTATAAAACGTGAAATTATTACATGGTTTGTTTTTTTCTAATTGCTTGACGGCAACTAAATAACTAAAAGAAGGGTTACCATTTTGAATACCAACAACAAAGTTTGCTATATATCTTCCTCTAGCATCGGTCGTTTCATCGACACTAAACCAGATATAATTATCTGAAATAACATCCCTTATGTTTTTAATAGTGTCTTCGTATAGTTGTGGAAGACATGATCTGGTAGCTGTACGTCGAGAAAGTACCTTTTCTTTAGCATATTTTTCTAAAAAACCTGTGAATTCAGATTTTTCCAAATTGTGGAATGGAATATTGCACGAAACCATCATTTTACACAGATCTTTGTTAAAGTTATTGGCATTTTCGGTTTGGCTCACATAAGTAGGTAATAGTTGTTGTGCTGTTGTTTTCTGATGTGGACCCGTATTGACATGTTGATCTAATTGAAACTTTTTGTTGACTTTTACCAACAAAAATATTAATTTTAAAATATTTCTAATATTAGTTATTTAGTAGTTGTATACTAAGTCAAAACTATTTATAAATTTTAATTTATCTTTAGACTAAACACTGCTGTAAACATTGAATTAATGTTTTGTTGTTTATTTAAAGCATTAATTATCCAAAATCTCCAGTTATTTTATTAATTGATACAACAAAATAAATATGTGAATTTTATTTCACAATTGTAAATCCAAAATTATATGTACAAAACGAAAAAATTATCAAAAGCCGACTATTAGTAAGAGTACTTAATTAATTAATTAAATTATTGCAGGGCAGCGAAGAACATATTTTAACAAACACGTGTTTAATTAATGTATTTGCAACTCATTTTTCAATTAAATAAAACCTTTACAAAATTTTGTCTAGAATAATAAATGAGAATTACCATAAAGAACACAAAAACAGCTTAAAACTATTTAGTAAGGTTTAGGTTTATTTTAATATGAGTAAAATATCACTATAAAAAAGCGTGAATGTCATGCGTACCTCCTTCTCGCAAATAATACAAAACACTACACTTCCATCGTATTTAAAACACGAATACGATTTCAACCACCTTCTAATTAGATCGTTCCTAGAGCTGCCCACTTTTGGCATGTTGACTTCAAACGGCTACAAGGGAATGAAATTTTTGCAAATAACTATAACACCACCAGTCTTAAACAAAAAAAAACGGAAATTCCAAGATTTTCAACATCAAAAATGCCGACGTACCTTCGTCAATAACTGCAATGTAGTCATTGTGCACATTACTAAAGTACTAATTAACGTAGTTCCCAAATACCTAAGTTTCTAAGAAGTTTTAAAGCGGCTTAAAGTATAAAAGCAGGTATAAGATTTGAGTAAACAAATCTTTGTGTCTGTTAAAATAGCTTCCAGAGAGTTGACGAAATTAAAAGCTTAAAGTTTTAAAAATCTCGGTACAAATATTGGTAAATTTATTTTCTAATATAAGAAAGAACGGAAAAAAGACGCAAACATGCACTTTCATGCTCTTACCACCTCGTAATGCTCTAATAACGTAAAACGCCTTATGTATGCAGTATATGCAAAATAAAATTTGTGATTTTGGGGCTTAAATGTAAAGAAACGTACATATTCTTAAGAAAAAGTTTCGTATGCCCAATAACAAAAAATATGCAAATGTGCGTTTACCCGTCTCTAAGGTGGTAGTTTTAGCGTTTTGAGTTTTCGGTAATTTTGAAAAGACGAACATTCAAAATTAATTACTTCATTTGAATGTGAATAACGTTAACTAATTTCTAATATGACATATGTAATAAATAGATTACATACCTTCAGGCTCAATAACTTCTTGCATCATATTGTCACCTTTTAGTAAGCTTTCAGCAACGGCTATAGTATAATTTTGACTTTTCGGACATTCTTTGATAAGCTTAATTCTTTGCCCGCGATTCAACATTATTTCAACATATTAAGAAGATAGGTCCATATTAGTCAAATATTACTTACATCAAATATTACTACAAATAACAAAAGTCAAACATTACTTACACCAAAGTCATCTTTTCGAATTCGATGAAACAGAAACAAACAGTTTTGTGGAGTTTTTATAGACGTATTTGTGCATTGTGACACTACACGCCATCTATATACCATTTATCCAATAAATTTAATAAATTAATGAAATAAATTCAATGAAACAGAAACAAACAGTTTTGTGGAGTTTTTATAGACGTATTTGTGCATTGTGACACTACACGCCATCTATATACCATTTATCCAATAAATTTAATAAATTAATGAAATTCAGTTGAGCTGCACTCTTTATTTAACTTGTTTACTTGAGTGTAACGTCACACAGGATGACCAGCGCCATTTCAGAAACAGCGTTTTTGGCGCGGTTTGGAAATTTAAACTTTAACATTGATTTTTATGGAACATACAGTAGATCCCTCGGAAATATTAATGTAGTATGGTTATTATATTGAGTTAAAACATTCGTCCAAAATTAGTGAAATAGCCTATTTGTAACAAGCATTATGATGTACATTTTCAAATACTAAAAGCACTTAATAGGGGGAGACACATATTTTATTCCCTCCCCAAGGGGGAGGGCGGGCTACTCAAGCTTTCCGAGCTCCCTCAACCACAATCATGGATTCCCAGCATACATTACGTATATTTGCATGGTGTGATTAAGGATGTGTGTGGTCAGGATAGCATCAGAAGGAACGGATTTAGGGTTCTGAGGGGGAAAATACTACCCCAGCATTCGCCTATGTAGCCGCACATGTTGTACATATACGCAGTGACCACACCGCTACATGTGTATGAGGAAAACCCCCTGAAAAAAACCTCATACAGGATAGACGGTAACGGGAATCGAACCCATTACCTCCCGAATGCTAAGCAGGTCGGTTCACCACTACGCTACCAGCTCGGTAAAAGCACTTAACTACTTGCACTCAAATTTTACGGTTAGAAGATATTAAAAGTAAATCACATATATTTCACATTTGTTGTAAACAAAATAGTTTAATCCATGACGTATAATTTCAAAACTCATGTGTTTAAGCAAGTTATTTACTCAGTTTCCAAAAGACCCATTTAAAGTATCCGTTTCTGTTGAGGACTGGTATGTTTCTGATTGAAGTGAAAACATCGACGCGCAGTAGACCAGCAGTCGATCCTCTTACTTTCTCAGTATGTTTAAATTTACATATATGAATGCACCGTGTCTAGTACATAAGATATATACATATTATCAAACCGAGCAAGATTTAAATTTGTAATAAGGAACAATAAAGGTTTGAATAGCGTCTGTGAAGGTGTTTCAAAGTCGATAATTAATGCAGAAAATAAAATACATCTACACATATTAAAACAAAACTATTACTTAACATTAACAAAAACAAACTAATTATACAGAAATACCCATACGCATTGTCTGCTGTGAAAGAGGGTGGTCAGAATATTAAATTACATGCAATCATAAAATATCAAAGAATAATTAATGTTGTTTTTATTCAAGAGCTTGAACTAACGCTAAGACCACTAATTGTAAGTTCACTGTTGTTATGTGGTTTGGTATTACGAAATGTACCCTGAGAACTGTCAGTTATAAGACGACCATTATAATAAACTTACTATCATTTAGGAAATAAAGTTTAAAATATTGTATAGCACTCAAGTTTACGATGTATTTGTTCTGCAGGGAATGGACTTAAGTAAAATTTTAAAATCACAATCTTTATACCAAGATAATTAATTATTTTGGTTATACCCCTATTACAAAATATGTATTTATTCTTCGGTTGATTATAGCTTTCTTTACAACAAATTGATTTACAGGTATAAGAATTGGAAGTAAACAATATTAAGGCATTATCAGCTTGAGAAGTTCAATCTTGCATATTGTTATTAAAAAATGTACCTCAATAATTAGTGTTCTATAAAGACTTAGAGATCGGTGCGAGAAATGCAATCCTTTCATTATTTTATTGTTTAGTCTAAGCGATATAGCTATCACTTTTGTGAAAAAAGCATCAAATTTGGAATAAGAGAAGCATTTTTACCCACAGTACATATCCCTATCCAACGTGCAAGGCAAATCGATACGCTCCGGGGGTTAATTTCTGTAAACATAAATATTGAGCGATTTTCACGCTTGAATTGTCAATTTTAACATGTCCGTTAACCTTGCACCCCCACTACCACATTTCAAAATCGGTTATAGTCTATAATTAAGTGCTGATTTATTGCTATTAATTACCGCATTTTTTAAGTTTTTGCTGCTCCCTTTAGCTTCAATGTTGGTAGTGCTAGGTTAACGTTACGCTAGCACCCCCATTTGCACAAAATATGTTCTTGCACTGGGACTGGGTTAATTAATTTCTTCATTTTTACAAAAAAGAAGAAAAAAATGTTTACAATTTACCTAGTAAATAAATCATTTCCAAAGTAGGCGAGCTAAAGTAACACAAGTGTAATCGTGTAATCAATTTATTTATTTATGATTACTTTTTTATGCTGAATTACTTCTCATGTTAATTGCTTTTAGAATCGTATTTCGAAATTTATTGCTCAACATATTGATATAGTAAATATACAATTTCTAAGTGGGGGTGCTAGCATAACACAAGAGTGAAGTATGTGTAATCAATTAATTTCTGATTAATTTTTCTCATATTATTTGCTTTTAGGATTTACATTTTGAAATGTATTCTTCAACAATTTACTAAATAAATAATTACCTAATTTTCACCGAAGAAACGAATCAGTTTATTAGTAAGAGAAGGTTTTTATAAAATTTCTTTCTATTTTGATTGTGTTTCATCTTTATTTATTTCTCCTTGTACTAAATTGATTTACTTCAGGGCAGTCCGAACTTCGGTATCGTACGTAAACCCCTTCCTAGCCGGGCACCGTAGTCTTTGCCGTTTCTACGTTAGGATTACTGCTCCGCATACAGTCGACACAAAGAAGCGGATCCCGTCCAGGAAAGAAGTACTACAACCAGCCAGGAGCCAAACCATCAAAAAGGACACCAGGAGAGTCACAGGAATAGCAGCAAGGAACCCCCACAGATAACGAGGTATTGATTAACAAAGAATTTTAAAATAAATTTTTGTTTTTTATTTTTGTTTATTAATACTAACAAAGCCCTCCATTCTATCGGACTCTCAACTTCCAAGCCTTTATCCAGCGGGGTATGAGGCTGCACCTTGGTGAGAGTCCACTCTTTCCTTAACAGGTTAATTTCTGACCCCCTTCTCAAGTACCCGTACTAACCCGCCATGGTAAAACATGGCAAACCGGGCCTCCGGGCTGCGGTCGCCCTTGCTCCTTCTCCGCCACCTAGATCCGCTACACCACCTCCTTCTCTATCCTTTGCGTCAGCCTCCGCATCCTCTACCAAACTAGAGAGGGCATTTTCTATGTCCTCTATTGCCTCTTCCTACATTCCGTCCACAGCCAAACTCGTTTACCGCTCCTTTTTTTAAGCCCTTGTCCCTCTCCGTCTCCCCTGGTTGAACTTAAAGCTCAACCACAACAGAACCTGCCTCATGGAAACGAGCGAGGCCCTGCCAACTACAATGCAGCGAACTATACATCACTTCAGTGAGCCTGCATTGACGCTGACGCAGCTGTTTGGTCTCCGAGCTCCCGCTCCCTCCGCCAACCCCAATCCTAAACCTTGTCTTTTCTGGCGTCATCAATGGCGTAGACAAGTACACCCTTACCGAGGAGATCCGCGACTCCGTTGACTTACCCAAAGTCATGAAAGCGATCAGGATCATCTCAAAAACCACCAACTCTCATACATCCCTTATACGCCTTATAACCCCTTCCCAAGCCACCCTCAACCACCTCCTTATCAACGGTGTCTACCTTTTCGGTAGCCACTATGAGCAATCCCGTATCTATAACCATATCCTCAAATACTGCTCCACTTGCACGCAGGTGGGGCATATTTCCTAGGAATGTCCTACCCGTACCCTCCGTTGCCCCACCTGTGGTGAAAGCCACAAACCCTCCTCCTGTACCCGCTTGAATACACCAAAGTGTAACAACTGGGGTAGACCTCACGCTACCTACTACTTTTCCTGCGCGACTCGTCGTGCGATTCCTACCACCGCGGCAGCGACTGCCGTACCCAAACCGCTCCCTACTTCCACGTCAGACACCGTGAATGACGACAAACCCAAACCACCTATTTCCATTTCCTATTTCATCGCCTCCCTTACCTTCACCCTAATGCAACAGTTTCCTGAGAATAGGACCGACGTAGCGAAAGTTGTCGGCATTACGACCAGGGAATGTTTGAAACGCGGTACCAGGGTTAACTTTGTTGGTAATAGTATAGCTATCACTACCCACAACATACAATCCTAATCCTACACCTTAACCCCTCACCCTAATCCCCCTCCCTCACCCTAAGTATAATGGATCTCATAATATGTACAATTAATGCGAGAGGTGTCTGTCGGAAGCGCCCCGTCACTAAGAATCCCTTAGCCACCAATCACATACAAGTGCTGGCAGTCACCGAAACAAAACTAACCACCCGATGTAGCCTTGACTTTTCCACCTATAATTCCTTCAATTTAGCGCCTACAATAGTTTTCACAGCCCTATATAGTCAAAAATTCAATTTCTGCCACCCCCTATCCTCTCCCGCCGCACCTCCAGCTTCTCGAATGTGTTGCTGTAACTGTGCACGTTCCCTTTCCCTTTTTTGTTATTACAATCCTCCCGAAGAAGCCAACGACCTTCTAGACTACATCTCCGTCCTACCCAATTCTGAAATTCCAAGACCAACAGAAACGGTATCCGCCTAGCCCATAGTATTCTTACCATACCGCTGTTCCGGATAAGGAACACCAATTACACCTTTATTAGTCATCAAGGTGCGTCTATAATCGATCACATTATATGAACCGAGTCACTAATTCAGCGTATGTCCTCCCCCTTCTCGTTAAAACATCCCTCGGCTCCGTGCCTCTCTCTCCTACAACTCACATTATCTGTAGAGATTTTCAAAATGCCGATTGGAATGTATTTGGCGAGTACATATCCAATAATCTTCAGGCGTATGATATGCACACTCCCAACGATGTCGAGAGAACGGTTACCGACTTAACTTCCGTTATCGCGGAAGCGGTCGAAGCCTCAATTCCCCAAAAATCAATTGATATCTCCCGCAAACCTCACCCACAATACATCGTAACCCTGATCAAAGGAAAGAGGCGAGTATATCGCGAATCCCTGAGATCAAGGGAGCCCAATCTGAAGATCGAATATAACCGATTAAAAGCCCTAATTCGGCATGAAACTAACACATACACCGAAAGAAAATGGGTCCAGGCCACCTCCAATCTCAACTATAGAGATGGAAAGACGTTTTGGCACACCAACGTACTCACTAAAATGAAAACCAAAACCAAGTCCCACTTAACCGACCCTCAGGGTAACTTAATTTCCAGAGATCAACACAAGGCCGAAATTTTCCGCTACCACCTCCAATCCGTCTATACTTCACCTAACAATCCCTCGGTCGATGACGTCGTTAAAAATCGTCTAGAGCAAGACCTTGAGAAATAACCCGAAAAAATCCTGGATGATAATGACCCGTTTTTCTGCTCAAGTACTCCCACTCAAACCTTCAAGTACTTCCAAAAAGGCAAAATATCCGCTCCTGGACAAGACGGACTCAAAAGACTTATACTGAGACACCTACCACCCCCAGCGATCAGACGCCTAACGTCCATATATAACAACGTCATGATCCTTAAAAATTTCTCCGACCTGACAGAAACCTCATCCTACAGACTCATCTCTCTCCTAAGCTGCCTAGGGAAATGCTTAAAGCAGATCCCAGCCCGAATGCTAGGAGATTACATAGAATTCAATAAATAGAATCTCTCAGGACCCATTGCTAAAACTCCTAAACGAAACGTCACGAGCATTTAACTACCGCTATTGTAATATCGCCATGTTGTTAGACATAAAGCAGGCCTTCGACGGAGACTGGTATGCGGGTCTAGTTCACAAAAACCAGGCATTAGGCATCTCCCCAGCTAACGAAGCTCCTACTGTCGTCTCCGTCTCCGTGTCCGTCAACACAAGGCCGAAATTTTCCGCCACCACCTCCAATCCGTCTATACTTCACCTAATAATCCATCGTTCGATGACTAGTTTAAAAATCGTCTAGAGCAAGACCTTAAAGAACTACAAATAACCCGAGAAAATCCTGGATGCTAATGACCCGTTTTTCTGCTCAATTCAAACCCTCAACTACTTCCAAAAGGGCAAAATATCCGCTCCCAGACAAGATGGACTCAAAAGCCTTATACTGAGATACCTACCACCCCCAGCGATCAGACGCCTAACGTCCATATATAAGAAATGTCTCTACCTTTTGTACTTCCCGATAGTGTGGAAATACCTCGACCGCCATGATCCCTAAAAACTTCTCCGACCTGACAGAGCGCTCATCCTTCAGAACCATCTCTTTCCTCAGCTGCCTAGGGAAAAGCTTAGAGCAGATACCAGCCCGAATGCTGGGAGATTACATAGAATCCAATAACCTCTTTGTCCTAACACAACCAGTCAGGACCCATTGCTAAAACTAACCGAAACGTCACGAGCATTTAACTAACGCTACTGTAATCCGACATGTTCTTAGACATAAAGCAGGCCTTCGACGGAGTCTGGAATGCGGGTCTAGCTCACAAAAAACCAAGTATTAGATATCCCCAGCTCACCAAGCTCCAACTGTCGTCTCTGTCTCCGTCTCCTGCTCTCTCGTCTCGTCTCGTCTCCGTCTCTGTCTCCTGTCTCCTGTCTCCGTCTCCTGTCTTTCCGTCTCTGTCTCGTCTCTGTCTCTCGTCTCTGTCTCTGTCTCGTCTCGTCTCTGTCTCCTGTCTCGTCTCGTCTCTCGTCTCCGTTCGTTCTGTCTCCGCTCGTCTCGTCTCGTTCTGTCTCTGTCCGTCTCGTCTCTGTCTCGTCTCGTCTCTGTCTCGTTCTGTCTCTGTCTCGTCTCTGTTCGTCTCGTCTCCTCTGTCTCGTCTCGTCTCTGTCTTCTCGTCCTCCTGTCTCGTCTCTGTTCGTCTCTGTCTCCTGTTCTCTCTGTTCTCCTCTGTCTCTGTCTCTGTCCGTCTGTCTCTGTCTCTGTCTCGTTCTGTCTCTGTCCTGTCTCTGTCTCTGTCTCTGTCTCTTCTGTCTCTCTCCTGTCTCTGTCTCTGTCTCTGTCTCTGTCTCTGTCTCTGTCTCTGTCTCCGTCTCTGTCTCTGTCTCTGTCTCTGTCTCGTTCTGTCTCTGTCTCCTGTCTCTGTCTGTTCTGTCTCTCTCTGTCTCTGTCTCTGTCCTCTGTCTCGTTCTCGTCTCTGTTCTGTTCTCTCTCTCTGTCGTTCTGTCTCTGTCTCTCTTCTGTCTCTGTCCTGTTCTGTCTCTGTCTCTGTCTCTGTCTCTGTCTCTGTCTCTGTCTCTGTCTCTGTCTCTGTCTCTGTCTCTGTCTCCTGTCTCTCGTCTCTGTCTCTGTCTCTCTCTGTCTCTGTCTCTGTCTCTGTCTCCGTCTCGTCTCTGTCTCGTCTCCTGTCTCTGTCTCCTGTCTCTGTCTCTGTCTCGTCTCTTCTGTCTCGTCTCTGTCTCTGTCTCTGTCTCTTCCTGTCTCCGTCTCTGTCTCTGTCTCCTGTCTCCCGTCTCTCGTCTCTGTCTCTCGTCTCCGTCTCCGTCTCTGTCTCTGTTCTGTCTCTGTCTCTCTCGTTCTGTCTCTGTCTCTGTTCTGTCTCTGTCTCTGTCTCGTTCTGTCTCCGTCTCGTCTCCGTCTCTGTTCTGTCTCTGTCTCTGTCTCTCTCTGTCTCGTCTCGTCTCTGTCTCTGTCTGTCTCTGTTCTGTCTCTGTCTCCGTTCTGTCTCCTGTCTCTGTCTCGTTCTGTCTCTGTCTCTGTCTGTCTCTGCTCTGTCTCGTCTCGTCTCTGTCCTGTCTCTGTCTCTGTCTCGTCTCCGTCTCTGTCTCCTCCCTGTCTCGTCTCTGTCTCTGTCTCTGTCCTCTGTTCGTCTCTGTCTCTCTCTGTCTCGTCTCTGTCTCTGCTCTGCTCTCTGTCTCTGTCCCGTCTCTGTCTCGTCTCTGTTCTTCTGTCTCGTCTCTCTCTCTGTCTCTGCTCTGTCTCTGTTCTCCCTCTGTCTCTGTCTCTGTTCTGTCTGTCTCTGTCTCTTCTGCTCTGTCTTCGTTCTGTCTCTCCGTCTCTGTCTCTCGTCTCGTCTCTCGTCTCCTCTCTCTGTCTCCGTTCTGTCTCCTGTCTCTGTCTCTCTGTCTCGTCTGTCTCTCCTCTCGTCTCTGTCTGTCTCGTCTCGTCTCCGTCTCCTCTCTGTTCTCGTCTCTGTCTCGTTCTCGTCTCGTCTCCGTCTCTGTCTCTGTCTCCGTCTGTCTCTGTCTCGTCTCTTCCGTCTCTCTCGTCTCCGTCTGTCTCTGTCTCTGTCTCCGTCTCTGTCTCCGTCTCTGTCTCGCTCTCGTCTCTGTCTCCTGTCTCTCGTCTCCGTCTCTGTCTCTCGTCTCCGTCTCGTCTCGTCTCGTCTCGTCTCTCGTCTCTGTCTCTGTCTCTGTCTCCGTCTCTGTCTCGTCTCTGTCTCTGTCTCTCCGTCTCTGTCTCTGTCTCTGTCTCCGTCTCTGTCTCCGTTCTCTCCGTCTCGTCTGTCTCCGTCTCCGTCTCCGTCTCTGTCTCCGTCTCTCGTCTCCGTCTCGTCTCGTCTCTCCGTCTCGTCTCGTCTCTGTCTCTGTCTCCGTCTCTCGTCTCCTGTCTCGTCTCTGTCTCTGTCTCGTCTCCGTCTGCTCTCTCGTCGTCTCGTCTCCGTCTCCGTCTCGTCTCCTCTCGTCTCCGTCCGTCTCGTCTCCGTCTCTGTCTCTGTCTCGTCTCCGTCTCCGTCTCGTCTCCGTCTCCGTCTCCGTCTCTGTCTCTGTCTCTGTTCTGTCTCGTCTCTGTCTCGTCTCTGTCTCTGTCTCCGTCTCGTCTCTGTCTCTCGTCTCCTGTCTCCTGTCTCGTCTCTCTCGTCTCTGTCTCTGTCTCTTCTCTGTCTCTGTCTCTGTCTCTGTCTCTCGTTCTCCTGTCTCGTCTCTGTCTCCTGTCTCTGTTCTCCTGTCTCTGTCTCGTTCTGTCTCGTCTCTGTCTCTGTCTCCGTCTGCTCGTCTCCGTCTCGTCTCTGTCTCGTCTCCGTCTCTGTCTCCTGTCTCTGTCTCTGTCTCTCTCGTCTCTGTCTCTGTCTCGTCTCTGTCTCGTCTCCGTCTCCTCTCCGTCTCTGTCTCTGTCTTCTCGTTCTCGTCTCTCGTCTCTGTCTCTCGTCTCGCCTCTCTGTCTCTGTCTCTGTCTCTGTCTCCGTCTCCGTCTGTCTGTCTCTGTCTCCTTCGTCCGTCTGTCTCGTCTCTCTCTCCGTCTCCGTCTCCTGTCTCCTGTCTCTCGTCTCTGTCTCTGTTCTGTCTCTCCGTCTGTCTCCCGTCTCCTGTCTCTGTCTCTGTCTCGTCTCGTCTCCTCGTCTCTCGTCTCTGTCTCTGTCTCTGTCTCCTGTCTCGTCTCTGTCTCGTCTCGTTCTTCTGTCTCTGTTCTGTCTCCTGTCTCTGTCTCTCGTCTCTGTCTTCTCGTCTCCGTCTCCGTCTCCGTCTCCGTCTCGCTCCTGTCTCCGTCTCCGTCTCCTCTCCCGTCTCCGTCTCGTCTCCTCTCTCTCCGTCTCCGACTCACACACTCACACACTCACACACTCACACTCACACACTCACACCACCTCACACACTCACACACCTCACACACTCACACACTCACACACTCACTCACACTCACACACTCACACACTCACACACTCACACACTCACACATCACACACTCACACATCACACACTCACACTCACACCACACTCCCACCACACACCCACACTCACACACTCACTCACACACTTACTCACACACGCACACACACACACTCACACGCACACGTCACACACGCTCACACAGTCGCACACTGGCACACACATGCTAATTTCTTAAATTATTTAAAAAAATTACCGTAACTGTACTGAGTACTGTGGGGGCATACTTTTACTCCTTGTGTTTTTGAGTCTTTTTCGCCATCCTTGTGTATTGAATGTAATTTGTATTAAACGTATTTTTATCGGAGCAGGTCACATAACATTTCAAAAACTTCTGATCTTGACCGTAACATGCAAATGCATGCTCTTCTTTGACCTTGATGTGCAGTAAAGAACTAAGCTTTTTTATGTAAATATTTTTTAACAATAACTTTTCATATCGATCAGTGTGTGTTATGGTTTCATACTGTGGTGTGAAGTTGAGTACATTTCAAAAATTTAATCATAATTTTAATAGTTATTTTCGTTTAATCATTGAAATATTTTCAAAGATGCACACCAATTTTATATAATTTGACAATTTTTTAAGTATTAACATACTCAAACTTTATAAAGCTTTATGGTATATATGAAACATGAAATATTTAAAGATTTCTTTACAAAAGTTAGTTTATTATTAATTTTACATGTTTTAAGGGGCGCAAGTTTATTTAATACCTTATTATCTGCATAATATGCCTCCGAGTTTCACACAATTACAGACAACTTGTTTTAAATTTGCGAACAGACGTTTGTACATTCTTTTATGAAAACTTACGAAGGTATAATTTGCTTTCAAGTTTATCTCATTATATTATCTCTGGAAATATGATGTTGCAAAAAATAACTTCTATAATTTTGAGCTTAGTCTTTAAATAACTTTTTCTTAATTTGACATGTCTTGAATGTAATACATTTTAGAGGGTATATATATATATGTATATATATATATATATATATATATATATATATATATATATATATATATATATATATATATATATATATATAACCTCATCCGTTTGCTTTACGAAAGATGGTGGTTGTGTAAATGTGATTATTGATTTTTATAATCATTTTATAATTAAAATATAAAAATAAAAATTTTCACCACTTACGTCGATAAAAAATACCCGAGTGACTTTGATTTTCTGATATCACATAATACACCCCTCAAAGCAGAAAACCTATTTAACCTTCACATTTTTAAATATGAACATACATAGTAGTATGTGTGCATTTATCTATGAATCCATTTGTATATGGAGTAACAAGAGATCTTATGACGAGTTTCAACAAAACATAATGTATATAGTATTTATATTCCTACTAATACAATTAAAAATTTCTTGAGGTCTTTAAAAGATAAAGTTGAGTGTCTCAGTACACCAGATATTTATTGCGCTCAGTATTATAGCGGTTATGTGCATGTTGGAACTGCAAAACTGCAAAATAGCATACTTATTCAAAACATTTGCGTATTGTAGGTAGTGGACCGAGAAAATTTTATTATTGGAATAAACGTTTGTCAAATCGCCATTGTTACCACGATAGAAAAGGTAATTAGTGGATTTTTAATATCTTAATAATACGTCGAAATTTGCTAATGTTTTCAAAATATTTTATTTAGAAATTTTATCTAAGGAATGTAGGATTGTTTGTAACTAATATGTATGTAAAACACATGTTGGGGAGAGAATGGCTGGTGCACGCTTGAAAATGCTTTACTGAATGGGCGTAACGAATCATTGTAATTTCTTATGCGCGCTCTTGATGTAAAAATGTCATTTCTCTAATGATTAATTACGGCTGAATGGGCCGCGATCAAAGATATTTTTGTTTGTTACTTGAAATTTTGAGAGAGCAATGTAGTGTTGTTACGGACGAATGCATATTTTTAAAATTAAGAAGTCGTGCAATAATTAATATGAAACTGTTCCAACTGAAAGTAACGTTTCTTGTTTTTTATTGCTTTTGAAAAACGGGGGTGGTTTTTCGGGAGTAGATATAGTTAGTTTTGAAATCGAAGGGGGGGCAGGTACAGGTAGAGTGTGAATCGAGCCAGATCGATTTTTGGGTTAACTACATACCTCCATTGTGAACAGTTTGTCTTTAAAAATATTTCGTGCGTATACATTTTCTTTTGAATTAGCCAACACTAATTTGTCTTTTCTTTCGAGTGTTAGTTGTAATATGTGTTTCAAATATTAATCTATAGATAACAGTCGCCCTTTTTGAAGTTAAACCGCGTAGGTTAACGATTTATGTCTGTGAACAATGAAGGGAATATTTATTCTAGTGTAAGTATGTATTTTTATATAAATGCAAGCTCGCAGCCGATCATTTTACGAGACTATGTAACCTATTAAAAGGATCAAACATTGCCTTGCAAAGGTATCTTATTCGTACGCGGATTCATTACGCTGAAATCTGCTGGAATAAAAGGCAGTACAGGGCCCTCTCACTCTGGTATTTGTGTGAATTAGCATTGTTGGTTGTTATTTATATTTATATTTGGGTAGAGGTGGGCTGATGAACTGATATATGATACCGCTTTGGTTACTAATTGTAAAAGGCAATTACCAAGCGTGTACACACTCCCGAGATCAGATAACCATTCAACACCTCAAATTTTTATTTCTATTGTTTTTATTTATTGTATAGATGAATGTGTAACTGGAGAAGGGAGCACGGTATTTTTCTAACACACTCAAACTTATATATCGGTAACTATGTTAGTGATCTATTTATAACTTACCCTTGTACTTTATTACAATGTGACTTAAGTATTTTGTGCTTTAGTTGTCACTAAACAATTGGGTACTTGTAAATTCATTGTCTGTTTTCTTTTGTCCTCGCCTTTACCTTATTGCCTGTGCAATTTTACTGTTATTGTATTTTATATGTACCGTAATTTGCTGTATTGTTTTATGTGCTTATTTACTTAAAGACCGGCATGATTGGTTTTAAAAGTGCCACATGTTTGGTGTTACGATTTTCTATTCTGATTTTTATGACCCAAATGTGCGTGTGATTACATGTGTTTTTTATTATTGTGTTTCTGTGTAACTAAACTGCTTTTTATTCATGTTCTCTTAATGTTATAATTTTGTACGCACTTTAACCTGATTTAATGGTGTTTTGTTATATATTTAACCCATTCATTGTTTTTTGTTTGTGTTATTTGATTTATTAATGTACTTGTGCAATTGTTTATTTATGAATAAAGTGGGTTTTATTGGTGGTTTTTTCCCACTAGACGGCCACTTCATTTGATCAGATTTGAGATTTGCGAGTAATAAAATATCAGACTTGTAAATAAATTCTAATGTTTTAATTATTAGCAGGAAAGTCAAAGTAAGGCAGGCAATTAATTTGAGTAATAGTAACATTATTGCCAGTCAAGTCAAGATAAATCTCTTAGCGATTGTTTTGTTCTTGAATTTGCATTATTGCAAATAAGCTCAAATTACGCTTTTCAAGATAGGGTACCTGGGGGACGCTACAGTATCTTTAAGATTTTTATTTGAACTTTTTAATTTTACATCGACATAAATTATTTTTATTGAATATTTCATAATTTTAACGCTAGCATTGGTTTCTTTTGGCCGTTTTTATGTACAAATTTAAGAAATCTGGTTTCATTTTAGAATATATCTCAGGAAATATGTGTAAAATATGAATATTTATTTATATAATTATTTATAAACCTGCATTCAAATTTTCTATACAAGTGCTCTGTGCATTTCATTGAAATAATATCATTATCAAATATACATTGCATTTTATATAATCGTACAAATATATATTTATCAATATTCTGTTAAACTTCTAATTAGTCATGCACAGTTAGAGACATTTCCACCATTGTTATTACGTAAACGATATTTGGAACATTTTGCAACAACCTATTAGTAACCTTAACCCTAAGAAATTTCCAAGGTACAATGAAGAAATTTGACCTTGAACCTGAGCCGATCCTGTTTCTAGGAATCCTAAGAAGTTATTAAAAGGCAGTTAAATACCGTTAACGATAAAGAATGTGATGGGGATGTCGGTATTTTACTGCGGTGTAACTTATGCGTCAAAAAGAATATAATATTTCTCACCGATCAGTAATATTGATATCTATCAGTTGAATTTTTACAAACGCACAGTTGCTCGTACATGTATAATATATTATCTGATGGTGCGCAAGCGCATAACCCCTTAATGTGGGTGTCAACTCTGATATAGTCACAAAACTATGTGGGTTATGTCACAACTGAACTATTCGATCATTTTGGTGTCTTAAGTTAAAATATACATAACGTTATTATTGCAGCGTTTGATCCCCCAAATATTTTATTATTCTGCGATCAAGTTGATTACAACAACCCCCATTCTTCCATAAATCTTTATTCTCTTTTATGTAAGCGACTTATCATGAAAACTTTTGCAAATTTCCCATTACTCTAATTTTTCCCAATCATTATGTTTAATGTATTGCCAGTTAGTATTTCTGTCAATATTGAGTTAATTAATACCAATAGATTTTATGGGTTGCTTCTATATTTATTTTATGGAATACAACCTCATTTTTGCTGAAATATCAAATATTGTTTCTAATATTGAAAGCCAATGTAGTTGAAAATTAAAGTCATCCGGTATTTAAAGTACTGCCTATTCTTTCTTCTAATTTATTTGTGGCACTCACAAGAGTAAAGGTAAATGTAAACTTTCACAATTATTGTACATATTAAAATACTTATCTTTTTTGGGGTTTTTATGGTGTTTTTGTATTTAAGTTATACATTGTAAGCGTTTTGATAACACACTTATCTTTGTCAGTAATAATACTGTCTTTCAAAATTCTTAAAGACGATGAAACAATTTTGTGAAATTTGAAAAATTGAAAACGCAAACATAAGACTGCTATTAATATAACAGTTTGATCAGCTTATAAAGCCAACTATGGAATACAATTTTAGTAAAGAAAATCTCCGTCTAAATAGGTTTTGGCATCTTATAATTAAAAAAAGGCATAATGGTATGTCTTAATTTTAATTGTAACTTTAGCTTTTGGCATGTCCAGGTTTTTGTCCTAGACATTGAAGTTAATGCTTTACCAATTACATGTTAAATTACCACAGCACTATAATTTAACATAAGTAGTTGAAATTAAAATTAAAAATGATCTAAAACGTAGTACATTATGTTTTTCATTGTTGAATAACACTTGGATTTATTGAAAAAGCTGTTTCTATCTTAGATTTGACTGGATTATTTTAATTGTTGTCAAGTTTCTATTTGTGATTGATTTTTTGTCAATTTCAAATTAAAGTTTTTCACAACTTTACACGTACATCATAACTTGATTAAATTTTATTAAATTTGCCCTTTAGGTATGACATTTTTCACTGTTAGCCTTCGACCGTTACAGGATGTTCTGATTTATCATCTTCAAAGCAGTTTAATAACATTTAATTTATTAATGATCTAGTTATTCTTTACTAAAATTATATTCCATAGTTGGTTTTATACGTTTATGACACTGTTGTATTAGTAGCAGACGTTTTCAATTTTTCAAATTTCACAAAATTGTTTCAACACCTATTTTGAAAGATAGTATTAATACTGACGAAGGTAACTGTAAGTGTTGTCGAAACGTTTATAGTGTATAACTTAAATATACAAAAACACCATAAAAAACCCAAATAAGATTTTTTTCCTTGGTACGCTGTATCACTGGGCTTCGCCATCAAGAAACAAATTACATAACCGGAAAAATCATGCATTTCTCTCCAAAATTGGTCTGTGCAGTATTGATATCTTGGAAACTATACGAGATGGGAAGACGGTTAAATGGAGAAAGTTTTAGAGACTTTTGTGCCCACCAAAATTCCATTCTGAAATGAATCAAATATTTTTCAGAATATTCGAAAAAAACTGAAAATCGACAATTTTTATTTTTAGCTATATCTTTTATTTGATCAGATATAAAAAAATAAATTACACTTTGCCATTTCCACTTTTTATCCTCGATTGATTGGTGACAGAAAAAGATTAATCCAACACTTCATCTATTACAGACCATCATCAACTTTATTTTTTCATATGAGGCGGAAATTAGCTAATGGTATAAAATGGTTCCTTTTTTTATTCTAAATCCAATGATGTAAAACACTTAATGATAATTCGACGTTTCGACCCTCATTCTTGACATTTTCAAATATTTTTTTTTTATGAAACATTTTTGAAAAAAAAACTACCAAACCAATTTATTCTGCAAATGTACATTTATTTCAACACATAATTCATAATAGGACGTTTCAACTCATCAAAAGCATCATCAAGTAATCTCTTATGAACAGTAGCTACCTATTCGTAGATAACTATTTATTATGATATCGAAAAAGCCTTTCCATACCTTGTCTTAAACAATGACAGATAAATAACTATTTTATTAAGTTTAAATTTAAGTAAACACCTAACAATACATTTACTTCAAGTGAACATATTTAGATAAATGTGAAAAATCCTATTAAAACACTTAAAAATTAACTACAGCTAAATAATGAATTCGATTATTGTAAATTTCTGGTAGTAGGCTTTGATGAGTTTAAAACAATTATTGTAGAACAATTATGTTATCTCTCAAAAGACTACAATAGTTTCTCACATTTTAATGAACATTGTTTGAAAATGGCGTTAAATTATTCTAACGAAGAAAATTTTGATATATTAGTGTGCTATATCAAAAATGAAAGAACTGCTACCAGAGTTAGTGATGACTATTTTCAAATGTACCCCGAAAGAAGACAACCTGGCAGAAATCATTTTAATAATATAATTATTCTTATAATCCTTGCCGTCAACTTTCATCTCTTTAATTTTTTATATTAAGGGAGATATTTGACTTGGCCCTCGTAAAATAGACAGCCTGTGTGTGTATATATATATATATATATATATATATATATATATATATATATATATATATATATATATATTGCGTATAGATATAGTGCGTTTTATTAACGCACTATAGGTGTTCAAGACGGAACTAATCTCATATCTTTATCGCAAGTAACTTATTGCTCTTTATTAAGAATTACTGCGATTATTATGGTATGCTAACTGATTAAAATTGATTTATTAAATTCAAAATTCAAATTTTGTACACAAAATGTTTAAAATAACCTTTTTTTTTAGATTTTTATACATATAATGTGGCACTGTAATGCTTCGCTTTTTAAGATATGTGAACCAAAGATTAGCCAATATTACATTTGTTTCGAAACCATCCAAACAAGGTGTTGGTTTCCAAAATCCTGTGAAAAACTGGGCTCGTAAAGAATCAAGCACATAAAATATTTTTTCTAAACCATACTTCCAAAAGCAAGCAGACAACTATTCAGGCAAAACATTACTACAGATACTTAAACTAGGAATCCAAAGATGTCTCAACTTTTGCATCAAGGACAAGGTTTTGGTTTATTAACACATTAGTAAACCATTTTGGTCTCTTGCCAAGATCATCAGTCAAGATTTTTCCTCTCAGTGTTCCCCCAACAACAGTACCAACTATTTTTCATGTGATAAGAAAAAGTTATGTTTAATGTCAAAACAATCAGGAAGATCTTATGCTGCCTTGACCTTAAGAGGGTTAGTGGTCCTAATGGTATATCATCTATTGTCCGCCAAACGTGTGCTATTAAATTAGCCCCTATTCGTACCAGTTTATTTCAAACTGCATACGATAACAATATCACTCCATTGGAAATTCGTTAGAGTGAAATCGATACCTGAAAGGGGATCCAACCGGCTAACTAAAGATCTGTATCTCTGATTTGATTGTTCTGACGATGAATAACTACATTAGCTCTTACCTCGGCAATATCTCATTATGGCTTCCGGAAAGGTAGCTACAAAGATGCTTACGTATGTCATCCATATTTGGAACAATTCTATCGAGCTTCTCGGGTTATCTTGCTTTGTTACCCTAAACATATCTTTGGATAATGTTTTGTATACTACACGTTTTAACCAGATTCCAGCCTATGGTTTACCTCAACAACTATTTGCATGGACCGTAGATTTTTACCCAATTGAAGTATCTATGCCGTAATGGATAGACACCACTTTGACGTATTCAAGATTAACGCAGATGCCCTTCAGGACACGGTAACTACATTACTCTTCTGTCACGCAAACGACCTACTCTGGACCACTAACTGTCTGATTCACAGCTATTAAGGTTGAATTTAACTCCTGCGAGAACCCAGACATGTCAACTTTTCTAAAATATTATCAAATCCCCACTTTATGCGCATGTCCGGACAAGCCCTACAAAACAAACGAGTCTAGCGGGCGATCTCGTTTGTGTTATCGCTATTACCATGGCTTCTACTTTTCTGAGACGCCCCACAGAATATCGTTGTGAATGTTCGTTATGTCAGTAATGTAGGTTATAAAATAAAAGAAAAAAAACTGGATAATAAGCCTAAGGTTGCTACCCAAAACGAAGCGTACCTTCCTAATTTAGATTATCAATAAAGTACAAATAGTAAAATTATGATGTATGACCTAAACCAACTCAAAGCGGTCACTGTTTAGGAATTAGTTAAATTTCATTTATCGAATCAAATTAACATTTTGGATATAGATTACCAGTTGGGTAACCAACACACACAGAAAGGAGCACCCGAAGTTTGTCAATTTGGCCTAAACATACAGGTTAACGAATCCGGACGCTTCACTGCTGAGGTGAAACATTTTGGTTTCTCACATTCCTTCGTTTTTTGGTAGTATAAATTCAGCGTTACTTTATAATTAGTAAACAATATTTATGTATGAATATGTATCTCGTAACGAGATTCAAATATTTAAGAGTTAAGATACGGCACTGATAGGTGTTGAAAATTACTTGCAAATACATTAAAGCATTCTGTATAACATAAATCTTATCTTCAAGTTCAAAATAGGTTTGGAAGTTAGCATTTAAAACAATTAAATGAATTTTAAAGCGAAGTATAAATTAATGTTTATTTAAAATATTAATTAACATTCAATTCAGAGTTATAAATGATAACCGTCACTAATCAAATTGTGATGAAAGCGCCAATTTATAAAATTTATACTAAATTCAACAAAAATTGTTAAGAAATGTAACGAATTAAACAGCGTTTAATAAAAAAAATGACTTTAATGATGTTACTTTATATGGTGCATCCTAGAACATTTCATATAAAATCAATTAAAAATTGATGTAATTGATTTTGATCGAAAAAAAACATAATTCAATTGTATTAGGATGTTAAGAACGTGGGGAAATTATAAGAATGGAATTTCACGTTAGCCTTAGCAATTTATTCGAAATTTTCTTGTATATTACGAAGTAAATAGAAAACTTTGTGATTTTTTAATTGACCAAATTAAATATCCCTCCTGCTATGGGGTGAAAGTTATAAATAGTACTAGAAAATTAGGAGATCAACAGTCTATATTTAGCATTTATGCGAGACGGTCACGTCTGAATATCTTAAGTTAGCATCAACAAGGAATTGTTGACGGTTAAAACGAGAGCGACCATTTTGACTGTCGTCAAATAAAATGTTATAGTTGCTAATAAATTCTAAATTGGAAGTTATTCGCATTAATTATTAAAAATAAGGTCACTTAGATCGATTAGTGATTGTATGAAAAAATTAAAAGAGCCTAAAGGTCATATAAGAAGCAAGCTGACATAAAAATTATTAATATTATGTTAACGCGTGTCGTTTTAAAAGATATGATGGTTGTAACGAATCTTTTACGTTCTTCGTTCATTTAGTTGTAAAAATAAAAAAACAGGGGTTTTCGATTATTAATGATTTGTGGTAGGCAACTTAATTTGCATTGGTGTAACTTAAGTTGCATATTTTCTTAAGAGTTTATACTTACATATCGTAGAATTATTTTCTGCACACATTTCACATTGCTTGATGTACGTTGTTTTAAGCAAGAACCCATGTTTGGTTTCCACCTAAATTTTGTGTAAAGTGCCATTGATTTAATGGTAATACACCTTTAACTCGTATTATATTAAAATCTCAAACATTTGCAGGAATTTCTACTTTGCCTTTTACTTACTCTTCTACTTACACTTATGATTATACTTTTACCATTTTTGGGTACCTCTATTTTATGATTACATTTTGAATTTAATTCAGATCTAAATTTAGATCACACCTTTTTATTTGAACCTTCAAGTTCAATGTTTAATTAATGCAAAACTAACCAATATTTATAACCATAGGTCATTTATTCATTTTATATTATTAATAAACTTAAGGGGTAAAACACAATCTTAAAAGAACCGATAGCTTGAGTGACCTTATTTTTATACTGAATACATTTACAAGTAACATTTTATTATTGAGTTTAGTTTTCAATATTAAATATTAATAACGATTATAAATTTAGATTAATGGGTTTATAATTAAAGTGAATTTACATGCAAGTAATATCGAGATAATTCGATTCATAATTGGAATCAGAGTGAACGAATATTAAATTGTATTTTCATTCGCATCTGATCATTCAATAACTGTTATGGAAATACGTTTTGATCTTTCTGAATATAAATTCAAGTCCATTGAATGATTGTTGTTTGTCAAAATTTAACAACTTATATCGAACGAAAATTATAACTAGATGATACTCGTATAGTAAAGATCTAGCCTGGGTATATAATTATTAAAATTTATTACTCTAATAAACTGCAGTATATAACACTTATTTCAATTTAATAACGAATAAGGTTCATTACAAATTTGTCTTCCAACGTGAAGGTAAAAAATTAATTAACACATTAAGTCTTAACTTCTAAGATGATAAGTTACAAATTTAGCACCCAACCTGGTGGCGAAAGATTAATACCTTAAGTTTATTTTACTTTTTTTAAAGAGAAAGTCACAAATATAGCGCCCGCCGTGTGGGGTACTAATGCCCAGTGTGTCATCACACTGCCGGTAACTGGGTATTATCATCTTGCCTCAAGCCACACTCAACGCAATACGCCTAGGTGTGAAACTCGTCACGAGAGAATCGAATAGGTGAGTTAGGAAAAAGTTGATCACTTTTCGAACTTGATTTTGTTGTATACAAATTTTCAAAAACCCTCTATTTTACATACTACGCTGGTTTTAAGCAAAATTTCAAACCTTCTTAACGGTTACTATAGTTGTAATTATTAAATATATTTCAATACAAAATGTAACACAACTCAATGAAAACTCATTTAGCTATTTTCAAGCAATTCATATGTTATTTTCTACTTTTTCCATTCTATAAAGGATTAGAAGGAGAGTTGGTACTCACCCATTTGCTCATTTCCGTAATTATTCATTTTTTATCGTCCAAGTATCATAACCAGTATTAGTGAAATGAATTTGCTTTTATTCCACCAGAAAATTAATAGGAAACACCAAAAATTATTTCATTGCCCAGCACTTTAACAACTTGGCTCTGTTGTACGGACCAAGAAGGCAGTACCGAGCTTTCTTAGAACCACATGTTAGTAGTGTAAAATATCAAACGATATATACTTTGTTTATTCACTATGAGCTCTATACGCCAAACCTTAGGTGTTATCGTATGATCTTAAATGTCAGAAATGCGAACACAAGAAGCAATGTCAAAAATCACACTTTTATAATAGATCAAAGCTTGCATACTAACTGTTAATAATAATTGTTTCCGTACATAATAAAAAATGGCACCCGGTTAACCTTTTGGAGTAGCTATCTTCCTAACAATGATTTGTGAGATTTTAGCACAATTTTCATTAAATAGTGTAAACTGGTTTCGTACATATATGGGCGTCTCAAGGAACTCAAGGTAACTCACGTGGAAATTGTGAAAAACGGACTTTCAAGGCTCAAAAAAAAACGCCCACTTACAACCTCACAAAACCACACCACAAGAATTTAAAATCATAAAGGGATCATGTATACATAATATGAAACGTCTTTTAATTTTCTACATAATCAGTCGTATTTTTTAAAATTCCATGAATTTGTTTCCGAGAACAACTAATTTTATTAATTTCAAGGTCGGTAGATAAAAAGATGTACGACTGAACCTTTAAACTACGCCCACGATTAAAAACCCTGGGTAACCAGTTTTAAACCTCTGTTCCGGAAGTGTCACCTTGGGACGCGGAAATTAAGACGGGCGGCACTTGAACGTTAATGGACGGGCGGCAAAGGAGGCCCGTGATAAAAAGGTGCGACGACAAAATGACGCAAGACAAAAGAACGTATCCAATAAAATTCACACGGACATTGATCGTAATGAAAATAATAACGTGAAATATCCCTAAACTCTCCCTTCCCACTTTATCCAAGCATGAGCTGATAACGAATCGTTGGTCATTAGTTTACTATAATTATTAATAGGATAACGTATTAGAATTAATTTAATGTATTTTTTTTACTTATAGTATTCCCGAACAGGTTAAGATTTGCCTAACGTGCTAAAACACTCAGGGACACTGGGAGAGTTTAGGGAGATTGTTAGGCTGACGAGAAATGTTTATGAATGGCTATCTTAAATTGACTTAAGTCAAAGTTTGGAGGAAGACAGGAACTAGGTCGTGCATTCCACAATTTGGTCGCCGCGTGGAAAAATGTAGATTAAGCCCGTTTACTGTGACACGATGGAATTTTTAGTGCGTAATTATGGTGTGAATGGGCAAACCGAGTGTTCCTAGCGAAGATGGCTTGCGAAGGTATTAAGGACTATATTTCGGAGGCACACTTGCCGTGGTAATAGCGATAGAACAAGGAAAGAACCGAAACTGTTCTTCTATGCTCATATCATACCATATCAAGGGGGTATTGGGGAGCACTGACCCAGAGGTGGGAATTGTATTCCAGACGAAGTCGAATTCGAGGCTTATACAGTAAAAGGAGTGGTTGCGATGGGAAGTACTGTTAAGATATGTATAGAAAGCTCAGTTTACGGGTAGCTGTTTCGCTGGCTGACAAAAGATGGTCAACCTATGAAGGTTTCGATGATATGGACATCCCTAACATAGAAATAGGGTTTGAAAACTTGAGTTCTAACCCATTCATATATCCAGCAGGAACTGATCGGTCTTTCTTGGCGGACACAAGGCAACACTGAGTTTTGTCGGCGTTGAACGTGATTAGATTATTCCTTCCCCATTCAATCACACGTTCTAAGTCACTGTTCATTGAGGCTGTGATTTTCACCTTAACGTCCTGACTAGACTTATTGTTGTGGGAAAACTGAGAAGAACTACAATTTAGAGTGCTGTCGTCTGCGAAGCAATGGATCGGGTTAGTTGTTGAGGAAATGAGCTCATTTATGTATAGCAGGAAAAGTGTGAGGAACTATCACTGATCCTTGGGGCACCCCCGCGTCTTTTGTCAAGAAAGCTGGATATCCAATTGATAAGCGTATCGGATAAGGCGAACGAAATGAGCTTGGCAAGTAGGCACTTGTCCCAAGTCTGGTCAAAAGCCTTTGAAATATCTCAAGCTATCACGACTGTTTCACCGGACCTCTCTAATGTGTTATTCCAAAGTTGGGTGACGTATGAAAGAAGATCACCCGTAGAACGACTCGATCTGAATCCATACTGGTGGTCGTTTAAGAGTTTATTGGATTCGAAGAACGAAAGTAGTTCGTGGTTGATGGCTTTCTCCGTGATTTTCGACAGAATGGAAGTGATAGCTATTGGTCGATAGTTTGAGGGATCGGTTTTGTCGCCCTTTTTAGGAATAGACTGGACATTTGCCAACTTCCACGATGAGGGAAACTCTCCAGATGAGATGGAGATCGGAAAGAGTTTGAACAATACAGGTACTAGCTCGGGGTAGCATTTTTTAAGGACGATGGCTGGAGCACCGTCAGGGCCAGTCGCCTGGTTTGGGTCAAGATTATTGATAACTGATTCCAGGAGCTTGTAACGAAAGTGGATTGGTTTAATAGCGTATGGGGTAGATTTGGACGACGTCACAGTTTTACCATAATCATTGAGACGTGTATTTGATGCAAAGTAATCGACAAAGAGGTTGGCTTTTTCAGCAGGATCAGCTACTACAGCTCCGTCGCGAGACGTCATGGAAAAAAAGCAAGATGTACTAAAGTCTTCACTGATGGCTTTAGCTAATGACCAAAATTTACGACCATTCAAAGGACATGAGACTAATTATTTGCATTTACGTTCTTCAAACATCTTCTTTGGCAACTATTTCTTGAGGCAATATAGTTGGCATGATTTTCGATAGATTTATTTGATTTCCATTTGATACAGAGTTTATACTTTTGCGATAATGCATCAGTGCAATCCCTATTAAACCAGGGTTGGGAACGGGCATGACCTACACGATTATGTTTTTTGGGAATGTATAAATCCATACCCATCAGGATAACTTCAGTTATTGAAAGAGCAAATTTTGAAGAGAAGGGCCGTTTAAAGCAATACTCACGACAGGGGAAGGTTGCAAAAAAATCTCGCAGTTCGCTCCAGTTAGTTGATTTAAAACACCATATAGTTCTATCTGTTTTTCGAGTAACCGTGGGATTGGATACAGAGGAAGTTATTTCGATTAGGCGGTGGTCTTATTGACCAAGTGGGGAAAGGGCTATTGTTTTATAGACAAGTGGGGTAGTTGTAAGGAATAGGTCCAGGAGATGTGGAGTATGGTTAGGGTTGTCAGGATTCTGGTTGGTTCGGAAATGATTTGTGTGAGATCACAGGATACAGCAAATGCTTCTGCACTATGACCTGCGGGATTAGTAGTAGATGAAAAATGAAGCCAATTGGAATTGTGGGCATTAAAATCTCCCAAAATTGAAATATCGCAAGATGGAAACTGTGATAAGAGGTAATATGTTTTCAGAGTAAGGTAATCAAAAAGATCTTGGAAGTTATTATCATTGGGAGACCTATACAAACAGCAGAATTTCACAAATTGGGGCCCAGAATGTTTGAACCAAATCGCGTCAAATTTGTTGTTTTCCAAAGTGGACATCCTCTTACAACCTACGTTGTCCTTGGTATACGCACATACTCCGCCTTTAAGGCGAAAGTTAGAGTGGAGGTTGTATCTGGGAAATTGCAGGTCAGGCGAATCCAGGGGACAGTTGTGTTTCTGATAGAAACAGAATGTCCGGTTGCACTTGTTCAAGGTGTTGGTGAACAGCATTAAGATTCGACCTGATACCACGTACGTTGCAATAATGAATCCGGATGTTGGTACTTTCGATGACCGAGGTCGCTTGAGTCCTAGCATCCCGGGCATCCGAATATGGCAGAATTTTATTCCTGACAGATTTTGCTCTTCTTAGTCTTGATTTTGGCATTGACAAATTTTTATCCCCCTCCCCCCCCCCAGAATCTTTGGGACGGATCGACGAATCGATGTGAGAGAGTGGATGGCTCGCCTTACTCACTTGGGGTATAGCGTCTGTTTTAGAACTCGTCATGTTAAGGGTTTACCCGTTAAAACGCTACGCTTGGCTAGTGCGTGTTGGAGAGTACATAAGTAATAAAGGAAAAAGTGACCGCCAGCCCTTACCGAGCTCAGAAAATCGGAGCACCAATATAAAGGTGGTGGTATCGCACCGGGCGGCATGGGGTAACATGCCTTCCACCTATGAAGTTGTAGAATATTAGAGCTGAAAAGGAAACATTAAACATTGCACCATACAAGAAAAAAGTTTTTTTGTACGATTCCTGAATAAAGTATTGTACTGAAAACAAAGCAGGATATTTATTAATCTAATTAAAGGAACGTGCATAAGTTGTTAGGTACCCCAATCTCTTTATGGTTAGTTTCGTAGGTGTTGACAGCATTAAGATTGAAATAAATTGTTTACTTTGGTTCATTATTTAGGTTCCAGCTAACATACTATTGCCATTTTAAACTAATCAATTCTGCTTGTTATTATTGTGAAATTTAACTTTTCTATTTTTTTAACTTCTTTTTTATTTAATTGAAGGGTAATAATAAATAACGGTAATAACCCTGCTAGTCCTCCTGACTTTAATTACCTACGTTTAGGGTCAATTAATTACAATTAAAATTAAATATAGTAACAATGGCAAAAGCTAGATGAAATTTTAAAGTTGCTGTCAAAGAAAAATATATACTGACTTCCATAAAAATTGCAAGACCTAGAATTTGTTGAACGATTTTATTAGAATTTTCGTCAACGATGTCTTTCATTAGAACAAACAAACGATTAAAATTTGAATAGCTAGTAGTTTTTTTTTTGTTTTCCCTTTGCACTTAGTAACAATAAATTTGAAGAAATAAACCAATCAGTGAGTAATTAACTGTCAATTTTGCAAATTGTTTGCTCACAATTTCGTTCTGAACTTGGGAACAATGCCAAGAGTACGTCAACATCAACATTTTTCCCAATTGACTGATTTTGAACGTGGCCGTATTATTGGCATGAGAGAGGCCGGACCTTCGCTCGTCGTGTAAACCGAAATGTTACAACGGTATTGAGATGTTGGTCCAAATGGTCCGAGGAAGGGGTGCAACAACGTCGCCCGGGATCTGAACGTCCCCGCACGACTACAGATCGCGAAGAACGTCTCTTAAGACTTTTGGCCACGAGAGAGGTGTAGGACCCAGAATGTCAATGTCCCCTGTTTATAGCCGGATAAGGTCTTATGAGCTGCGTTCATATCGTCCACCTTTATGTCTTCCTCTTACATCACTTCATTTTTTGTGGAAAGCAACCCTTGGTCTTCATTGATGGCAACTTAAACGCCGCTGGTAATATTTCCAATATACTAGAACCCGTTGCGCTTCCATATCTTCAGGGGCTGGAAAATCGCATTTTCCAACAGGACAATGCGCATCCTCATACGGTAAGGGCTACAACACGTTTTTTGGAAGAAGCTAACATTGCCGTCCTCCCATGGCCTGCTCGGTCGCCTGATTTGTCGCCCATTGAACATGTATGGGATGAGGTCGGTAGGCGACTGGGTAATTTACCACACCTTCCAGATAACTTACACGACCTCGGGATTCAAGAAGCTTGGGTTGATATACCACAGGCAGCTATAGATCACTTGATTGATAGCATGCCACGCTGTCTAAATGAGTGCATTACACATCGTGACGGAGCAACTCATTAATGAAAAAAACATTTTTAGTTTTTGTTCTTTTGTTTTCAAATTTTAATCGTTTGTTTGTTCTGATGAAATACATCGTTGACGAAAATTTCAATAAAATCGTTCAATAAATTCTAGGTGTTGCAATTTTTATGGAAATCAGTGTAATATAAAATAATTAATATGAATTATTATGTTATAATTTAACTTAAAATTTGATATAGTACCAAAAATTAAATTAGATTAACTTTTAAATTTGAAAACACTACCAAGTATTCGATTTTATGAGCTTCAACGGTCGTCTGGCGTAGGTTTAAAGGAAGCGTACTTTTTCGTAGAAATTCAATGCTATAGCCATCTTAGATATAATTTACGCTCCTTTTTTATTTATTTAAAGAACCATTTCACACATTACAGTAATGCTACTGTTTTGATTATTATTATTTCCTTTATTATTAATATTGAAGCCTACAAACATCTATTCAAAAACATCGTACTTCATATTTAAATTAGATTGTTCCCGACCCGACTTGCTTTCCTTCATTTGAGAAAAGAAAAAGTATTTAATTTAGAATTCCGATTAAAAATTAGAGCTAGTTATTTATTTATTTTATCTATTTATTTGTTTTTTTTATACTTTCGATTACGGATTCGATTCAGTTATTTATTTTGATTATTTAAGTTAATAAAATGATTTTTATGACAAATCTTACGCCTGGGTTTCTTACAGAAAGGGGTTTATTAAATACAAGCTATACATTTTTATGAACCACATCTGGTCTATTTTTCTGCCCTGGCGTGGGATAAAATAATTTATTTTATCAGTTCTCTATAATTCATTGTTATTGCAAAAATGTTTACCTGTTTGAGTTCAAGGCAAAAGGGTAGAATTTGCGCTTAAGAAATTCAATCCTGTAGCAGTCCCAAATGTTATTTACGCGCTTTTTTTTACAAGTTACAAAAGTTCTACTAGTTAGTTTATGATTGTCTTTATCCATTATTAATATTCAAACCGCTGGGTATAAAAATCTGTTCAAAAACTGACCTCTACCGTACAATAACTTTATTGCTTTAGAAAATGTCATTTCAATCCGGATTTGTTTCACTAATCGAAGGTAGAAGCTGGAGCCATCCCAAACACGTCCTATAGCTTTGACGACCAGACACAAAAAAAGGGCACAAAAAATTCTTATTTCTTTGTGTATTCTAATAAGATCTATACCGAATTTTTCAAGTTTATATTTTGGGGTAGTATATCTGCCAATTTAATAGATGACGGTTTTAATAACTTCACTTGCTGCTACTTGGTATTCTAATAAATTTGTTTACAAAATAGAAAAAAATGACACATTAGGTGGGAGGACAAGGAATAGTTATGTACTTGTAAATCTGAAATTTAGAAAAATACCCATGTATATTAAAAATTATCACTGGCGTCTTTCTATCGCACGTTCTAACTTATCCGCGTCTATTTTTCGCCGTGTACTAATTTAGCCGCAGCCATATTCTGCCGTGTCCTCATGTCGCACTTTTATCCTACGTGCGAATTTCCACGTCCCATTGTCGCACGTCCAGGATTCCGAGTTCTTTTGTCTTGTATCTTACCTTAACAGTTATTGAAGTGGCGGACACATACAGTATATACAAAGGTAGTGTGAGCAGAATAATACAGAAAAACCATACGTTGGAGTTTATAATGATGTAAGTAGCATCAAATGTTACTTAGTTAGAATCACGCTGGAAACCTGTAGTACTAAATATATAAAATTACTTCAAATTAAATGAGGACAAATAGTACAAAGTCGTTCTACGGAAAAGTGTGATAGGAAGCCATACTCATTCTTGAGTTCCATCGTAACGGACTGCTACCAAAGGTGCTGCACTAACACTCATACTAAGAAAATTATTACGGAATGTAATTTTGCGTCCATATACAGACCCCAGTTTTCAAAGTGCAGCCAAATTCATGGCAAATGCCAAATTCATAGAGGTACAAATAATAAAATGATTATTGAATTTACATTAGTCATAATTAATATTACATATGTAACTATTCAACCCGCAACATCTAGCTTACTCGGTAGATAAAAGTCTAAACTTCTTGTATAATTTACTTTAAATTTAATTAATTGGTTTAGGTACCTTTTGAAAACAAAGGTATTATCATTTCTGGCCTTAGTATAAATATGAATTAGATTACTAACAATAATCCAAATTAAATAAATAAATAACACTCAATTTGGAGAATAATAGATAATTCTACTATTTTATAAATTGCTTTGTGAAAGTATAACCCTGGTTGGAGTATATTTAAAAATAGTAGTACCCCCACTAACTTATAGATGCGGATTTTTAAATGACAAATCACTGTTGTTTCCATTCTTAAACTCACACAACTGTTGGAGGATTCTCCTATTGTGCATGTTTCTTTATGAAATCAAAGCACGTACTGTACGTCAAACTTTTTGATAAAGAAATATTTGTTTATCTTAAAATCTATTTCTATGTCTACAAAACCACAAACTATGTTGTCTTTTAATAAATGTGGTCTTAGGGAATAAGGAAGTACATTAAAAAACGATATTTTTTTGCCGAACCACCTAATATTTGGTGTTTGTTAATTTTATCCAAGGAAACGACAGAATGTTTGCTTTTATTAATATTTATTTTTATAAGCGGTTTTTTGTATGACTTGGTCATATGTGTCTGATAATTGGAAATGTTTTGCATTTTCTAGTACAAATTGCTTGCAGAAGATGGAGGCCCAGGTGATGACGAGTTTTTCTATCTTGATGAAAGTTCATATGAACGTGCCACTGTAGCACTCGTAAACCTAAAATCACCGGCGCTTATATCTTTTTTATTAATGACAAACAAGATCATAAAAGATTTTACTGTACAATCTAACTGCTACGTTCAACAAAATAACGTAGAGCTAAATCTAATCCTGATCTTAACAATTTGTTCACAATCAAGCTACTGATAACCAAATTGCGGTGTTTGCGCAGCACTTCCAGATGAATAAAAAATGTAGTTGTAGGCAAAAGCATGGTATCTTGCATTCCAATGCAACCCCTAAATGAGATTGGTGATACCTGCATGTTTTGAATCAGAATATGTTAAAATTCAATATATATGAAACAAAATCACATGCAGGGCACGAGAAATTTGGCTTAGAATTATGTGAGTTTATTTTGACAATTTTTCTCCGCCTTTTCTTTATTTAGTAAAATCTTTGTAGTAAGATAACCTCTTATGTGGTATTGTTAGAGCTAACCGTTAGGGTTTTTCTTATGTAAAGAAAGCAGAACAATACAAATGCGGGACTACGATTATGCTAGATTCAATGAAATTTCAGTGGTCAAGTGGTAAGGCAGGGGCCGAAAATGTATTCCAATTGGGAACACTATGCATGGTCAGTTTTGAGAAAAAAACGGTACAGATCCACAACAAACTGTTTTGTGTCCTAAAGCATAACAAGGGTACAATGCGCGCAGGGACTGGTTTGACACGTTCCCACAACTCATAAATGATGTTTTTTAATCTCGGGATCAAAATAATCCTGACTTAACCCATCCTTGTGCAACCGGTCTTTAGTGACCTGTGAAAGAATATTCTGGTGAACCAAACTTGAAGTCTACTAGTCCACGACAGTCAAATCAGAATGGTTTTGAATTTAAAAAAAGGTTTCATCTTTATTTTGCTGTTCGTATTATCTTCTTAAATATTGTGGAATCTTACACAGACTAAGTTTAGCCTAACGTGCTAAAGCACTCAGAAACGCTTAGGAAGACGGACCGGGGAATATTGAATTGCCAAGAACTGCTACTTTAAATTTTTTCATATCATAAATAAGAGGAAAACAGGAACTAGGAAAATCATTGCAGTTTAAAAGCCGTATAGTAATACATATTGAAACTGTGAATGAGCAAATCGAGTAGCGAAGGTGGTCCGAGATGGTATCATATAATGTAATTCAGAAGCAGAATAGTTATTGTAATAAAGATAGTACAAATAAAGAATTGAAATGATTTTTCTATGCTCAAGGGACTGTATGTCAGAAGTTAAGGTATAACAAATAAAAATCCTAACCTCGTCTCCGAAGCCACAAAGAGATATTTTCACTTATATAAAAAAGTTAAGTTTGCACTACGGGCTAGCGGGTACGTACAAAACTTACTGTAGATTGAGAGTTATTTTCTTTATAAGGCAGTAAGGGAGGCAACGATATTTCCGTAGCTATAAATCAGATATGCATAATTCAGGCGCCACTCATTTTTTAGGTTAAACAATTAAAATACAACAAAAAATAACACAGTCGTACTTTAATACCACATGTAATCTAAACACAATAGCTGTACCCACATGTATACCTAACAAAACAAAACAATATCTGCTGACCAGTCTCAGCACAAAAGCAAACAAAACAGCACTCAACCGTTTGCAAAGCTTTACGATAGAAAACCGACTCTAACCGATAAATAAACTTTACATAGAACACGTAGAACTATATCAAAATGAAAGTTGATTGAAATTGTATAACTGCAGTGTAATAATAGAAGGTTTATTTTGACCTATGTCAAAAAAACACCACTGAATCAAGGTCATGCACCCAAACGTCTCAATCTCAGAAAACATTAACTGAAGCCAACCGCCATCTTCCCACCACAACAGTATTTAACCCTCCGATACAATATTAGACTAGCTTTATTTTAATGTTCGTGAATCAATTCATCTAATTTTTCCACTTAATAAAAACGTAATTTGCACTAAAAAGGATACGTACTTACTTGTTATACAACACAAAGTTAAATTATATAGAAACGACTTGCTGTCGAGAACTTCATTCCTTGACCATACGATAAGGCAAAACATGAGATACGGTTCCAGCATTAATAATGTAAAGTTAAACGCAATGTATACTCGACCCAGGGCAACCAGCACATATATGTTGTGGCTACTAAAGGGAATAACTAACAGCATACGTAACTATCTGCAGGCGTAACCTTGCCTGTCTCCATATTTAATGACACAAAAACAAAAGGTATTTTCAATTCAAACTTTTCTTTAAGATACAGTATTGCGTTATCCAGCTTAATACGTGCACGCCATTTTGACATTGTCATTCACCATACTTTCAACATGACATGGAACCAATTACAAATTTCCCTATTAGATATAATAAATTCATACAAAAATGTATTTAATAGCAGTTGCATACCTTATACAGAGAAGTAAACTTAAAATACGACATGCATTGGAATGCAGAAGGAACGGAAATAAAGTGATACCAGCTTCGCCTTGCGCATTGTAGACGATAAAAATATATACACTTGTATTCGTAATTATATACACTCAGGAGAAAATATCAACATACCCACTAAAATTTCATTTTTGGAAGAAAAAATACTACAATAAGCCTAAATGTACACAAATAATGTAAATGTATTTACAAATAGTAACACAAACCTAAAACGTGCATTCGGGTAACGATAGGCAAAAACAGATACATTGCAACGGACGGGTCATTTATAAGTCTAATCGCTCTTCTTGGAATACGATCAACGATATCCAGAGCGTATTGGGGAGCACCAACCCAGAGGTGAGAATTATATTCCAGATGAAGTTGAATTTGGGGTTTATACAGCAGAAACAATTGTCGGGAGGTAAATTATTGCTTAGATCTGTACAGAAAGCTATTTTACGAGCAGCTGCTTTGGTATCTGACAGAAGATGGTCAACGCGTAATAGATTTGAAGATACAGTCATTCCCAATATAGTAATAGACCCTAAAAGCTTAAGATCTGAGCCATTCATGCTTACAATAAGAGATTATCGTTCTTTTTTGGTGGGCACAAGGCAACACTAAGTTTTATTAGCATTCAATTTAATTAGATTATTACTTCCTCATTAAAGGATAGGTTGAATGTCTTTGTTGATTGATACGACTACTTCAGCTCTAATGATTTGAGATAAAAAGTGGATTGATGAACTACAATAAAGAGTGCTGTCATCAGCACAGTATATTAGAAAGAGGGTACAAGCCATAACTGCGCCCGTGTTAATGCTAACTTTTGAAAAGAAGCCATCAACTACGACGATACGTATTCGTGTATTATCAACGAAACAGAAACCCAGTTGATGATCGTATCAATTAACCCAAACAAGGTGATTTTGAAGTATCTAAAGCTACTACAACTGTTTCACCGGATTGTTCTAATGTATTGCTGCAAACTATGAAGACTAAAAGAAGATCACCTCTTGAACGACTATGCCTAAAACAGTATAGGCGGAGATTAAGTAGTTTGATAGATTCAAGGAAAGGGGCTAGTAGCGGATTGATAGCTTTCCAATGACGTGAGACAAAATGGAAGTGATGACAATTTATCAATAGTTAGAGGTATCGGTCTTGTCACTTTTTACAGGAATAGGTTGAACATTTGCTAACTTTCTTGATGAACGAAATATCTCGGAAAACATAATGGTCGAATAGAGCTGAGATAGGACTGATATTAGTTCGGGGAAACATTTCTTTAATTCAATAACTGGGATACTGTCTGTGCCAGTCGCCTTATTCGGATCAAGGCTACTGATGATCGATTCTAGAAACTTGTATCAAGTATGAAGAAGCACATCTTTTTCAGAACCATTAAAACACTAGTTTCATGCAAATATATCCACAAAAATGTTGGTTTTGCTTACCGAATCAGCAACTACAGATCCGACAAAAGAGGTCATAAGGGGAAATAAAAAATGTACCAACGTTTTTACTGATGGCTTTAGCTAAAGCCAAAATTGACAACTGTCAAAGAGATGTAGCTGGTTCATTGCACTTTCGTTCTTCAAACAATTTTTAGCTTTAGTCTTTTGCAAGTATTTCTAGGACCAACGTAGTCTGCATGATTCTCGCTCGTTTTAGTAAATTTCCATTTGGTATAAGAATTATTTTGCAAAGATATTGCACCAGCGCAATTCCTAGTAAACCAAGACTGGGAACGACAACCACCTATACGAATTTGTGTTTTGGGAATGTATAACTCTAGGCCTATGGGAATGACTTGGCATTCTGAACGGCCAATGTCCGAAAAGGAGGACGACTTAAAACATTATTCACGCCATGAAAAGGTTGCAAAGGAATCCCGTAAATCATTCTATTTAGCTGACTTAAAACACCAGAAGATTCCATCATTGTTGTAAACAACAGAAGAATTGGGGGCAGTAGAAACTATTTCTATTAGGCTATGGCCAGTAGACCTTGTGGGGAAAGAACGGAAGCTTTATAAACCAGTGGATTTTATGTAAAGAAGAGGTTTGGAATATGTAAAGTGTGGTTATGGTTATCATGGATTCTTGTGGGTTCAGAAATAATTTGTGTGAGATCACATGAAATAGCAAGTGTTTCTGTACTATGACCAGCAGGTTTAGTGGTAGATTATGATCTTCCAAAGAAGAAATCGCGGTGTTATTCTTGAGAGAGTCGCACACCCTCCTGTGTATCGAAAGCTACAGTGAAGATTTGGGGAAGTTACGGGTTGGGTGAATCGGTGCTTTCACAAGAGACTTGTGTTTCAGATAGAAATAAAATGTGAGGTTGAAATTGTTCAAGATGTTGGTAAACAGCATTAAGGATACCACGGATATTATTATAATGTATCCAAAAGTGAGCACTTTTAATGACCGAGGGCGCTTGGACCCTGCTCTCACAGACATCCCAATGGGGCAGGATTTTACATCCGGCATTTTTCACCATAGATACCACAGCCATTTTTTTTTTAATTTTGAACTTTCAATGCGCTAGGAAAACAGTGAACGCAAGAAGAAGAACATGATGAGAGTGCGTTAATGATAAGGAGAGGGTGACGGGCAGACCTACCGAGCTCAGAAAATCGGTGACACAGTATTAAGGAGCCCATGGTAAGGGTGTCGGTATCACCGCGACTGGTGTGAAGTACGCATGCCTGCCACCTATAAATATACTCAGAAATCTATTGCGCTGCTGAATTATATTCTTTGATACCATCTCAGGCTATCTTTGCGAGAAACACTCGGTTCGCTCATTCACATCATCAGTATGCAGTACAAATCTCCACTTGTCGTACCAAACGGGCGCAATTCACATTTTCTATACGGCTTCAAAACTCTGGAATGATCTCCCTAGTTCCTGTTTTCCTCTCACTTATGATATGAGAAAATTTAAGGTAGCTGTTCATAGGCATCTATTGGCAATTCATTATCCCTCTATCCATCCTCCTAAGTGTTCCTGATTGCTTTAGCACGATAGGTCAAATTTAGCCTGTTCAGGTCCACAATCATAAAAAAATCTGCTCAGTGATTAATGGTTTTGGGTTTCATAATATCATTTTAATTTTTTACAACTGGTCGAAACTAGTTAGTGCCTCACAGTTAAGGAAATTATTGACAGACAGACTACAGTGAGAAAATAATCGTAATAAGTGCAACTGTAATTATGTACAAAGATAATAAAATGCTCATCTTACGATTTAGGACAAGAAAGCTTCACTTAAGATAGCTGTTTCATCTTTCTCTGAGATTCGGGCTCATGTAATAGAGGAGATAAACGCTTGTCTGTTTGAAATACATTCAATGTAACCTGAAATTAAAGTAATGCTTTACAATCTCACAAATTGTAGTAAAAGGGAATTCTCAGAAATCCAGTGATGCCAACTTCAACAAGTGTATCAGAGGAAACTAAAAGAAAGAATAATATTACTGTTAATTATAAGAACAGCACGGTTTGACATGGGTCCTACTGTCTTCCCCAAATGAAAAGCGTTCCGCCTCCAATGAACATGAATTATATAAAAGTGTTTGAACATTAAAATCCAACTAATTCAGGGCGCAGAAATTAAAAATAAAGCAACAACAGAAACTTAGTTTGTAGACGTGTTAATTACCGTTTCTGGATAAGAACATAAACGAGATATTAAAGAAATACATCAACTGAATAAAACGTTGTATTCATAAATACTTTAATTTTCCATTTTTATCGCAAAATGCAGTTAATCGAGATTAAGTGAAATCTGGGAAATAGATAAAATGGGATTAATATAGAATTAGTGCATCGTACGTGCTTTGATTTAACAAGAACCGAAATTTAATGTATTAAATCTACAATGTTTTAACAACCGCTTACAAATTACTGATTTAATTAAAATCATTAGGGAATTAAAAAATAGCAACCTGCACAATAGAGGCACACGGTCGAATTGGTAAGCGAAACAAATGAACGTAGCAATTCGTTACAAACAAGTAACATTAATACAATTTTAGCACAAACAATGCAAAAAAAAATAATTAACTTAATTACCAGTGAAAATATTTGAAAATTAAGAGATTTTTTTTTCAAGTGCTCCTGTAAACCTTTCAATTTAGTAGGGTTTCATTTTAACATATTTTTCTTGTTTTTTGCGTTATTATTTATTCACATATGTGCACCTTTTTTCATACTCAAATGTGTAGACGGAAAAAATTAAATGGTCAATGTGTTACGATACTTGTTTGTTTATTCACTTGTTCGACATCGATTTGCTCTTTTCGATTAACATTAATTATTATAATCAAATTTGTAATAAATATATACAGGTTCAGCATTTTGTTAGTATTCCTACCATTTAATTTATTTTTTTGGCAATATAATTTTTTCCGATATTTTTTTATATTTTAATAAGATGGAAACTAAACTGGGATTTGCAGTCTGCATTCTAATTAGGGAAACCATCAATGCGTAGAGAAAATTCGGTTAAAAAGTTATATTTTTCCAGAGAATGAGAAATCGATGTGGCCTGAGGTATCAAAAAGCATAAAGAACCAATTATAGGATTTTCATTTACAAAAGTGCTATATACCTAAAATTTCCCGGTCAGAAATTGTTTTAATTAAACGTTTGACTAATTAAGTAGGAGGGTGGGAAAAAATACCAAAAATGTAACATGTCTGCTGCTTGGCGTGCTTTATATTACGGTCTTTCAATTATATGCTTGCTGTAAGTGTAAGGGAATATCAAAAATTGTAAAGTTGAAAATATTAAAAATATGAGGCACATGGCCGCAAACGTTTGACAAAAAAATTGTAAATTGGTTAAAAATAATTGCAGTGTAAGGAGAAATGTATAATAACTTCCACATTGTAATTGCATTACTCAAATACGAAGTATAAGTTTCCAGAATTTTTGGTACAATGTGTACTTCTTTAAGTAGAATGTTAAACATGACTAGACTAACTCGCGTGTTTTTGAAGTTTGAGCTTGTCTACCCGTTGGGTTCCTACAAGAAGCATAAATAGCGTAAAGAAACAGAAACTCTAATGGTTGTAGACTATAACGCTAAAACGTTAGTTAAAACCACGAAATTAAAATGGATAGCGAAAGTATTAGATGTAAGGAGTTACACATGGCCATTTATTAAACAGCTCGCCTAAAATTGATTTATTTCTAAAGCAAGTCTTTATACTTTTTGGTATAAAGTTGATAGCTTTCCAGATATTCACAAAGAAATGCTTTAGCGCTCATATGAAGTAGTTTTTATAGGCTTCCTTGTTACCTTATGATGAACTTGTATTTACAAAACTGGTGTACAACTTGATTATCGTAAAAAAGACTTCTATATTTTTTTCTCTAAAGTTGATCATTTTTCAGACATTCACTCACTTTCAAAACTGTAACGCTCCTAAAATAGTTGAATACTTACATTTTTTGGGTTCTTAATGGTGTATTTTTTGTATTTATGTTTTACACAAATCTGTATGGTTCGATATCGCTTACAGTTATCGTCTTCAGTAGTAGTAAAACTTTTAGAACTATTTAAGATGTTGAAACAAATTTATGAAATATGAAAAAGTGGAAACACAAGCATAATCCTGCTTTTAATATAACCCTATGGTAAACGTATAAAGCCAAGTATGATATACAATTTTAGTAAATGTAACTAGATATAGTTAAATTGCTTTGACGGTGACGAATCAGAAGACCCTTTAATTTAACAAAATTTAATCAAATTATAATTTAAGTGTAAAGTTGTAAAAATTGCAGTTTGAAATTGTTAAAAGTATTCACAAACAGAAACTTGACATATCAATTAAGAATCTAGTCAAATCTAACAAAGAAATAGCTTTGTTGATAATTGTAAATGTTATTTTACAGTGAAAACACAGTGTGATAGGTTTAACATAATTTTTAATATTAATTTTAATTTCAACTGCATATGTTAAATTATAGTGCTGTAGTAATTTAACATAATAAAGCATTTACTTCAAGGTCTAGGAACAAACACAGGAAAAAGCCTAGACATACCAAAAGCTAAAATTAAAATTAAGACGTACCACTGTGTCTTTTTTTATTATAAGGTGCCAAAACCTATTTAATGAGCCTGTCTAGACAATATTTCCATATTACCAAATTTAGTGTCACGATTTAAATTATTTAAAGCATTCTCAGCTACCACGGATTTCTCTGGTTGACCTAATCTACAAAATCTCATGTGTTCTTTACGTTTTGTATCAAAACTACGTTTTGAGGTACCGATGTATAATTTTCCACTTGAACAAGATAACTTGTACACTCCGAAAGATGTAATTGGTTTGATACATCTTTAGGTGACCTTTAATTTTTTTTGTAGAATTAAAAATAGTCGTAATACCATATTTAATTTCGATTTTATCAATTCTATCTGTAATATTAGTTATAAAAGGAAGAAAAACGCTACCAACATTAAGCACTGGTTTTTCTTTATGGTTATGTCTAGCAGGTGTAACAACATTATTAACATCATTATATATCATATCATATTTATATTAATCACTCAAAAATTGAGGATCATACATTCGTTTTGGTCGATCCACTAAAGATTTGATTATAGCAATTTTTTGACGTGGATGGTGGTTTGATAATTTATGAAGGTATCTATCAGTGTGAGTTGGTCTTCTGTATACCTTATAAGCTAGTGAAGTGTCAGTATGTCAACAGATGGTAAAGGAAACTATCCTTTTCCGTGGTAAACTGGATCCATAGTAAACTTGATGCTAGGATATATACTATTCATAAAAATTGAAAATTCATGTAGCGCTTCTTCTCTATACCACCAAATAACAAACGTGCAATCTACAACGTTTTTAGGTACATTTTGTAACGCTAATGTTTCAAATTTTTCCATCTATAAATTAACTATAACAGAACTAAGATAGCTACCCAAGGTTACACCATCAAGCTGTTCGAAGAATTTATTATTCCACTGAAATAAAGTCGTAGTGAGACAGTGCTGAAAAAAAATTGTTATATCCTTTGGAAAAATGTAATCAATGCATTCAATAGTTCCTTTCAGACGGACTTTTGTAAAAAGTGAAACATCAAAACTGACCACTATACCACCCTCTCAAATATTTTGAAATTATGTCTTTTTTCAATGAAGTCAGCAAAATTTTTAATATAATGGGGTGTTTTACTTGTATGATTTTATAATAGAAATGTAAGATATTTTGCAAGACTGTATGTAGTAGAACCAATTGCATTAACAATAGGCCTTTAGGCCTGAAAGGCCTGAAGGGTTATAGATTTTTGGTAGACCATATAGTTTTGATGAAAGAGCTTTAGAGTTAGTTTCTTTTTTATTTCTTCAGGAATCGATGATAGTCTAATAAGTTCTTTATTTTTCAAAAGAAATTTTTGTGTAGATTATTTTGGTAGTTATTTAATATAACAGTTGCATTAACTCTATCTGATTGTAATATTATTATATTTTCATTACATTTAAGATTGTCAGTCTGGTCGTCAAAGAGAAAGAACGTGTTTAAGGTAGCTCCGGCTTCTGCCTTCGGTTAGTGAAACATGTGCGGGTGAAAATGACAATTTCTAAATCACTAAAGTACTGTACGACGATGGTGAGGTTTTGAACAGGTTTTCATAACCCATCGGTTTGAATATTAATATTAAACAAAAATAATAATAATCTAACCAGTTGAATTTTTATAACATGTCAAATGATCCTTTAAATAAAAAAAGGCACGTAAATGATATTTAGGATTGCTATAGCATTGAATCTCTACGAAAATACGGTTCCTTCAAACCCATGCCTGATAAACTTAAAGCGCAAATAGCACCCTTTTGTCTAAGGTTTGAACTTAAGGAGGTAAATATTTTGCAATAATAAATTAAAGAGAACTAGGAAAATTACTTATTTTATCCCACGGTAGCGCGTGCTATAAAACCATCATGAATACGTATTTGTAATATTAGGAAAAATATAAAACATCCCAGATGTGATTCATAAAAATGTACAACTTTGTAATAAACCCCTTTCTACAACAAACCCAGACGTAAGCATGGTCATAAGAATGTTCTCAAATATATAACCTCAAGTCCGGTAGGAAGCATACGAATCAAATCGTGTTGGGAACAAACTATTTTAAATACGAAGTGATCGAAATTATGTAATATATATATATATATATATATATATATATATTGAAGGCTAATGTATTTTTTGGGGACTTCTCTATATTTTAAGGACTGACCTCAAATTTTTTTTTGTTTTTTCGGGAACATCTGTAGAATGGTTAGTTTAGGGACGTTTATGATATTTCAGAGACTATAGATTTTTTAAGGTTGTTGTGTATTCGTTAGTTTAAAGTATTCTTCAGGTACAAGTATTGAAGTAAACGTATATTTAGAGGACTGGTGAATATTTAATACGTAAAGTATGTTTTCTTACACGTTTAAGGTGATACCTTAAAAAACCCTTCTTGTGTTCCGTTGTATTTCACACTTAAGGAAACAATTTTTACTACACTTTTTTTACCTTCCAGTCTACATGTACGTATGTAGGTATACAAAGTTATGGAATCGACTTTTTTTTCACTCTCGTGTAATCGTACATACTTGAATTTTGTATTTAAGCTTCATCCTGGAGCTTACATTTTGGGAGAAATCTAGCGTAGGAGTGGGCGAGGGGAGTGAAGGGGTAGTTTTTTGTTTTATCAAATATTTCTGAAACAACTGCTACTTCAAGAATATAAAGTTACTTATGTACAGATCTTAAACACATCGTTGAATTATGCTTTATGCAATTTTCTAATACGAGGCGTAATTTGGCGGCATTCCCACGGTGGAATTTAAGTGTTTTTTTCAAATTTTTTCAATGTGTAAATAACGATTAATTTTATAAGAAAATGTGAAGACGTATTTTTTAAAGATATTTTAGTTCTGCATAACTTTTCTATACAAGTATTTTAATGCGAAGCCACAATGCATTAAAAATTAATTAAATTGGGCTGAAAATGCTGTATTATCGATATTTTTATAGAAGCGGGAGGCTTTGGAATTTTGTTTTCAAGTTAACATCTAAATAGACATCTATTAACATCTATCTGACATTAAATTTTAAATGTCCACTTGATTATTGTTTTTGTTTTTACAATGTTGCCTATTTTCGTTATGAACGCATTAAAAAAGGGGTTGCTTAAAAAAATATTAAAAAACATTAAAAAATGTACAGATACATTCATTTTACACCCAAATTTTATAAGAAACTAATGTATTACTTGATTGGTAGTATTTAAAATCCAATATTCAATTTTATAATTGAGAATAGGTTTTCCTACCACTTATTGAGCTTCATAACTTAAAATCCCCTCAGTACAGAACCATGAGTGTTTGTCATCATTGGAGCCAAATGTTTATACACCAACTTTGTTGGGATCGCCAAATGGATTGCCTCATGACCCCAGAGCTAAATTCGACGACCAAAATCTGAATTATTAGACATGAGTGTTCGGCATTTGAGCCAAAATTTATAATTATATATCAGATTCCTTGGAGCCGCCGCAAAATGCCGTAATGCGCAAGAGATAAAGTATGTGCTCCATTTGTAAGGCGACCATTCGTCCCCTATTGTACGGAATAGTCCCTTTTTTAAACATATCACTTTGTATACGTAATTATTTCAATAAATTACTTAAATGCTTCGTATTTATAAAGAAGTACATTTTTGTTTCGTTTCATGTTTCATTGTTTAGGAGGAATTCATAAAAGTGTAGAAAATACGAAAAATACAGCGCTACCTTCAGAGGTAGATGCATAAGGATGATAATAAACCACCGTGCACGTACGCCTCGCTTCAAAGTCGTGGTATATTCTTAGAAATAAAATTTTTAAGGTGAAGTTAATTGAAGGTGTGAGTGATTCTTTGACCTTGAAATTTTTCAGGGTCATGTGTATGTTGGTGGGAAATTAAATTTTTCAAGGTCAAGTGTATAGAAGGTTAATTCTGAAAATAAAAGTTATTACAATTCTTAGAAATCAATTTTCAGGGTTAATTGGCGTGCAGGGTTATCATATTACAATTAAAACAGTTCATGAAATGACAAAATGTTGTCTAGCGCTAAAAGTAGGTCAAGGTTAAATGGTTCTTAGCTAAATTCCAGCTCTTCATAGTCAGAATTTATTGGCAGGAGCAATTCCTAAAAATGTAAACCTTGAAAATTATATTTCTAGGAATACCCCGAATTGATAGTACTTCTCGTAAAAACTGCATGAAGGGAATCTGTAATGACCTTCAGCAAGCATGCGAACATGAAGACTTGCAAATTTAATTTAGAATTTTTGTTCTATGATTAATACATTTCTCTTAAAAATGTTTATTACCTTGTAAAGTAAAAATGAACTTATTAACATCAGTGACATGCTACTTCACTAGAATTATTGTCTATTCAGTAATATTTAGGACTATTTCTATTTTACTGGTAATTGACTAAAGTATCTCGTTTTTATTTATGAGATACTTTAGCTCTCGCTGGAAATCTCTGTGTCAGTAGCATTTTATGAAAACTTATTGCGATTGAAATCACTTTTAAACGTATTACGACATGCGATCCAAATATTTGAATGAAAAAAAATCTCTTTGATTTTTCAGGTAAGTAAAGTCGTTTTTGTGATCTTGATTTAAGTATAAATATCCTGCTTTGTCCATCTTGGTAAACAATGTTAGCCAAGAAGCGAAAAAGTGCAGGTGGTTACTGAATACCCTAATCAATAAACTTCCCATTGAATTGCATTTACTTGGTTACCAGTCTTGTGGACCTGGAACAAAGTTAGAGAACTGACTCGCACGTGGTGACCCAGGTATTAATTGATTAGATGCGCAGTGGAAACTTTATGATACGAGTTACAGAGATTACCGGGATTTAGAAAGTAAACATAAAGCAGATCCGCGTTAGACATCCAAATACTTAAACACACTCATCTACACGTAGAGTCCAACATTATAAATGGTTCTTATCGAAACGGGAAACCTGCAAAAGTATTATATGTGATTCATGTTTCAGTTCCACCAGGTTATCGCCTAGATAAAACTTCCAGCAATATAGAAGTAAACACCGACATAATTAGTAATATAGCAATTAACTTGACCAATGAAAAGGATGAATTAATAGACTTTGGTGAAAGTGGAACCATTCACAGTACGCCTAGGACTAAAAGAACGTGGGTCTGAGAATTAATCAAGGACCAATTCCATCTTTCAAAAATTCGTATAAAACACATCATCCCTACAGCAAGCCATTAATTAGTCATCAACCTTCATTACGGTTAACATCTGAAGAGAAATACTTTTTAACGCCAATTGGTTTAAAAGTTCTCGCTGTCAATGGCCGAATCATTATAAGTCTTTCAAAACGTACATTTTGATTATGCTATAATTAAATCAGATATTCACACTTATATGGATCTTCTAAATATGGACCTTCCGAAGAAATACGCATCTTAATTCAAAGTCAAGATCTAATTAGAGCTATTTACGATAGTTTTCTATACTTAGAAGGTAAGCGGAAAAAAGAGGGTGAAGGAAAATCATGCAACTTCACCAATAATTTTCCCAATTTTCGTTTCGAACAGATTCGTTATGAGTTAAGCGGTCAAAGAGTGGACGTTTGCCGAAATCCCGGCATAACATCTTCACTTAAAGGATATATTTCTTATACGGCAATCAAGAGCAAGCACTAAGCCATTTAGGGTGGTCACCAAAGAAGTAAGAACCATTACAAGTAGAATTCGATTAGCAAAATGGAGAAAAATCTTTTACAGTATGCATACAATTGAACAACATATTTGGAATAAAGGAGGATTATCGTCAAGTAATCATGAATACGCGTCAACAGTTGGTTTTAATTCGATCTAGAAGCGATACAAATTGCTACTATGGTGACCTTAATGCAGCAATAACCTTAAATAAAATTCAATGGAAAGTACCGCACTTAACTCTTAGTGGTGCGGCAAAATTGACTTGTTTTAAGGAATCAATACAAATTCTATTATTACTGCTCCATTTCGTCAATGGGAGTTATATAAATTACCTGCTTTAAAGCAAGCAACCTCGGACATATGGCCAATAAAAACGTCAACGCAACTGGAAAAACCACGTTGGATAATTGTTGCATTCCAACAAGGCAAAAGGTACACAAAGTCGGCAAGGGCCGGAAATTTTGATCACATTAACATCAGAAACCTTAAAGTACACCTGAATTCTGAGTATTATCCATATGAAGCAATGCATTTGAACTTCAGTGCTAACTAATACATACCTGCATATCACAATGTTTTGAAATTCCGATGTGATTACTATGGTGAGGATGTTGAAGATGCATTATTCAACTATTCCGAATTCAAATCATGTCCAGTATTTGTAATGGACGGCTCCAAACAAAATGAGTCCTTAAAAAACTCAACGGTAGACATCAAATTAGAAATGGAATCTCTAACACCTTTCGATAATGGAATCGTTGTCTATTGCCTGATTCTCCACGATGCTAGTGTTCAGTACAGCTTACTCAGCGAAGAAGTGAAAAAATTATACACTCTGTATGTCTAGTATATAAATAAAAATGTTGTAATTATTCGTTTTGTATTATTTCATCCACAAAAGATGAAAGTAGTTGCTCAGAAACAAAAACTGCCAATTCAAAATCATGACATGAATGAGGAAAGTCTAGTACTCCATAACATGGTGATTTACTTCCTAATAGTATACGTGGTATTATACGCGGCCCCTCCAATTGTGGTAAAACAAACACAATGATCGGTCTACTTACTGGGAAAAATGGTTTGAAATTTAAACGTGTATACGATACTGTAAGTCATTGAATCAAAACAAGTACAAACTTTTACAGGAAATCTTACTTCCGATGAAGGATATAGGTTACTTTACCTTCAGTGATAATCAAGATGTGATTGAGCCTAATTGCGCAAAATCAAACTCTATTTTTATTTTCGATGATAGCGCTTGTGAAAATGAAAATAACCTAAAGACATATTTTTCTATGGGTAGGCATGATAATATTGACTGTTTCTATTTGGGTCAAACTTACCGTAAAATTCCAAAGCAATTAATTCGTGATAATGCAAATCTAATTATATTATTCGATCAAGATGGATTAAACCTAAAACATGTGTATGAGGATCATATAAATCCCACCATAAACATGAAGTTGTTTCGGTATGTGTTCAAAGTCAAATTTCTGTAATGAATTACGTAATTACGTTTTGGATACAAAAATGTGAGCAATAATTTCTTAATTTTGGAATCAGATGCGGGTGGAACCATGTGTTCGGGTAACAATGGTAGATCTGTGACTCTCATGTAATTTCATGGGATAGTCTATATCACACTCGATTATATAACCAATTTCCGAATCACCAGAATGGTTTATTGAATCCAAAGTTTCAAAATTAGCTTATCAACAAAAGAAAAATCGCCAAATGGTAAAAATTCTGACATACCAGCTCCATATAAATTATTTACGTCGTAGTACATTAATACTCTTTCGCAAGTGGAATCAAATTTTTCGACCATGTACTTATTGTTAGCTTGAGCATACCGATTAGAACATTGAGCTACACCGCTTCTAATTCCTCACTAAACATTAGCATATCAATGTCTGTAAATAGTTCTAACTTTACTTGTGTAATTTTAAGCATATAATCGAATGCTAAATCGGGGGCTGTATAATAGTGCAGGGGATCAAGTTTGTAAGTACTTAAACAAGTTTGCAGAAAATTTTCTAAAATGTCCGCTAAGATAGAACGTCTCGCTTGATTTATCCCAAGTATCGATATATGCATAAGGAAGCGCATTTGCGAAGAAGTAGATAAAATTCTTCATAATTGTTACAATTAGCTCTGGTAATAATTTTTGTGCTGTTTTCTAAATAGTCTGAAAACTTTTCAATACTACTACTCATACATCCGAAAGAGTCAATAAATCTAAACTTTATTTTAGTGCCTTCTATTATTTTCGTGAAGGAGATTATATCTTTCTTTGTTTATAGACACCAGTGAAATCGAACCGGGAACAGTAGCCAATTCTCTAATGATGAAATGTGAAGCATAACCTGATAAATTATGAAACAACTGGTAGAATGTGAGAGTCTGTCTAGTTTAGATTACATGTCTGATGCGATGCCTCCCGAAGTGCTCTAGTAAAATGATTATGGTCTCTAACTTTTATATCATAATCAGTAAATAGTTTCCCGCAAATGTGACAAATCGTGCGCTTTCAAATTGGTCAACCTGACTAGGACTTAAAATATCCATTCAAATTATTTTATTGACTATTTCGGTGGTCCAATGTGCAATACTTTGAAGCTCTTTAACAAACCATTAAATGCAATCATTTTCTCTATAAAGCCTAAATCGAGATAAAGAATCATTGTATGAACACTTCAAATAGTAAGAAACGCTTCAGGGCATATTTTTGAAGTGAACTAGAGTATTACTTTCGATGTCTGCTAAATTTGTACACTTTTCTGAAATACTTTCTAAATCGTTGTAAATTACAAATGGTACCGTTTCCTCGAATGCGAAATTTTTGAACTGCAAATTCATGTCTGCTTCGGTAGGTAGCCTATCGGAGCATTGATTAGGTTGATGTCAGTGAGTGACCTGTGTTTGTAGAAGGCAATCTGAAGAAAAATGGTTCAAACATCGATAACAAATAAATTTTTTGCAAATCTTATTCGATAGTTGTTTATAAACAATAGCTGACATATTTTTAATCCAACTGAAATAATATACAGTATTATTTGTTGTATTAATAACATCTAGTTGAATACGGAAAATGAGGATAACTGTGGAGTCTATCGGTATGACGTTGCGTAGGATACAATGCTGAAACAACAGCCCACAAGAAGCAATACTCATAATTATTTTTAACATTGACTACCGCACGCTTTACTGCTATGAAGTAGAGAACTTTAACGTAAGTGGAAAGACCACCTCTAAATGGAATATAGCTATTAATATTCACCTTTAGATGTAAAACTTCATGTAATGCCCAACCGGCAGGCTTTGCAGAAAACTCCTCTAATTTTTTTTGTAATTTATAATAAACATTTTTATTGTACCACTCACGTAAATTGGTTGCAATATCAATGACATAATTTTTTATGGCAACAGTCTTCAATTCAATAACATGGTTTTGAGGTTGGATGAAATTGCAAGCTAAAACAACATTGACTTTAGCATCGATTGCCCTAGGATTAATTTAACCTTTCGTGCAAAACTATTGTATGCATTTTGTAAAAATAAGAGGGTCCGTGATGTTTGCTATATTGACTATAATTGCTGTAAGTACCCTACCATTAACGCATGAAACCTAATTTGCGTGTACGTTTTTTAGTGATATTGAGAGTTCCACTACCTATTTTAATATTAGTGTTAACTATACGGACGTGCTTTACAAATTTATTTTTTATTTTCAGCAATGGAATAATACTTCTTGTTAAATTAACTACTTAACATAACCTTACTCATAGTCACCTTCAACTGTATCCAACAATGTAAAAATATGAGGCATACTCTGTATAACTGGTGATTACGTAATAATGAACTTTTAACAGATATCTAATGGCTCTTCACAGCACTTTAGGTTTACAATAAAATATCTCTTCATGATTACAACATATAGACTGACATGAAACTGCATAACCTGAATTCAACGTCAAAATAAGGTCAGTTCGTGGAAACATGAAGAATGACAAGTTGTCTCGCACTTACAGTGTTGACATATTTCAAGGTAATGTAGATTTAGTAATAGAGTATTCTAAAATGACATTATGAAACCACTAACCTTGAACGAAAACTTTTTGTTTCCATGAATTGATTCTATTTTTAGATTTTTAAGAATTGCAGGTGAGTAAACTATGACCTTGAAAATTGATTCAATTTAGTCAATACAAGAACAATTTAACCTTGACCTACCTTTTAGCAACAACCCGTCGTTCTTCATGTTTGCACTGTTTAGATTTCTAAGAATTGTAATATCCCCTGCAAGTCAGTTAACTTTAACCTTAAAAATTGATATCTAGGAGTTGTTATATGACACCTCTACAACTATCACTTTATACTTTTAGATATCTCGAGGTCATACACATCGGTTTGCAATAGGTGCTTCCTGCAGATCAATAAACTTTGACCAGTTAAACTACCCAAAACAGACATAGATGCATGGAGTCAATACAAGAATCATTTCATTTTGACCTACTTTTTAGCATAACAACCCGTCATTGTTGCCATGAGCTTTTTACATTTCTATGAATTTGACTTTACCTTGACTGACTTTTTAGACAACAACCTGCTCATGCTTCCACGAACTGTTTAGATTTCTAAGAATTGCCCCTGCAGGTGACCTTGAAAATTGATTTATAAGAATTGTAATATGATTGCAATAAATTTTGACGTTGAAGAGCTTGACTCAATTTAGCCAAGAACCATTTAACCTTGATCTACTTTTAACATAGACAACAATGTGTCATTCCATGAACTGTTTGAATTGTAAGATGATATCCCTGCAGGGCAATTAACCTTGAAAATTGATTTCTAATTGTAATAACTTTTATTCCAAGAACTAAGTTTCAATAAACTTGACCTTGAAAAATTAAATTTCCCACCAACATACACATGACCCTGAAAAATTTCAAGGTCAAAGAATCACCCACACCTTCAATTAACTTGCCTTTTAAAATTCTATTTCTAAGAATAAACTTTGACCTTGAAGCGGGAGGAGCGTACGCGCACGGTGGGTTAGTATCACCCTTGTATATCTACTTTCAGATAAGACACTTTTGTCGACTTAAATAAATTGAGCGCTATCCGGCTTATGAGGTAGTATTAAGTATCAAGTCTAGCGCGAAAGGAATTTGCTTACGACGGTGTCTTGTAAGTGTGGAAAATAAATGCACCAGTGCGTGCAAATAAATGTACTGTAAATAGTTCGTTAGTTACGGTTAACATTAAGTATAAATAAATAACTGTTTTTAAATAAATAATCGTTATAGTGTAGTGTGTATTTAGGACGGTAGAAAATCAGAAAATACCAAAAAGGTGTACATTTAATAGAGATTTGGAAAGTGAATATACATTTATTAAAAATATGACCTCAGATAGTGATGTAAAGCGATCAAAATTTTGTGCACAGTTTTCACTTGCACATGATAGAAAGGCGGCTCTTGTTCAAGACATATCGACACTTAAGCATAAAAAGGCTGACATTGCCGCTTCCAGTAGTAGCGCCTTTTTTTCGTACGGACACGTTTGGAAATGAAGAACATGGCTATACCACAACGTGATCCACAATCAGTCTTTTCATTTCATGGATTACATGGTAATAAAAAGTTGCTTCCAACAAAACTTCAAATATGCTTGAATCAAATCTGAAAATATTGTGTTTCATTTTACAAAAAGGTATTAAATCGAATGAGTTTGGCAGAAGCTCATGTCAAATCAGCATCTTGGACTTGTGCCTTGTTTTTGTTTTTGTATTAATTCGGGTAAGGTTGACAGAAGGTGGTTTTCTAGTCAACGCCTTAGACTTGCATCTAAGGTCGTTTTGACTGAAATTAGTTTCAAAGCAGTATCTTAGACTTAAATTTTAAGTTGATTTTAAGATGATTTCAAATCAACAACTTAGACTTGTGTCTTGTTTTTGTATTAAGTTGAGTAAGGTTGACAGAAGCTGGTTTTCATATCAACATTTTATACTTGCATCTAAGGTCGTTTTGACAGAGGTTAGTCTCAAATCAATATCTTACGCCTGAATTTTTTTTTATGATTTGATTGATTGATTGACTTATGAGGTACATACAGTATAGGATTAAATCTAGTGGAACTAGCTCCCTCGATAGCCCAGTTAGTAACTCTAACAAAATAGTGGTGGTGAGTTTTAAGTCCCACTCGAGGCAATATTTTACTGTGTGTACATTAAAACTTAATTAAAAATTTTATAATGTATATGTTACGGACAATACAAGAAATGTATATAAATCTCGTTTTGTCTAGACAAGATACGAAATCACCGTCCGATTCGCCTTTTGGCTGGAATTAAGAGACATTTCTAGATTTGTCTAAACAAAACGGGATTTGTCTAAATTCGTGCTTTGTCCGTGACATATATACCGTTACGACTTTGTCATTATTAAATTGTTAAAGTTCAAACACTTTCTATCATTTAATAATAATAATAATAATTTGAATTTGAATTTGAATTTGAATTTGAATTTGAATTTGAATTTGTTTATTTCAGGAATATATACATATTTTTTGGTCCAACAAGGTCATAAGACTTGTATGTTGGTGCCAGTTTTACTATTTTACAACAAATAAAATAATTACATAGCTTTCTATAATATATTATACAAGTTTATCCAACGCAAGAACAGTGCGTACAATCATTGTTCAACTGATATTTTATAATTGCTTTAATTTAATTTAAATAATAATAATAATAATAATAATAATAATAATAATAATAAATAATAATATTTATTGCTCAACAGGAAACCGAATTGCAGGTCTTATAGGAATGTGCAAGATATACGGGAAGTCATAACAAATGATATAATATAATAACAAATATAAATGTAACACGTAACTATATGAACAGTGGTAAAACAATATTATAACAATAACCTAATCATAATGTGGATGGTGGTAATATATATATATATATATATATATATATATATATATATATAATACATATATATATATATATATATATATATATATATATATATATATATATATATATATATATATATATATATATATATATATATATACCACCATACACATTATGTTCAGTATTACAATGGTGACATCCGTTTCTTTCCACAAGATACAGAATTACCTATAAAAAATTATGATATCACTTTTAAAAACAATCAATACTCAAAGCATAATGGTCTACTAAAAGGAGGTTTGAGGTATAATCGTCGGTCCAGCAGGTTGCGGAAAAACAAATGTTATGATTATCTTATTCGAACATCCAAATGGTTCACGTTTTGAAAATGTTTATGTATACTGCAAATATTTATATCAGCCCAAATACCAGTACCTTATTAGGTGGTAGGCATGTATACTCCATGCCAGCCGGGGAGGTACCACCACCCTTACCATGGGCTCCTTAATATTGGGTCTCCGATTTTCTGAGCTCGGTAAGGGCTGCCGGTTACCTTTTCCATCATCCTCAATCTATTCTCATCCTTATTCTTCCTTCTCGCCCTCACTGTCTTCCTATCGGATTAAAAGTCCCAAATTAAAAAATAAGATGGCTGTGGTTTCTAGGGTTATAAATTCCGGACGTAAAATCCTGCCCCATTCGGATGTCCGGGAGGGCAGGGCCCAAGCGACCTCGGTCATCGAAAGTATCAACTTTCTGATTCACTATTGCAACATCCGCGGTATCAGGTCTAATCTTAATGCTATTCACCAACATCTTGAACAATTACAACCTGATATATTGTTTCTATCTGAAACACAAGTCTCCTCGAAAGCTCCGAGTCACCCGACTTGCAATTTCCTCAATACCATCTTCACTCTAACTTTCGATATAAAGGAGGCGTATGTGCCTACATCAAGGACAGAATTGCTTGCAAGAGGGTTTCTTCCTTAGAAAATAAAAATTTTGACGTGATTTGGTTTAAACATTCTGGTCCTAATTTTGTGAAATTCTACTGTTGCATTTATAGGTCTCCTAATGACAGCAACTTTCAAGACTTCTTCGATTACCTTAGTACGAAAGTTGACTATCTCCTGTCTCAGTTTCCATCTTGCGATATCTCATTTGTAGGCGATTTCAATGTTCATAACTCTAATTGGCTTCAATTTTCATCTACTACAAATCCTGCTGGTCATAGTGCAGAAACATTTGCTATTTCATGTGATCTCACACAAATGATTTCTGAACCCACAAGAATCCCTGATAACCCTAACCATACTCCATATCTTCTAGATCTCTTTCTTACATCAAACCCTCTTGTTTATAAAACTTGCGTTCTTTCGCCTTTAGGTCTTTCCGACCATTGTCTAATAAAAATCATTTCTACTGTACCTAATTCCACTGTTGTTCGCAAAACCGATAGAACCTTGTGGTGTTTTAAGTCAGCTCGATGGAGTGATTTACGGGATTTCTTTGCAACCTTTCCATGGCGTGAATATTGTTTTAAGTCGTCCTCTTCTTCGGACATCGCTCTTTCAGTATCTGAAGTCATCCTCATGGGAATGGAGTTATACATACCGTGTAGGTCATTCACGTTCCCAACCCTGGTTCAATAAGGCTTGTTCTGATGCAATATCTTTAAAAAATAAATGTTACATTAAATGGAAATCTAATAAATCGGTTGACAGTCATGTAGAATACGTTGGTGCTAGAAATATCTGCAAAAGTGTCATCACTAAAACTAAAAAGTTGTTCGAACAACGAAAATGCAATGAACTAGCTACATCTCCTTTAGGCAGTCGTAAATTTTGGTCTTTAGCAAAAGCCATTAGTAAAAACTTTCGAACATCTTCATTTCCCCTCCTGACATCTATTGACGGATCGGTAGTTGCTGATTTTGTAGACAAAGCCAACGTTTTTGTGGATTTGTTTGCATCAAACTCGTGTCTCAATGATTCTGGAAAAGATGTGCCCCTAGTCAACTCTTCTTCATACGTTATGAAACCAATTCATTTTCGGTACAAGCTCTTGAAATCGATCATCAGTAGGCTTGATCTCAATAAGGCGACTGGCCCAGACGGTATCCCAGCTATTGTCTCAAAGAAATGTCCCCCGAACTAGTACCAGTCCTATCTAAGCTCTATACGATCTCTATATCTTCTGGGAATTCCCTTCATCATGGAAGTTAGCAAATGTTCAACCTATTCCCAAAAAGGTGATAAGACCGATCCCTCAAATTACAGACCAATTGCCATCACTTCCATTTTGTCTAAAATCATGGAAAAAGCCATCAATCAGCAACTGCTCACGTTTCTTGAGACTAACAAACTCCTTAGTGACCATCAATATGGGTTTAGGCAAAGTCGTTCAACAGGCGATCTTCTTTCATATGTGACCCAAGTTTGGAACAATACAGTAGAGCAGTCCGGTGAAACAGTTGTAGTCGCTTTAGATATCTCAAAGGCATTTGACCAAGTTTGGCATAAGTGTTTACTTGCCAAACTCTCCTCGTTTGGGTTAAATGGTGCGCTCATCAACTGGGTTTCTAGTTTCCTTGATGAAAGACGAATACGTGTCGTAGTTGATGGCTTTTTTTCAAAAGAAGTTACCACAGGGATCCGTTATAGCGCCTACACTTTTTCTGCTGTACATAAACGACCTTATTTCTTCAACAACTAACCCCATCCATTGCTTTGCTGACGATAGCACTCTTCACTGTGGTTCATCTCAGTCTACTCATAGTGATAATCCACCTTCTATGTCAAATCAAGAAATTAAAGCTGAAATGGCAAATTCAATCAACAAAGACATTCAACGTATTCTCGAATGGGGAAGCAATAATCTAGTTAAATTTAATGCTAACAAAACTGAGTGTTGCCTTATGTCCGCCAAAAAAGATCGATCATTTCCTGTTGTAAGTATGAATGGCTCAGTTCTTAAGTTTTCAGACTCTATTACTCTTTTGTGTATGACTGTATCTTCAAATCTCTCATGGGTTGACCATCTTCTGCAAGCTTCCAAAACAGCTGCTCGTAAAATAGGCTTTTTGTACAGATCTAAGCAGTACTTTACCTCTCGACAACTCCTTTTGCTGTATAAGGTCCAAATTCGGCCTCATCTGGAATATAATTCTCACCTTTGGGTTAGTGCTCCCCAATACGCTCTCGATATCGTTGATCGTATTCAAAAGAGAGCGATTAGGCTTATAAATGATCCGTCTTTAACTTCTCACATACAGTCCCTTGAGCATAGAAGGATGGTTTCAGTTCTTTCTTTGTATTATCGTTATTACAACGGCTTATGGTGCTGGTGAATTACATTCTTTGCGAGAAACACTCGGTTCGCTCAATCACATCATCAGTATGCAGTACAAATCTCCACTTATCGTACCAAACGGGCGCAATCCACATTTTTCTACACGGCTTCTAAACTCTGGAATGATCTCCCTAGTTCCTGTTTTCCTCTCACTTATGATATGAGAAAATTTAAGGTAGCTGTTCATAGGCATCTATTGGCAATTCATTATCCCTCTATCCATCCTCCTAAGTGTTCCTGAGTGCTTTAGCACGATAGGCCTTATTTAGCCTGTTCAGGTCCACAATCATAAAAAAAAAAAAAAAACCTACGAAATTTACTTGCACCTATAAAAAATATCGGGTATTTCGAATACAGTGATAACAGTGACGTTATATCCCCTAATGATTCATGTAAAAACTCAATAGATTTTTGATGATGTAGCATGCCATAAACTAAATGAAATAAGAAATCATTTCTGTTTTGGCAGACATCAAAACAATGATTGTTTCTATCTGTGCCGAACGTATTCTTCTATTTCAAAACGCCTTATACGTGATAATGCGAATTTACTAGTTCTGTTTCAACAAGATAGCACCAATCTTAAGCATGTGTATGAAGATCACGTTAATGTAGATATGACATTTGATAGATTTAAGGACTTGTGTTTCTGTTAGTGACGTGACAAATTTGGATTTCTTGCACTGCATTATAAATACTGCACTACTCATGTAAACATGCAGCAGTAATGGAGGATCGCTTAGTACAAGACATTTTGCGTGCTCGCAAGAGTGTGCAACAAAAATACGCTAGATTAAAGCAAAATACTATACTTACAGAACGGTTGTGGGAATTATTGGCATCAATGTCGGCAGGAAATACTAGCAATCACAACGAAATAATATACATAATTGACGAATTACGTAAAGCGAAAGTAATAAGGTAGGATCTCTTGTTATAAATCTATTGCTATATTCATTTCATTTCATTGTTACAACTACTATCAATATAGATACTACTACATATCCAGCATTGATGCCAATAGATAAATTTGGTGGACATATTGTTCAACATTCTGGTGATCTTCATTATGAATATTCCATTTCTATCTCTGGAATAGCCTTTAAAAAGAGAATTAGTATTCCTACTGGTATAGTTGACACCTATACGTTTCCCTGTAACGAGGACATCGTAGTGTATTGCAAGTGGAGTCATCCAGGTCTTGAGCTTAACATAAATGATAAAAAGTTTGTGCTTGCTAGCGATGTAATTGGTCACCACATAGCATTTTCATAATATGTTTGGGCTTATCCTATCAAACGCAAGAATGGTAAACTAGTCGCAGATGTAATGAATAAACTTTTGTCTGGTTTGCAAAGGACGCCTACACATATACAAACTGATAAGGGAACGGAGTTTTATAATGCTGAATTTAAAAAAGTAAAGAAAAAGTTTAATATTAATCATTACAGTAGTTATTCCAACTGAAGAGTTGGATGTGACGGAAAAGAATGCTGCATCTATTTTGAAACATTTAAAATGTCATAAAGTTCTTGACCGTAAGACACCTAAAATACAGAAGCATATTCTCTAAGGGTTGCACACCTAATTGGAGTTACGAAGTCTTTCGAATATCAGCAATGAAACGTTCCAGTCCAATTACCTACACATTACGTGATAGTCGAACTGAAGAAATTCAAGGACGTTTATATGAGCCGGAACTTCAAAGTGTTAAATATCCTGACATTCTCCTAGTTGAACGTATAATACGACGGCAAGGAAATTTGTCTCTCGTTAAATGGTTAGGGTTTGATCATTCTCACAATTCATGGATTTCTAACAAAGACATTATATAATACGTTCTGTACGATTAATTATATATACTGTAATATTATTATGCAATAAATAACCCTTTTTTTATTTTAAATGTTTATTTATATTAGTACATGCAATACTATATACTACTACAGCGTTTCACAAAGACGTAATCACGATGTTGCTTTTCCAGGACTGCTGAAATTATTTTACTACACCCTTCTTTTCTTTTGATAAAGCGTGCACAGTCTCTAACTACCTGTTGTAAATGACATTCTATTTCATGTACAAATTGTTCCAAAAATATTTCTATAAGGTCTTCTATTAACCACTTAATACAACAAATGCACTCTACACCATCGTCATGCGATAGAAAATATTTCTCACACAGACGTATTCCACTACCATACTTATAAACTAGATTATCTAAATAGTCATCACTAAACATACCCCGCCCATACACGTTTTCATGTTCAGCATCAAATTATAGTGATTGAAATTGGCATATTAGTCTTTGCACTGCACTAACACAATCCACAGCCTTAGGCCGCGACTCTGCACTATAACACATCCACATATTGACTAAACTTTATTATTGTCCCTATTATCGCTTTGGTCGTTACCCCCACTTATTACTTAACGGCTTTCGCAACTTCTACGTCAATATCAATTTTCTCCTTGGCAAATTCTACAATTTCCATACCACATGCTACATTGAGATCAAGTATATCTTGTAATGGAACTATTAACCTGTGTATGTCAACATCAGGCATTTCCGCTGCTGTCTCTATTGTTTTATTATAAAATGCAGGAAATTCTATAGTAGATACTAAATCCAATCGGTAACTGACTATCTTAAGAAGTTTCCATAACTCCCATCCTAAATAGATTTCTGATTCTTCGTCAGACATGCGTATAATTTTCGTGTTGTTAATAGTTTCATACGATATCGTTTTCGAACCCATCTTAGTAGGTAGTCATGTCCCTTCAGGTGTGTAGAAATAATTTGTAATTATCCCTTGATTGTCCATAAATATGTGACATTCCTGCTTATCAAACACCACTCCATTACTCTTAGACCCACCAAGTTTCAAGACTGGTTCAAAATTGAATTGGGGTGACAGACTGACACTAACATACTCCGATTTACTTTTATTTAAAAAATACTGCACATTGTTAATTAAAATATCACCACATCCACTTGAATTGTAGTATGTTCTCCACTACCTACGGTACTGCTTTCACATGTACTCCCTCTGCATTTATATCCTACCTTCCCCACTATTTTTACCGTCAAAGTTACCTACGTGACCTCGGTCGCTATACTGCAAGCTATTTCAGCAACCCTACAGTTTCAAGGCCTTCATTCACGGCGTCTTTTCAAGGTTGCCGGAATCTCACCAATACCTTGAAAGTTGTCTCCTTGACCTTTCCAGTCCAACATTTTCAAGGTTTCCCACAACCTCAAAGTTACCACAATTACAATGACTTCCCCTTCCCAAGGTTACTCGATACCAAGGTCATTTATGTTACTTCACTGGGCTACCTACACATGTTTCAGGTCAGGTCTTCCTTTAAAAGTAGGGGTAACTACACATATTGTATCATGTTATTTCTAACTGTGTCAGTATTTCTGATAGACCAGTACAAAATGTTTGGGATGCTAGGGAGTGCTACCAACCATTATCATTTTTTAATCTAAGTACGCGGCGAACATGTGAATTAATACGAAACTGGGTGCAATTTGAAAAAAAGGGACTACTTCCTTCTACCACATTAGAAGCGCTGAAGAATACATATGAAGATGTGCAGTGGAATACTGAATGGTTTGCCAACCTGGATAAACTAATTCGCTACTTTCACCATCACACCTTCATGGGTAGTCTGGGATATTATTCGCACACATTTGCCCTTCATACTCGTTATCTTGTTGCTGCTACAAAGAATTGCAACCAAGTGACTACCGAGTTATTGACCACATACACATATGGATAGATGGGTCGCTATTTACCACATTTCACACCAAGAATACTGATGCTCATCGTGTAGAGCGCGCCTAACAATGTTACACAAGCTATATGAAGATGATTCATGCATACTCTGCGGTGAAGTGTACTATTTAGGCAATTATTTTTTATAATGTATATATTGTATATAATAAATTATTTCCTGGCAGTTTCTTACTGTGTTCTACGGTGAGAAGATGTGCGACGTGTCACCAACCTTTCATTGTCCTCAGTATTACAATTGTTTCGATAAACGTTTACTTAAGTATCGAACATGGTCTGGAGTCACTCACCTTCATCGCTTGAAAGAACTGGGTTCATTTCCACATCTTCAGATGATACGGTTGAATACTTCATGTGTGGAGTTCGAATTAACCGATGGCAACCATCGAACACTCCGCTACAGGAACATCTCCGATGGGCACCATACTGCACGTACGCTCAATTACTTGCACCACGTCCACGCAGGTGTAATGATACAGAAGTGGAAAGGACCTTTTGCACTTGTACTAAACCAAACTGTTTTATTCCTAGAGAAAATCATATATCTGAACAATAAACTGATCAAGTTTGTACATACAACAAATAAATACATTAACATATCATCTCTTTTTTCTCTTTGTTCTCAGTGTGGTATCAGACAATTGTAAAAAAATTACATGAGCAAGCCTTGAACTAGTGAGATAGCTATCGTAGTAGGTAGCGTGTGCAAATGGCCTTGAGAATGTGTAAGGCGTGAATGAGCTACATATTTTGACACCTTAAAATGTGATAACCTTGGTCAAGTGAGACCTTAGAGAGGTAGCGCACACAAATGACCTAGATATTGTGTAACCTTGAGCGGTTAAGACCTTGAGAATGTGGGGACCTTAAAATTGTGGGACCTTGGAATTGTGGTGTGTTCCAGAACTGTCCAATCTTACCTACTTCAAGAGGAGTCCTAAAAGGTGGAATACGACAAGGGGAATCACTTGTCCTGTTGCTACTTAATATGTTAATGGACCAAACAATTCACGAAGTAATAAAACGAGAAGGCTATAGAAAGGGAGCGCATAAAGTTATCACACTACATATGCTATGCTGATGACGCGATACTAATAATCGAGAACGCAGACGACCTGCAAAGACAACGTCAAAGCAGAGGAATACAACATGAAAATTAGAAGGGAAAAGCAACTACCAAGGAGTTGATATCACTAGCGAAAGAAATTTCACAACAGAAGTGACGAGCTAAACAAGCAAAGCCATAAGAGTAAGCAGCTGCCTAAGATAAACTCTATGGAGAAATAAATATATGACCACCGAAAGCAAGATAACAGTATATAAGACAACCATGAGACCAATCCAAACTTACGTAGCAGAGACAAGGGTAGATACAAAAGAAACAAAGCAATCTGTAAAAATGAAGGTATTCAGAACGGTAACAAACATAACGCTGAAAGATAGACTAAGAAACTGTGTCATACGAGAGCAATGTAACATACAAAACATCAACAAGTGGATAAAAACGCGATAGAAGAAATGGAACGAACATGAAGACTGGCTGGAACCAGACAGAATAGCTAATATGTGTAAGAACAGCAAACCTTATAGCAGAAGACCAGGCGAAAGACGAAAGAAAAGATGGAAAGACAATATCCAATCAACCACAACAGAAACGGAATAAGAGGCAGACAAACAAGAGTAATCCTAGTCGTGCGAAGAGGAAGAAGAAGCAGATGAAACCTATCGGAACACACCTGTACATTCTTGCGAATTTGGTTTCAAAGACAATATGACAATCGTTAGCTACACTCCCAAGAAAAATTAAAATGTCAAAATAGGCGGTGGCTCTTTACTTTGTACACAAACATTATGGACGTTGCGGCTACCAACGCTTTTAGAATTTTTGAAATTTGGCATCCAAGTAATTATGGAAAAGTGCAATATGCTGTTTCTCCGGTAGTTAGCAGATAACCTTGTGAAACCATACATGAAAAAGCGAGGCCAGCTTGCAACGCTCCAGAAGTCGACTTTCGAGACAATGGAAAAGTGTGGTGTAACGTGAAATCAAACCAACCCAACACACGACCAAGAAGAAAAGGCGATACGTAATGTGCCCCATCTCAAAGGATATAAAAACATCTGTAGTTTGCGTAAAATGTTTTAAAAACGTATGCAGCGAAAACAGTGTCATTGTAATTTTTTTTTTGTATGATACACTTATTTTGATCACTAAAATTGATTGAAACTAATCAATATTTCGTTTGTTTTAATTTAAAAATTACCCAAAAAGAATTCAACAAACAATATGCTAAACATGTATATTTCGTTATGCACAATGTAAGTTGTATACACCGTGACCCATGTTATGCAATCTCGCGCTGGCCGTGCATCCTAGGGTAACTTTAAAACGTGTGATTCGTGAAACTGTATGTGCAAAAATTGAAAATATACGGACGTCATCATCTTAAATGCGACACACTGTATAAAAAAACAGGTGATGGCATCTAATCCTACATTTCGGTGTTTCGGACCTATAAAATAATCGTGTCAACGTTTTGGGAATTCGGCTCTTTGTTAATTGGCGCTTTGGTTAAGGTCGGCGAAATTCCCAAGATTAAAATTCGGTTATATCGGCGCATTTGGTATCGGTGTTTTGGTCACATTCGGACCATTAACATATAGATTCGGTGTTTTGCGAATTCGGCCCATTACATACCTAAATGATAAGTATTTTAATTACATTATATTAGTATTAGTAAAGTTGTCAATCATTGAGATTTCAAATATGTTAAATTGGTTTTAATCCACAAAATGTTTTAATATAGATTATTAGTTCAAAGCACAAAACATAAGGTAGAAAGCTCTCAGGCGATTGTTTCATAAATGCTGTACAATTAAATGTCGTTTCTTTCATTATCCAGTTTTCAGTAAATCAAAATTTAAGTGTTTTATAGAAACTGTTTTACTTAAACTATTAATAATTTAATTGAACGTGATTAGTTTCCAACAATGCACTTGTTGATAGTATGTATCACTTTCTTATGCGATAAACCGTAAGTGAAATATTGTTTTATAATTAAAGCAAATAATTTAAAAAACCTTATACAATAAATAATATGTACAATATATGATTAAGTCAAAATTTTTTTCTGATCGATTTAGGGTTTAAATTCAACTCGTGTGGCATACTCTCTCAAGGGTTGTTAAAAAATCTAAATCAGCACCTATTATGTAGTTAAGTATCTTACAAATACACTAATTGGATGAAACGACTAAAATTTAAGTTGAACATTTCGTTTGGTGCCTTTTCACACACCATCGTCTAGCAAGAAACAATTTTAAACCAGTTAAGATAAGAATCTGACGCAAGAACTCCCACATTGCGATCGATTTTTTATATTATTTCGGGATTAATGCAGCAGATTTCACAAGTTGAAATTACAAAACTATAAACAATTTAAACAAAAGATGAACCTGGCACGCACATCCAACCTGTTCTGGCCTAATTAGTTACTATTTCCCTAATGTATTTTTGACGTATCTAATATTGATTAATGATTAAGGTGTAACAAATACCTATAGTAATATATTAGCATAAATTTGCTGAACAAGGAAGTAAAATACTCAATCTTATTGGAAACTTAATAATTACTAAAGGTGTCAAGCAATCGGACCTCAAATGCGACGAGGGCGACCTTATCTCTGTTATCAACTGCGGTCTGGTGAATTAATTAAAGGGGCTTGTGACACCATTAGTCACTTAGCCCTACCTTGGACTGCCTACAAATAGACAGTCTCAGTGATTTACAACTTTCTCGATTTCGGTTAACTTTCAAAATACGACTGTTGCGATTATTACTATTTTACAAACTCATTAAGTTACATTCGACAATTAGGAAACGCCTGGCGGGGAGAATCGTTTCTATCAATGATGAAAGAGTTGCATTTATTACCAATTAAAACTCGAACATGTGCTTATTATTACTTCTTTGTTCAGTTACTTTCTAACAAATATTTAGCTTTATTGAAATTGTTTCCTAACAAGGAATTATATTGTTCAATCTTGCTTAACCAAACCACAACAACTTAATTATTTTAAGTTTCTAAAAGCTTTTCCTCTCGGCTTCCGTCAATTTTTTTGTTGCTTAAGAGATTGGAATTTTATCTAAGTTTATTAATTCATAACGTAAATAAAAATATACAGGGTTATTCACATAACACGTTAATTAAATAACCCATTCGCGCTATTTAACTATTGCCACGGGGCCGGCGATAGACCGGTGCAACCGGTGCCCCTGCACCGGGCTGCAAACTTTAGGGGCGACATTTTGACTGTCACAATGCATATTTTTTAGACATGTTTTATTTAGGAATATATGTAAGAAAAAGCGCTTGTTCCCAAATTGTCTTACACTTAAAAAATACATAGGTATACTTTGGATACATGGCAGTTGGAAAATAACGTATTTGTATAGAATGCTTAGTACGTCGGACATTTTAGATCCAATGTAATAAAAAAAAACAAGGTATTTACTAAGGTTATATTATAGGTCCAAATTAGAATTTCATTTCCTCCAGTAATTGATGATGCATCATTCTACTCATTCTACCATTCTACCATTCTATTACTAACGTGCTAGCTGTTGTATTACGGACTATTCAAGAAATACATATATATATATATATATATATATATATATATATATATATATATATATATATATATATATATATAATGTGTACATATACAGTGTGTCACCAGGAAGGGCCGCGGTCGAAAGTGCGTGTAGAGTGGTTATTTGCCAAGGTCAGTGGGGCCTACCTTTTTAAAATATTTTCACGTTTCTGGCATTTCCGGTATACCCGGAAGTCGAGGCCAACTTGCGTATTTTAAATGGAACGTCCTGTATATTTTGCAGTTTTGGATTCTACGTTGAATTTTAAGTCAACTTTGTGTAAAGTTGTCTATAACTAAATTCAGTTATTTTCGAGCTTTTAATTACAGTATTTGCAACAGTAATGGTTTAGATATCGCTACATCTGAAAATGATTGTGTAATGTCTGAGGAACATACAAGTCCCTCTAAATTTATAAGCCACTTTAAAAAGTTAAGAAGTTATAAAACTTGATTTTTTCAAACGGAACACCATGTATATTTTGCAGTTTTGGATTCTACGTTCAATTTTAAGTCAACTTTGTGTAGAGTTGTCTATACCTAAATTCATTTATTTTCGAAATATCGCCATTTTTAAGAAAAAAATGACAGTTATAGCACCATATTAAAAATGTTGAATCTTGAACAGTGGATGACTTTTAATTGCAATATTTGTAACAGTAATAATTTAGACATCGCTACATCTGAAAATGATAGCATAATGTATGAGGAACATACGGGGCCCTCACAATTTATAAGCCAATTTAAAAAGTCAGGAAGTTACAAGACTTGACTTTTTCAAACGGAACACCATGTATATTTTGCAGTTTTGGATTCTGCGTTCAATTTTAAGTCAACTTTATGTAGAGTTGTCTATACCTAAATTCATTTATTTTCGAAATATCGCCATTTTTAAGAAAAAAATGACAGTTACAGCACCATATTAAAAATGTTGAATCTTGAACAGTGGATGACTTTTAATTGCAATATTTGTAACAGTAATAATTTAGACATCGCTACATCTCAAAATCATAGCATAATGTCTGAGGAACATACGGGGCCCTCACAATTTATAAGCCAATTTAAAAAGTTAAGAAGTTACAAAACTTGATTTTTTCAAATAGTGCACCCTGTATATTTTTGCAGTATTGGATTCTACGTTCAATTTTAAGTCAACTTTGTGTAAAGTTGTATATACCTAAATTCAATTATTTTCGAGATATCTCCATTTTTAAGAAAAAAAGTGACAGTTATAGCACCATTTTAAAAATGTTGAATCTTGAACAGTGGATGACTTTTAATTAGAACATTGGCAACAGTAATGGTTTAGACTTCGCTACATCTGAAAATGATAGCATAATGTCTGAGGAACATACAGGGCCCTCAAAAAAAAGCCAATTTAAAAAGGTATTTTACTTTATTATTATTATTATTATTATTATTATTATTATTATTATTATTATTATTATTATTATTATTTATCTTTTAAGGTAATTTAAAATAACTAAGTTTTCATTAACTAAATACCAGCAACACAAGTACTTATAACAGGAAAATAATTGGGTATAAACAAAAATTTTAAAAATATTAATTCTATAAATGTTCATAATTTTGACATACGACCTCTAAACATTTTTCGCATTCAAAATTAAATTAAATTCTGAATCGAATGACATAAATTTGTATGTAACTATCTTCTAAGGTTTACCAGTTACAGCGAATTTTGTTATAAAAACGTATAATAACTTAAGTATTTCATTTTGCGAAGTAGGTTGAAAAAATAAAACAATTTAGTTTGTCTCGAATATCAAATTTGTTGTTAGAAGCTACGTCAGTATTGTTTGTGTCCACAAACGTATTAATAAAGATGCCATCAAGATCAAATTATACTTACAAAGACTATTTAAATTTATTTGTAATTTATGGACAATCTGACAAAGTTATAACAACAACTTGCGATGCATTTGCTGATATCCTTATAAACAGAATCCATCGCGACATGATGTAAGACGCATTATCGATAATTTTAAAAATTGGTACTACTAAAAGTGGTATTCAAAGAAGAAAACGTAGTGTTGATGAAAATATAGAAATAGTAATTCTAGGGTACTTTCAAGCTTTTCCAATGATGTCATTAAGACAAGCTGGTTTATCTAAACGCTCAATACATAGAATTTTAAGGAACCACAATTTCCACCCATTTTCGATATGTATGGTACAACAGCTAAAAGAGATCGATTTCATTAAAAGACAAAGATTTTGCGAATTAATTTTGATGAGGTATCAGGAGAATAATTCGTTTCTAGATAACATTATATGGACAGATGAATCAAAGTTCACTATAAATACACTTTTAAATCGTCATAACTATCATTTCTGGAGTGACCGCAATCCACACAACTGTCGGGAACGTAATTTCCAAGACAGTTGGCAGTTCAATGTTTATTGCGTCGTTAGAAATAATGCAGTGGTCGCCTTAGAATTTTATCAAGACAATTTAAATAATAAGTAAATAGCTTTGGTGTAATTTATGTACTTACAGTTATAGTGTGTATTAGGTGAGAGATATCTAAATATTCTACAAAATTTCAATAACACCTATCTGGATAATTTACCCCTGGCGGAACATAGAAATATTTTTACCAGCACGATGGTGCACCTCCACATAGGGGCCAGTTAATTAATAAACTTCTCCAAACCACTTTCTATGACCAATGGATTGCTAGTGACGGGCCTTTTCTGTGGCCTCCACGATCTCCCGATCTAGCGGTTTTAGATATTTTCATTTGAGTATCTATAAAACATAAGGTCTACGACACGCCATTAACAACAATGGATGACTGCATACAGAGAATAAGGAATGCATTTCGGAATCTCTCCCAAGACTCAAATTATCTTCCTGTTATAACTACTTGTGTTTCTTGTATTTAGTTATTGAAAACTTAGTTATTTTAAATCTCATTTCATACAATTATTGGTATAACTCGCTAATATCACAGAATCAGTATTTGTGTGTATTATTTTCATCATCAACAATCTGTTTTCTCCTTTGAATGCCTGCTTTCACATTGTAAATAAATTAAAATAAATTTAAATAGTCTTCACATGTGTTACTTGTTTTAACTATTTCAGTAGTGACGATATGCAACATTGTTTTATTTTTTCAGTCTACTTGGCAAAATCAAATACTTCAGTTTTTACACGTTTTTATAAACAGAATTCGCTGTAACTGGTAAACCTTAAAAGATAGGTAGATACAAATTTATATCATTCGATTCAGAATTTAATTCTTCTTTCGACCGTAAAATAATATACTGGGTGTTCCATTTGAAAAAACCAAGTTTTGTATCTTCTTAACTTTTTAAATTGGCTTATAAAATTTGAGGACCCTGTATGTTTATTTGACATTATGCTATCATTTTCAGATGTAGCGATGTCTAAACCATTACTGTTGCAAATATTGTAATGAAAAGTATCCATTGTTCAAGATTCGACAGTTTTAATGTGGTGCTGTAACTGTCACTTTTTTCTTAAAAATGGATATATCTCGAAAACAACTGAATTTAGGTATAGATAACTTTACACAAAGTTGACTTAAAATTCAACGTATAATCCAAAACTGCAAAATATACAGGGTGTTCCATTTAAAATAAGCAAGTTGGTTTGCAAACAACAAAGTTTTTAAAATCAACCTCTATACGAACTTTTCCATATATCGATCGCGGCCCTTCCCGGTGGGACACCAAATACGTAGGTATACTTTGGATACATGGCAGTTGGAAAATAACTTAGTTGTATAGACTGCTTAGTACGTCGGACATTTTTGGCCCAATGTAATAAAAAAAAACAAAATAAAAGGTATTTACAAAGGTTATATTATAGGTCCAAATTAGAGTTTCATTTCCTTCAGTAGTTGATTACCGTTCTATTACTAACGTGCTAGCTGTTGTATTATGGACTACTCATGACCGACTTCCGGTTTCACCAGAAATGACACAAAAGCGGAAAATTTAAATGGAACAACCTGTTTATTGTTACATGTTTAGACTCTACGGCTTCAAGTACATACAGTTCATCTGCCAAATGTCAACTCAAACGCCATTTTACTTTGACAGTCGGCTTCGGGAGCATGTTTTTCAAATAAAAATTAGAAAATTAAAAATTACTGCTTTATTTAGGAACTAAGGAAATTACTACGCATATCGTTTTATTAGTACTTGAAAGAGTTATTTAATATACAGGATGGCCCATGTATGTTTCTATTGTGAACAGTGAAGTTTAGTTAAAAACAGTAATTTTTAAATCTGACCGTAAACAAACTACATAAAAACTAATTATCAGGAAAAATAATATTATTGGACAATTATCTATAATTTAGATGACGTAATAATGATCAAAAATTAAAAAAATATTTAAAAAATAAAATTAAATTCGCACCTGAGTTAACATTTGACAGATGAATTGTATGTATTTGAAGCCCTAGAATCCAAATATGTAAAAATATACCAGTGTTCAATTTAAATTTTCAGCTTTTGTGTCATTTCCGGTGAAACTGGAAGTCGGCCATATTGTTTGTTTCATGTAAAAAATCACAAACTGGCACTAATATAACCTACCGAGATTTGAACAAAATTTAACTACCCGTTCAAAAGTTTCAGAGGTAGCCCCTATTTGATTTACACCCAGTATATATATATATATATATATATATATATATATATATATATATATATATATATGCAGGCTGTTTGGCCAAAAACGCCCAACGCTATAACGTTATTTATTGTCCGATTTTCATAATACAAACTGTTTTTTAATTAAGTGAAAATACTACAAACAAGCCAAATTTTTTTCAACATTACTACCACTCCTCGCTGTACTAGTGTATTAAAAAACAAAGAAGACCTAGAGCACCAACAACCACACCCACACCCAGACCCACGCCCACGCCCACGTCCCCGCACCCGCACACGCATCAGCGCACACGCCGCGCGCTCGAGCCCGCGCCAATGCGCGCGCGTCCAAAGCTACAGAGGTAGCCCTATTTCATTTACACCCAATATATATATATATATATATATATATATATATATATATATATATATATATATATACATATATTATGCAGGCTGTTTGCCCAAAAACCCCAACGCTATAACGTTATTTATTGTCCGATTTTCAAAATACAAAAAGTTTTTAATTAATTGCAAATACCACAAACAAGCCAAATTTTTCTCAATATTACTACCACACCTCTATGTACTAGTGTATAAAAAAACAAAGAAGAACTAGAGCACCCACACGAACCCACACCCACACCCACACCCTCACCCACGCCCACGTCCACGCCCACGCCCACGCCCACGTCCACACCCACATACCCGCACCCGCACCCGCGCCCGCGCCCACGCGCGCGCGAGCCCGCACGCACTCACACACACCCGCACCCGCACCCGCACCCGAGCCCGTACCCGCGCCCGCGCCCGCCTGCACGCACGCACACATGCACGCACACTTATAACTTGAAAACTTTAACTACCCGTTGAAAAGTTACAGTGGTGGCCCCCATTTGATGTACACCCTATATATATATATATATATATATATATATATATATATATATATATAGAAAAATTTTGATTATATCTATTATTGTTAACTTCTGATTTATATATTTATATTATAAGAAGTGAGTTACATTTAATATATTTTATTTTATCTAAACATTTGATTGTTACAATTTTTCTGTCCAGGACAGAAAATTGTAACAATGCAAGCACATGTTCCTGTCATGTATAAAAATTAAAATGTTTTAATTAATTTTAAATGTAACTCCAGCTTCTGTTAATCATCAATTAACAATGACAGTTTAATGGTAAATAATCACAAAAATGTAAATTTATCTATGAAGTATAACCAGCTAGTTTTTAAAGAATAACTTAGATAAGCCTTGATAAAGGAACAAAATAAAAAGATTCCGAAATATTGGCAAATATCAAAGAGTTTTAAACGTATTAAGACCCTAGTTAGCCGCAAGCCTGATAACACTAAGCAATTAGTTAATAAAAAAATTTTTTTTTTCCTTAACATTGTAACGGCTGTTACTTCCCTCAACTTATATATATATATATATATATATATATATATATATATGCAGGCTGTTTGGCCAAAAACGCCCAACGTTATTTATTGTCCGATTTTCATGATACAAAAGGTTTTTTAATTAACTGAAAATACTACAGACAAGCCAATTTTTTTTCAATATTACTACCGATCCTCGATGTACCAGTGTATAAAAAAACTAAGAAGAACTAGAGCACCAACACCAACACCCACACCCACACCCACACCCACGCCGACATCCACGTCCACGCGCCTGCACCCGCAGCCACGCCCGCGCCCGCGCGCACGCCCGCACGCAAGCACGGACGCACACACGCACGCACACGCGCACGCACACACACACACACACACACACACACACACACACACACACACACACACACACACACACACACACACACACACACACACACACACACACACACACACACTTGTACAAGAAAATCCACAAACCACTACAAGAATAATTGCTGCTAACATTGGCACATCAAATGAAGTTGTACATAAGATATTAAAGAAACGTAAATTTAAGCCATACGTACCTCAGAAAGTGTAAGCATTAGAAATACCCGATAAAGATCGAAGATTGCAATTTTGTAATTTTTATTTAAATAAGATTGAACAAAACCAACACTTTTATAGGAAAAAATTTGTTCAGGCAAGTAAACGTTTGGCAACAACAGTATTTTAATTAGAAACGTTCACATCTGCTGGAGCCAGGACAATCCTAGAAGTATAACTGCAAATAACTTCCAACGAAAATTCAATGTAATTGTATGGTGCGGGATTTTGGGTGATCGATTGGTTGGACAACTTTTCATAGATGGAACATTAAATCAAGAAAAATACCGTCCACTGTTGATTAAAGATATTGAATCGCTTTTAGATGATTTGCTTCTTACAGAACTTAATAATATCTATTTTCAACAAGATTGGGCTCCCCCACATAATGCCGTAGTAAATATTAATTTATTAAATATCAAATTTGATAGAAGATGGACAGGAACAAATAGACCAGTTCGTTGATCTGCACGCTCACCAGACCTTACACCACTTAATTTTTGGTTTTGGGGATATCTTAAAGATCATATTTATTTAACACCTCCAGAAAATGAAGAAATTTTGAGAGAAAGAATTAGCTACGCTTGTTGTGAAATACCTCCTAATTTTATATTGAATGCAGCCTATGGAGTATTAAGAAGGTGCCAGTTGTGTATTCAGCAACGTGGCAGTTAATTTGATCAATACTTGTAAATAAATTGATTCAACAAATTTCTGCAATACATTTTCATATTATCTAACTATTAAATGACAATCAACGCGTTGTATAAATATTACGATTGTTTTTCATGGTAAACTCGAACATTTTATAAAAAACACAAGTTAATTTTTTTTATTTTAATAACAATTTTTATTATTTTTGGAACTAAATATTAAGCCAGAATTAACTTAATACATATGGTTAAATGAAAAAAAATCTCCACCAGAGAACATAAAAATACATAGGTAGTTATTTCATAGTCTCAAAAAATTTTTTTATGCATGGCACTCTCGAAAATTTCAGGAAAACCCCAACTTCATGTCGATATTCATTTTTCTTATTTTGGGTAATAAATATTAAGAAAAAATTAACTTAAGAAACATCGTTGAATTCAGAAAAAAATTCTCTATCAGAAAAATTTTGCAAATTATATGCAGCTATTTAAAAACAAAAAGTTGATATTGATTGAAATTAAAACTAATTTAGACTTGTTTGTAGTATTTTCGTAGTTAATTAAAAAACTTTTTGGATTATTAGCATCGGACAATAAATAACGGAGTTACAGTGTCTTCTTTATTCTGTTTCTGGTAACTCGCGATAAACTAACTTTCTGTGCTGTCCCCCTCTTTATATAGTTGTGTCATTGGTTTACCTGCTAGTAACTTCTCTACCTACTATGCGGTTACTAACGAAACTTGTGTGATGGCATTCAACCTCCTTGGAAACCATGAGTCGCCAGGATTTAAACAGACAGATTCCAATTTATGACGACCACAAAAACGCGAAATGGTGACTTGGTACGTGGCATGTTCGAGGTATACATGGACAAGAATTACGAATGAATGAGCGATTATTAGCTCCATATGCGTGTGTATCAGAGACAAAGCGAAAACGAAAGTTAGTTGTTGTAGTTAGTTAGACAGTCAGGCGTTGAAATGGAAATGCGTGGTGCAAAAGGAGTTGGAGTGAGTGACTAAGTACAATAGTGAAAAAGAGTATTAAACTTTATGAATCGACAGTCAAGAATATGAGAATTTCTAGAAAGAGGTGGGTAACATATTAAATTTATATAAACCAAGTGAAAGAGTGATTTTATTTGGAGATTTGAATAGATGACTTGTTATACACAGACAACATATGGAACGCGTTCTAAGAAAGTTTGGAGATTCGAAACTAATAGGAATAGTGAACGCCTCGCGATCATTTGTGTAAAGATAAATCTGTTTGTACCTAATATATGGCAGAAAGATAAATCTAAAAGCATTATTGACTTGATACTGTATGATGAAGGACTTAGAAGCCTAGTTAGGGATACCATTAGTAATGCGTAAGTCTGAGTGTGGAACGTATCACTTATTGGTGGTAACTAGAGTATGCTTAGGGCAAAAGTAGTACAAGCGTTCAAAATTAAAGTAGAAAAACTGGTGGCTGATAATGTGAGAATGAGGTGTGCAGAAACCTTTGGCCGAGAATTGACTGTGAATCAAATGATATGGAACGACGAAATAATTACGACGTTGAAAGTGTGTAGATATGCTTATCAATTGTGCTTCACAGATATTTTGAGGAGCAACTATGTATAAGTAGAGAAAGAGGACTTGGTAGAGGGAATTTGTAAAAAAATGCAGTGTGTACGATAACAGGCTCGTACACAGCACTGGTTGCCACAAAAAAATTATATTGAGAAAAAGCGATTATGTGAAGTGCACAGATTGAAAAAGAAATAACCGAACGAGAAATGAGAAATGAGTAAAAAGGAATGGAGGGCGGCAATTAAAATATGCAAAGCAGGAGTGGAATTCTGAATAGTATAAACGGGACAGTATGGGATCAATGTGGAATTTTGAAATTCTGGCAAGAATATTGTACGAATGGCGGATAAGCTAGCAATCATTAACCAAGGTTGATGTGGGAAAGATAAGGAATGAAACTGAGGACGATATTTAGCTGAATGAGATAAAAAAGCTGTACAAAAGTTGAAGAATGGTAAAGCTGCAGGTGTGAATGGAATCACTGGGTAAATGCTGAAGCATTGATGTGCAAAGCTGTAGGAAAGTTTGGAAAAAAGTTTTGCTTGGTATAGTATGTCTAATAGCACAGAGGAAGAATTAGGATGCTTTCATGTATGGAATGCGTAAATGAAATATGAGCAACAATACCCGGGCAAATGTCAAGGTGAGAGGGGACTTAAGAAAATAGGGGGCTGCGCGATGTCACCATGGCCGGTATATATTGATAAATGTGTCAGTCAGTCATATACTGATGCATATGGTTTAATGGCTAGTGACTTGAGTGTACAAGTTCTGGAGTGTGGTGATGATACAAGCGAAAATGCAAGGAAGCTGTGAATACTAAACGAGACAAAACGAATGTGGAAGTGTTTAATCGTGAATATGAAAAATATGTGGTCGTTTACTCTGCATGATAAAATTGTGAAAGTAGTTGATGAGTTTGTGTACTTGGGTGAGTGTTCATTGTTCAATGCAGATGGCAGAACAAATAGTAAAATTAAGCGGCGTATCAATATGGGAAGAAATTAATTGTGACGCTTGTAAAATGGTGGTTGAAGGCGGTATAAAACGCGGTTAACAGAGAGAAGTTTTAGGAATAAAAATGCGTATCAGAATCAGTACATGAGTCTTGCACAAGCAAAAATTGTATGCACAGATAGGACGATATGAAGAAAAATTGTTCATGGTAAGTCAAGATAAGATTCCGATTCGAGTACGCACAGTACTGTTCACCTAAAAACAAGAGCTCGATACAAATATATAAAAACAGTTTATTTAACATCTGTTAAGAGACAGTTTCGCTTGAAACTTACATCACACTCTTCTTGTCAACCACGTCATACCAAATTCAGTAACCATTTAGGTGGACACGTCATAAAACTCATCATTGGACAATACTGATTTCCAAATCACTTCCCTTTTTGTCGTATATACTCTTTGCTAACGCCACCTAGCACAAACATAAAAAAAGTTATGTGCTACCATAACAGAATTTTACTGAGGGGGATATCTTCAATCGCTATTGAAACTTTTAAAGCTTGTAAGATTCGCTTTTAAGTACATGACTATTATCTGAAAAGATCAGTATCTTTAGGCGTTGTGTAGTGTAGGATCGGAACATAATTGACAAACAGCTTAACTTTACATAGTCAATGGCTCGTCCAATCCAAAGGATGAATAGAGGTAACTGACTACGTTTGTACACACTGTAGAACTCAAATAGTTTGCAATTTGATCAAATTTAAGATGAGTAGGTTTGCCTTACGAGTATTGTGTTTCTATAAGGGGTAAGACTTAAGTGTAAGTAAGTTGAGTAGTCTTTTACACGAATAAACGGTTTGCATTCACAACTTATGTGAAATGACTTCAAACATTCACACTTAACATACTCTCAAAATCGGTAATAAATAGTCCAAAAGTGGCATTGTAATCCAAAACCTATTTTCGGAAATAAATACAGGTAGAGTGTTTTTCACGTGAAAATAATAGCCCAAACGGTTAAGACGGTAACTCAAATTTAAACGCAAGTTCTTAGTATTTACCTCAAATTCTAATACGTGCGACAAGATTTACCTAAATAAATGAAATAGTTTTAATTAATACCAAAACTACTAAATTATTCTCAGGCAAAAAAATTAGAATACGTAAAATGATGCAATTAATCGTAACTTGAGCTGAAGTTTGCGTGAAATAATTCTAACCGATAAAATACAAACACCTTCACTTTCGTTCTTCTAAAATATTTGCTTTAAATTTGCATAAATAAGCTCAATCAAACTCAACTAAATTACGAATAGTAAACAATCATTATTCAAATTTAGGGCAACCTAAAAGTTCATCTAAGTCAATATCAACGTTAATTAATATTTTAAGCTCTGACTGCCCATATGAAATATAATTACTAAAACTGAATTAAAAATATTTAAAGTGGCTTTTAATTCGATAATCCTGTACTAGTAAACTAATAAACGTCAAATGCGAAATAAGCTTTTCTTCAATTTACGCAAAATAGTATTAACAATCGTATCTAATCGCTCGCCCAATGCCTAGAGGTCATTTTAAGTGTTAATTCAATTAATTGAAGATAAACTTCAATTTACTCAATATTTATAACCTTTTAATTTCACAAACTAATTATTTGATAATCCGGAATGTCAACAAGCTGTAAAATTACTTTAGTACATCTAAATAAAACTGAATCCATTTTTGAGTTTTTCAGTGTCTAAAAATGTGTAAATTGAAGATTTTAATAATAACTCCTTTTTCACATCTACTCAGATACAACAAAAAAATGTAAATGCAAATTCGTCAACTACCATCTGAAGTAATTATGTTGAAATCATTTGCGTTAAATAGATATCTGTTGCAATAAAGAAAATATCTAAACACAATACATATATTGAATAAAAATGAAACTTGAAGTAATTGATTACAACTTTCCACCAATGATGGCTCTCTTAGTATCTATATTAGATCTACTGATCTACGTAACTGACATGCATAACATATCTAAGCAATATATTAGCGGATGGATGCCAATCCTCTAAAATGAAAATACGTTTGTTTAAATCAATGAAATGAAATAAATGAGATTTGATACCCACTGCGAATGGGATCATAATCAAATTTAAAATCAAACGTCTTACTTCCCTTTGTTTTAATCTTAACACTTTTTAATTGTCCAACAAACTAACAGCTGGTTAATTGGAATGAACGATTCAATTCAGGCGTAGCTACACGGCTAAAATAGTTCGCTGTCGCTCGAATAATGTCTATATCATCAATATATACCTTACTTCAGGTATCCACAAACTGTTTGACCCCATTGCTTTCTCTCACACAGAAATAATTTCTGTTGCCTAAGTTCCCATGTCTTACGTAATATTTTTAACTATTTAATATTTTACATCCAAAATTAATTCTTTAAGCAGTCAAACATTTTCGCTACATGCTCGAACATCGTTACTAACGACATAATACTGCACATTAAATCGTTAGAAGCGTAACATTTGAAAGGTACACATAAGAAACATGTTTGTTCTCGTAAAATACTGCTTTAGCTAACTCAAAAGAGATGTTACACATACGTTAAGGTACGAATTTGCGCAAAATAATGCCCATAGCCCTAAATATCCTTACAATTTTCGCTTTTAACGAATAGAACTTATTGTCCTTAGAAGAAAATATTTCTATCACAGATGATATATAGGATTTTAACTTATGACGTACGAATTACAAATTAATTTGTAATCTAAGATAATTGGTAATGGATTTGCACGAGTTGTGCATGACATTGGATAACGTTCTGATTATTTATATTTGGATGAGCATACTAACAAAAAAAGTGTTATTTGTTAGAATTGTTAGTTTTCTGTCTTAAAATTTTATTCTTTAACGTCATAAAAGTGTTTTGACCACCGCCACGAGATGGTTTCTGGACAATTTATGATCTCGATTCAAGTTAAAATTTTTCTTGCACAGGAATTAAATTAGAATAAATTAGAATCGATTTTAATATTAGGGCTGGAAGACCACCAAAGTAGCCATATCTAAATCTAACTCTTCAAAGCAGTCGGTATATAATGCTAACGTGAAATAATTCGGATAGTTGATTTAAAGTAAATTACGATTTCGTTGTTTCAAACCTACCTTTCGCACATATGAGCTTTAGCCGCTCATATTTTCATTATTTATTATCAAATTTTGATATATTTGTTGTGATTGTTAAACTTTTTTAGATCTGGTCTATTTTGTCCACATCGGATGAAAGTAAAGCTTGAGGTCGATTTTGATATAAATTTGGGAATTTAGCCAATCGAGATTTAAAATGTCGTTAGTTTTTTAGTGCATCGAGCAGAGCCTGGTAGTCCAAATATCACTCCGATTATGACAAAGAGCAGGTCTTGTAATATTGATACGACTCTGATTTAACAGAAAGAGTTGGTCTTCAGCCGGTGAACGGCTCTGATTAGATGGGAGACATGGGGTGGGTAGGGATTCTTTTATCTTCTCGGGAACATGTTCAAGAAGATGTATTAGAAATATTGGTGGAAGTGTGTTCGCGATAGTATTTGTAAGGTATAGTAAGGATATCTCCAGTAGGAATAATGTCGCCCAAAATCCAACGGTGTACAAAGTTTCTTTGTAGTGTTTGTATTCTGTCTGTTATGGGTGGTACGTCTGTGTGCTGTTCAGTGAGATTATTACTGTATTAGAGAGTGTATGTATACGTCTTAGGATTCGACGTTCGTAGAAAGCAATGGAGGAACAGGTCTGATGTTTATGTACAACGGTGCTAGGAAATCTATAACAGAGCGAATGTAAGTCTGGTACATGTATTGCAGTGTTTTGCAGTGGCACCTTTCATTTGACAGCAGAGACCGCCCGGGAGGTTCGCCGGATTACGTATTCTGTTCTTCGGACCTCAGGGAGCCAGTTTAGGTTTTTTTCTGAAAAGGATTCGTAGCTATGTTAGAATAAAAGTACTTTGTTGTTGAGGGAGATTAAGACATTACGATTGGCCGGATTGGTGAATTACTTATAGAGGTAGTGGGGATATCGGAAAAAGATTGACGGAGACTCTCGATCGGTTTTCCGAGATAAAGAAGTTACGGTGGGTTTTTTAAATAATTCGTTAGGCCGTTCTGTTGTTCCGATGCACTGCCCAGAAAGCAGTACCGTCCGAAACTCTGCCACGGAAATTTTCGGTTGTATAGCTACTGGGATCTCATAAGCAAAAATAGTGTATAGGATAGGAGCTAAGACTGAAGGACCAGAAGCTTGGAGAAGTGATCAGCAATACCTAATGTGCGGATTTTATCGAAGAGTCCGGCGTGGATTTCAGCAGACAGCTGGGTCGCTTAGCATTTTCCGAGGTGGCTTAAGACAGAGAGGTGGGTTTGTAAGAGGAGGGAAAGGTACGGTCGGAGTTCGGTTTGGGCACTATGATGGTGAAAACAAAAAAAAGAAAGTGTAATCCATTTATAGTAAGTGTCGGTCAATAGGTTGAGGGTTCGTTCGGTAGGTGTAATATTTTGAGGTTTAGTCGTCTTGAGCTGGGGAGGAATTGCGTTTTTTTTAGGTATGGGCTTGGTCGGGAGTAAAAGGGGGATAGAAAGATGTCCAGTTCCACTTGGACTTTGGGAAGGTTTATATTCTTAATTTGCTCAATGGGGACATCTTGAAGCTGGTTTTAAGTGGAGGCCGAACAGGTTAGCCTTTCCTTGATTAGTGGAGAAGAGATTGCCATAGGAGCCTATAAAGAGTGATTTTAAGGTTTTTTGGGTCAGTCTGCCGAACTGTTGCTGCAAGAGTTTGATTTTACGATAATCTGATCCCGATGTGACTTTTGCCCATGAATCTTTGGTGTGTTTGTTGGCTACTGTATTTCGTCTTTAGAGCCGGATCCATGGATCTCAAGAAATGACAATAAGTTTGTCTATTCTCTTTGATCCAGTTGATGATTTGCCGTGGCATCAGTTTGTGGGATATGTTGATATTTTGGTGTGGCACCGAAGTCTTGACCGCTTTCCTAATAACAAAAGTTAGGTCGTAGATGGCTCTCTGCAGATCTTTCGATGTTAGAAGGTCGGATCTGGGAATTTGGTTGGAGATGTTTTCGAAAAACACTATCCAGTCGGCATTGAAAAAGTGCTTTAAAACGATATGGGTTGGAGGTGCTAGATAAAATATAGTCTCACCAGAAGTGATAAATGGTCGAAAGTGATCGTAGTGGCCATAGAGCATTCTCGATCGAAACAGTGAGAAATGGACTGTGAATAGAGAAAGTGATCGATTATTGCAGTACCAAAGTATTAAAAAAATGTGGGTGTTTTTTGACGATTCGCAAAAGCCTCAACTGCAATAATGTCAAATCGTTGTCATTCCTTATGTAGTCACCAGGTTGCCCGCACGTCGATTCCTAGCGGAAGTAATATACCAAGAAGAGTGCTGCTTATTGGTATACTACCTTCGCTCTAGTACTTCGAGCAAATGAGTAGGCTTGCCGTATGAGTATTGTGTTTCTATAAGGAATAAGCATTAAGCACGGATAAGTTGGATAGGCATTTTTACACTAACTGTTTGCGTTTCATAAGTTTTATAGGTTATATTTTACATCTTTCTTAATATCAGTTTTAAAGAGATGTTGAGCGGCGCTTTTTTTAGAATTAATACTTTATCGGTTCTCGACGTTTTTACCAAGTCAGGGGTGCTTAGAATAAAATGTGAAATTGATTTTATTGATCTTAAAAATAAATATTTCTATACCAGGTGGTATACAGGATTTTAATTTATAAATTGAGAATTACTAAATTGTTTGCAATCTGAGATAATTGTTAATAAATATGCATGACTTGTGTTAGATGTTTGATAACGTTCTGATTATTTCACAATCAAACAGGGTTATGAGGCGTTCCCTTATTTCCCAAGAAAATATCTTGAACACTGCCAGAAGATTGTTTTTGGATACTTTATAATCGTGATTCAAAAATTATTTCTTGCGGAATTTAGCTAAGGGTAAATTGTATGAAAGTAAACCTAGCCACTGATTTTGGTATCAAGTTCGGGTTTTAACCGATCGAGATTTGATGAGTCGCTATTTCTTTAGTGCAGAGTATAAAGTCTCAACACACATATCAGAGCTTAATTATTTTACTAGTTCAGGTGTAGGATACACTGAATGGTATTGGTATATATCTTTTAGGTATTACATCGTGTATTTTTTAAGAACTTATGAATATGAAAACGCAAATATAAGGGGACCCAGTATACTTCCCTGCGATATAGCTTTGGTTGCGTTTCTTTCAGCAGACGTTAAACCAGACACATTTACAAGTGGGGTTCTATTGGATAAATAACTGATAAACCAACCAATCATTTATCCGGAGAAACCATAATAAGAAAGTTTAGAATGCATCAAATCATGGTTTACCCGATCAAACGGGTTGTACTGTAATCCAATACAACAACAAGAGCAGTAATCATGCTATGAACAGATCTCAATCCATACTGGACGGGTGGCAAAGTATTTACTTCGACATGACGTATTAGTTGTTCAAAAACGATTTTTTCTAGTATTTTAGACATGGTTGGCAAAATGCTTATTGGGCGAAGCTCAGATAAACTTGAAGGATTTGACGACTTTGGAATCAGTGTTATTTCCTTTTACAAAGTATTGAAGTGATTAATGAACATCTGATCCCAGAAAATAAAATTATTTCTGTAATTGAATGATACTGTAAGAGCAGGAAGTTAATAATGCGTAATGGTAAGAATTGAGTGCTTTGTGAATAAAATTATGAAATGGGGTTGGAATTCATACGAAGTCTTTGAATGTGTTTGTAAATACAGCTGAACTGAATGATGTGTACTAATTTGGTATGAATATACACAAGGAGTTTTGGTTATGTGTGAACTAAAAATAAGTCGGGTTTATAGAATACATTGTGGAGAATGTAGGCAACGCGATTAGTCTGTATGTACTTGAATCCAGTTGTAGAAAATATTTTTTGTTTGAACAAGGGGATTACAGGGTGTTCTGAAGTAAGCGATTCAGGTAAATGTCAGATTTCGTAAGGACAACCGGAGGTTTTGTGCGAGTAAGAGGATGTCGAGTAAATAGGCGATTTCGGGACAAAATATTTTTGAGAAAGATATATATATATATATATATATATATATATATATATATATATATATATATATGTATATAAGTGGGGAGGTAATGATCGAGACTATGATTTTATTTTGGTTTAAATGTGATACCCTGTTCGGAGTCGTAACTGTCGAAGATATTGGTGTTTGGGATCGTTAAGGGAGACTTATTGATGTGAGAAGTAATTAATTATTCGGGGCGTAACCACCGTCAAAATAACGTCTCTCAACAACCCTTAGGCAATCTCCTTGGGGCGTATAAAACCATCAAGCAGACCGTACCAATGGTCGTGTTTTACTATTTTGTGATTGAAGTTATGTAGAGGTAAGGGATAATTTGAGTTGAGAGGTATTTAATTATTCGAGGCGCAACCACCGTCAAACTAAAGACGTCTGGTCCTTGCAAACTTTATGTACTCTCCTCGGGGAATGTAAACGCCGAGAAGACCGTACTAAAAGGGTGCTTGGACCGCAGTTATATTTAGGGATGCTAGGATTGGCTTTTGACTGGCAACAGGGATAGAAATGATCAGACAATGTGGATTAAGTGGATTGGTAGTTCTGGTTGGGATTCAGGTAAATTGGAAATAATAGTAATCAGGATAATGTTTGAGTTGATGGTTCTAATAATATCACGAACATTTAGAGAATGGAAATATAAGTGAAATACAAGTGATGCTGGTCAGGTTAATAATAATGGTGAAAGGGAAAGGTAAAAGTAAGGGTGTAACGAAACACAGTTTCCGTTACAAAACAATCACTTAATTCGTCAACCGTTAGCTTTATTAAGAAAAACCTATCCTTACGTATGGTCCGCAAAATTACAGTTTAGCCTTATTCGAACGCCCGGTTTCTTTGATTTTAGATATTATAGAAAGTATTGAATTTCTATACGTACAGTTTAGCAATTGAGATGTAAGGTGCAATAATTTAATTAGATCCTTGTCACTATAATTATATAAAATTTAGGGTTTTAAACATAGAATATAAACATTTTCCAGTCACCTTCAGATAGTCTCGCCCTAAGAAGATAGGTTTTGCTTATCAAGCACGCCAGGCGGGGTACGGAGAGAATGACTTTTCGTAATATCATGAGCAGGTGCCTTTTTACAATCTGTAATAAGAGATATATTATACGATATAGTTTTTCTCGTCATAAGGTGAGTTATTATAAATCTTAATAAATTAATATGACCATCGAGTAATATCTCGTTTAGTCTAGATTCAATCCAAAATTTATATTGAAACAGGATCTATTTAAAATTGCATTATTTAACGCAACTGTTTTCTGTTGTAGACGCATTTTGTCAATAGTGTAAATTCCCTAAATCGATTAGTAACATAGTGTGCGGAAGGAAGGTGTAGCTTTCCGATTTGAACTGTCCATTATTAGAGCAGAAATACTTTCAGAACAACACAATGAGTCATGAAAAGCTGCGCAAAAATCAGCTGGTTTGCCAGTGGCGTTGCACGAAAATTTCATAAATGGGTTATGGGGTTAAACAGAAATGTTACAAATTGAAGTTAAACTAAGCGATAATTTATATAAGACTATGTTTTGTGAAATTTGGCAATTATAGCTTAGTTTACATGATTACAAATAGGCGCAGTTTTGTTTTGGAGCTCCTTGAATACTTGTCATCAACAATGTCTGCTGAATAACTTTATTTACAGAATAACAAAATGATCTATACAAAAGTACAATCTTATAATTTATCCTAAACTACTGTAAAATGATACATGTACCCGCAAAGCATGAAAGAAAACCTTAATATCCGGCTTTTTTAGGGACAGTTTAATAGTATGTCGAATGTGTTGAAACTTAATAAACTAATTTTGATATTTGAAACGCCCCCAAAAAAGTATATTGTATTTTAGAAAACTATGTAAACGAATTCATATTAATTAAAACGTAGATGTGTATAACAAAAGCTTTCAAATTAATAACACAAGTAGTAAAGGAACAATGAGTAACCGCACCAGATTCTTGTTAGTTTGAATGCGATTACTTATTACTTTGGTTTAGGAGTAAATTATTTTAAAATTTTTTTTAAATTTATTTATTCACAAACAGAATATAAAATGAACACGTAAATATTTACAGAAATATAAAATGCTAACTCACAAAAATGAATTGAGAATTATAATTAAATCTTTCACTAAAATTATGCCACAAAACAACTTATGACAAAAATCTAATCCTAGGAAATTACAATTGCTAAAGTTTATTTTTAGTATACCTAATGTAAAATTCTGGTAAATAGGTTATCATAAATACATACAAAAACAATTAAGAAATGATAGATTTTGTTTTAGGGTTTAAACAATTGAATCAACACACTTCATTTTGGTTGAAACTACACATTCACCTTAGTTTTATAAAATTCACAAAACATTAAATAGATCACGATATAAGGTGTGTTTCATTGTGGGAACTGAACAAGTTGCAAAGTACCTATAATGTGTGTAAATTGTAAATATTCCCTAATAAATTATTTTATTCTGTGCTCGGTCCTGCTTGTTGTAAGTCAGAGTCAGGCAATAGAGAAATTCCAAGATGCCCTCATCTTCATCATCGGAAGATTCTTCAGTAGATTCATCTGAATCGCCTGTATTCACAACGAATCTAAAATCATCATATGATTTGTCAAACATGTGTTCTTTGTACTTGTATTCTTCAACTACTTTATCAACATGTGTACCTATGTTTGCCCAATCTTCAGGAATTATCGTGGCAAATTTTTCTTCAGTAATTTTATTACATCCTTTAATTTAAAGGTAGTATTTGTAGATGCAACGTACTGCTTCACTGCAGCTCATATTTTCTCAATTGGGTTTAGTTCTGGATAATACGGAGGAAGTCTAAGCACTATATGGTCATGTTTTGCTAATTCTGTATCTAAAATATACTGTTTGCACTTTGAGTTATGCTCCTTGATTATTGCATACAACACAGGTTTTGTTGAAAGAGGATCATGCATAATTGAATGTTGACGAAGCCACATAATCATATCGTCCTTTTTGGTCATGGATGTTGGATCTTTATTTATTACCATATTGTGATATGATGCATTATCGATGACAAGTGCAGCTCGCTTTGGTATTTTCGGCAACAGCTACTTCTGTACCCACTGCATAAAATTTGTAGGGTTCATATCGTTGTGGTAATCTCCTGATGTACTTCCTATAATTAATAAGATTTAGTTTTAAACTACAATTATGATAATGATCTCGTACCTGATTTGAACATAGGTAGTGCATTATTAACAAAACCTTCAGATCCACCAGCATGTACCATAATAACACGTGGACCTTTGCCAATAGGTTTTTTAAAACCCAGAGTAGAATTATCTGTCCAATTTTTTGGGTTTGTATGACAACTGTTGATATAGGACTCATCTATAAAAATAATTGGTCTCTTATCTTGAATGCATTGCTGCAGTTGACGTAAATATTGGATACGCTTTAAGCGTATGTCATATGATTCCATCAGAACCTTCCTTTTATCAACAGGGTTGCACCATCTACAAATTTATGCAATAAGTTAATATGAGTGAATGTCACAAATAGTTATATGACTTACCGAAAACCCAATTTTTTAATAATCTTTCCCAAAGTCGTAAGTCCACCTTTAAAATCAATACCCCTTTGCAGAATTTTATTGTGGATACCTGTTAATTTAAATGTAATTATATTTACCATGTAAAACTTGTTTCATTACCTTTTAACGTAGGCACTCTCTTTTCAATAATATAAAAATTATGTATAATGAATTTTATCTGCTCCAATTCCCCCTGATACAAATTACTTTTAGGGTTTGGTCTGTTTTTATATTTTCTAGGTGAAGAAAACTTTGTTGCTTTGCCTTGCGAAATTTCCTTCATATCTGATATAACTTTACGATAACGATAAGTGAATTCACCTATCTTCGTAGCAGCTAAAATTCTCTCCTTAAAGTTTGGCAAAGGGATTGTCACTCCCTCCTTGGCTTCTTTTGTCACGAATTCCATGACGTTTGCAACAATTTCTCGAGCTTGACTATGCAGAATCTTTCCACGAACGCCGATCTGTTTCGATTTGTTTGCCATTGTTTGGTGACTATAAAAAGACAAAAAACATATTTGTAAATTACGCTTAAAGCACAGGTATTGCAAACTTACCAAAATATACACGAAGGGTCAAAAAGAGCTCTGAAAAGAACTGTTTATTAAAAGAAAATGTAAAAGTCAGAAATATAACCTATAACTCAAGCGTGCACCAAAATGTAAATAAACTTAAAATTTCTACGCCTATGAATTGCGCACGCGACTGCAAATTGTCGAATTGTGGCCAATATTGGTTTGTGCGCAATGTGCTGTTCTGAAAGTATTTCAACTCTAGTTTATTAATCTGAGTTGGTGCAAACAACACGTGGTTCAATAGATAAAAAAATTATTATTTAAGCCCGCGTAAGTGCCATACACCTCCTCAATACACAGTCATTAAAGATTTTTCAAAACAGACTGGAATGTGTTCTCCGAACACATCTCCAACAACCTTCCTCCACCCAATCTTCAAACGACCCAAGATCTCGAGAGAGCCATTAGAGACCTAACTTCCGTAATTACGGAAGCGGTCGATATCTCTGTACAACTAAAAAACATCGACACTTCCCGCAAACCGCTCCCACAACACATTGTGAACTGGATCAAAGAGAAAAGACGAATCTATCGTCAATTATTGCGATCCAGGGACCCGGCTATCAAGACCGAATACAATCGCCTTAACGCCTTAATCAGGAGAGAAGCCAACAAACACGCCGAAAACTCCTGGGCCAAAGCCACCTCCCAGCTAGATTAGTAAAATGGTAGACTCTTCTGGCAGCAGTTCGATAGACTGGCCAGAAGGAAAGTCAACCCTAAATCCCACATAACAGACCTACAGAGCAACCTAATCTCCCCCGACCAAGGAAAGGCCGATTTCTTTGCTCACCACCTCCAATCCATTTTCCAATCCCCCGATGATCCCCAATTCGATAACCAGTTCAAGGCACTCCTCAAGGGTCGCCTTGAAGAATTCCGCAACCTTAACCTTCCTGAAATCCAACTCGATATCGAGAATCCCCCATCACGTCCGACCAGGTCCACAAATATTTTAAAAAAGGGAAAAACTCTGCCCCAGGTCATGACGGCCTAAATCGTAAAATCCTGCGTCATTTACCCGTCCCAGCCCTACGATTACTCTACAACATCTACAACCAATGCCTTATCCTATCCCACTTCCCGACGGACTGGAAATCGGCCTCCACCGTCATGATACCCAAACCCCACGCCGACCTAACCTCACCCTCCTCCTATAGACCAATCACCCTCCTGAGTTGCCTCAGCAGATTCTAGCCGGGCGACTCAGGGACCACCTAGAATTTAACTACCTCCTACCCAATAACCAATTCAGCTTCCGTCTCAACCGAACGTGTCACGATCCCTTGTTGAAGCTGCTTACAGAGACCACCAAAGAATTCATTCACAAGCAATGCAATCTGGTTATGTTTCTGGACATTAAACAAGCATTTGACAGGGTCTGGTACGCCGGTCGTTGCGCAGTTTGCGCATGACACCGCCTTCTGGACGGTTAATCGCAACAGCGAAACGGCCTCCCGCCTCATATCCAAAATCCTTCGGAACTTCTCCAATTGGGCAAACCGGTGTTGAGTCTCCGTCAGTCCCACCAAAACCCAAACAGTCCTCTTCCGACATCCTAATTACACCGAAGATAAGTTTCCAAACCTTGCCTCCAGAAACGTTTCCCTCACCCTAAACCAAGAAAGACTCCAACTCCAACAAGAAGTCACCTAACTAAGAATCTTATTTACTAGAACCCTCAATTGGCTCCCCGATGTACAAAGCACACTTAACAGGATAAGAAACCGCGCAAACCTACTGGGCCCCCTCCGGGGTAGAATCAGAGGTTGCCACCCCAAAACACTACAACACACTTACAAAACATATATTCACCCTGTTATGGATTTCCAAGCACCCATATACACGAACATAAACCCCAATCACCTTTCCTCTATTGCTTCCTGTGAACGCCGCATACACAGGTTACCTCTCAGGTACCCTAGCCACCTCACAACAACACGCAAACATACCAACCATCACACACAGAATCCAAACACTACAGAAAAACTTTGCACATAAAAGAATCTTCGGCGACACTATCCCTACCAAAGAGATCCTTACCACACCGTACAACTACCGTTTTCCTCAATTCCCACGAAGAAAACCTAAATTAAAATTCAAACATCCAGCCACGATCCGTGCACAACTCCTCGACGACCTCCCCGAGGAGATAGAAGATTGCCTGGACAACATCCCTTATGCCATCTGCATCCCCCTCCCCCCGTCTATTCGATGACGACCCAGCAAGAAACCGGACGAAGAATCTAACAATCACACTAATCACACTACGCCCGACTTAACAATACACACATTTAAGCCAATTAACGCATTATTAAATATTAAATAAACCTTTTTTCTTTTTTTACACCAAAAATAAGCACATCTCATTATTGTAAACTATACAATAACACAAAACATCGCAACACCAACAAACATGGATTGACCAGGGCTGAAGAAGAGAAGGACTCCTGAACACTCTACGAATAAGATATACAAGCTATAAATAAATACATACTAACCATAAGCATGAGCATACTAACAAAAAAAAGGGTGATATGATACTGGTCAGGCTGGTCTGGTTAATGGTGAGGTTAATAATAATAGTAAAGGTACAAGGTAAAAATTAAATGTGAGTCTGTAATGCAGGCGGTTTGGTATTTATAGGGAAATATTGTGTGGAGTGGGAAGGAGTGTACAACTGATACCATTTATTAACAATGATAATACAGTTGTGAAAGGAAATAGGAAATAAGTTTTTATAGGAATTATTTTCTATAATAGGAAAATGTATAGTAAGGATTTTCAAGATCAATTGCAACATGATTACCTAAAATCTTTTCTGGTCATAATTGTAATGAATAAAATTCAAAATAAAACTGAATATATCGAAATAATCTACAAGTAATCCCTATAAATGTTAAATTTAATCTAATCTACAAAATGAAATGATGCAGTACTGGGAAAATTTTGGACAAACTTAAAATTGGCTTAAAACTGGATTTACACTCCAAAAAAGTTATTGCGAATTAAATAAAAATCGTTATGCTTTGATAGCTCACTCAAAACTTGATTTTTTTTACATGTTGGATTATACTGTATAGTATTATTACAAACTATTTACATTAATTCATCCTCAAGTTCTATAAAGTCTGATACTAACAATTTAAACAGAAGTTATGGAAATCTATTAGAATTGTTTAAATCATTTTTTTTATAATCCTATTATTATCTTAATGTTTTACTTAGTTTTGTTATCACAGTCTACATTGTCATTCAAATTTAATTTTTTTCTAAAAAAAGAATTTCAATTTAAAATTTACAACCTGAAAATTAAAGCAAAATATTATAAACTCACATTCTTATTAGCCATAAGTTGTGTGTAACTATTATTATTCATCTTACGTTGTAACTCTTTTTGTAGCTCTAGCCTAAGGTAGTAAAATTGATGTAAATGTCAAAGTAAAATGTTTCTCTCTTCGATATATTGCATTTTGTCCTAATCAAGTTCTTTACAAAATTGAACCAAATATTGACTTGTTCAACTTGGACGCGGTCCAAACTCGAGATGTATTTGCATATTCAGTTATTTATAAGCTTTTGTGAAAAAATGTATTAAAAACATGCAAGGTTAAATCTCATTGACTCAAGCGGGATGTGTTTTAAATAGATTTTGTATGATTTAGTTTTTATAACAAAGATGCATCACATTTCACGTATGACTTTATTAAATCCTGCACTATGGAATAAATAGCAATCTGATATATTGATGTATCACTTATCCTATCCGGTGTTTTCTGATTTCCGGGCTGCAACATGAAAATATTGTCTTTTTTAGCACAAAAATATACAAGCGACTGTCTGTGAATTTAAGCAAAACTTAAAATATTTTTTACGTTGGGCACATTCACGTACGAATTAAAATCGAGTAAATTTTACCCTGCCAACGTTGGTACACATATTTTGTTGTATATCGCAAAGTACACAAACACTAGCATTAAACATATACATATCCAAAATAAAAATATGTACATTGTTGCTAAGTTCTTTGAATCAAATTAAAATATAGTTTCATTTATAAAAGGAAGAAGAAATTTGAATGTCAAACTCGAATTTTCAAAAAATGAAATACAGATTGAAAATGATATATCCTGGGATTTGTTTGGTAGACTTCTGGTTTACTACTTTTATTTTTCAGTATTTTACTTGTAAGGGCTTTACGCCTTGCTCTCGACATTACTTTCAATTTTTATTTTTTTATTTCATCCTTCTAGTTCTGTAAGAATATTTTGACAACATAAGATATTACGTACTATATCGTATATGTACGTAACGTTTTAATCGTGTAAATGAGTATTTGCATACGAGGATTTTTTTTGTTTTGCAAAATTCATGTTACGCTACTGACGATTTTTAACGTGTTCCATAATGTCGTTAACAGTGATATTTAAACCTAGAATAAAAATATTTGACTATATGGATAATTGATTAAAAATTGTGTAAAATGTAAGACATTATACCCGCGCCACTGGTCACTTCTGTGTGCTACTGGTGCTTGGTAAAGAAAAATCGTCAAACAGTAGCGCTGCAATTTAAAATAATGGACTCATTTACTTTTGAACGTAATGCGATGTATTAAATGAATTTTTATTCATAAAAATTGAATTCGTGTATAATGAAACCTTTAATGTCGAGGAATGTTAGGACTTCCAGGATTTTGCCAAAAAAATATCGAACACGCTCGTGGGAGTATTACAGAAACAGATAAAAAACCGCTGCAAATTATATCACTACTTCCACATCAAAAAATCGGTTTTTCGTAAATAACTCAAAAACGATTAACTTTACAAAAAAATTACAAGAATGCTTTTCGATCAGAAATTTGATTTTCTATCTAATCGAGTTTTTTGGAAATATTTCGAAAACAACAAAATTTTCAAAAAAATTCCAAAAACACTTTTTATGAGAGATTTTATTTCCTATCTAAATGTATTTCCACTTTTTGAATATATTAAGTAGTTCCGGAGATGTTTAGGAAAAACCGGTTTTTTTAAAGTGACGATTTTTTGCCAATATCTTGTAAACTGTTTGTTGTACAGAAAAATTATAGGATCAAAAAACACCGACAATTATATTACTGATCACATGCTAAAAGGAAAAAAAAATGCGTAAATTGTGAAGGCCCGCATTCTGCAGGTTATAAAAATTGTCCTACCTACAAACGCGAATGTTCAATCGAAAAGGTCTTACATAAAGAAGCAAAGAAAAAAGTTCAAATTAATACACCGAATCCTGACAGTTCATATGCAGCAGCTTTGACTGTACCAAACTGACTTAAACAGAGAGGGTGGGGAGAGTGGTCACTGGCATAGGGAACCTTGAGAAAAGTTTACTTCCTTCCATTATAATAGAAGGCAGTCATAACCATTACTAACAAATAGATAACTGTAACATCACAATTCCACCAGAACTCTAAACGCCATTTTATTCATATTTTGTTCTTCACATTTTTTTTGTGAGTATACGCCCCCGGATAGTAAATTTTTCTTATATTATAGTGTTTATGTGAATAAATAGTATTTTTCCAAGTGTGTTTAATACATGTTTGGTTTACATTTTTTTTTATTGCTATCACATTCTGTACCTTTTAATAGATTAGAAATGGTAGGCGCTACTTGTGTGATTCGTGATTGTTACAATAACAGGGGAAGTCAACTTCGATTTCCAGTCCCCAGTGTGAACCAAGAACTATTTGATTGTGATAATAAGCGTTTGTTGGAAGTGGATTCTTCGAAAGTATATTCTAATTGCAGGGTGTGTCATCTCCACTTTGGTCCTGAGGATTTTGGGCCTAATAATAGATTAAAACGTACAGCATATCCAAAACTAAGCCTACCAAGTAAGTGTGTGTATCAAAGACAGCTCTGTTATGATGATACTTTTTAATGTGCTTTGGACTGCATCGAAAACAAAATTAACATATTTTTTCATTATAATTATACGTAATTTAAAACATTCAAAGGCTGGTTATAAATGTGCAGGTAGCGATTATTTGACAAAAGTGAAAGGTAATTGAAACAGTCATCAACAAAATTGAATCACTTTAAATGGCAAGTTATAAAATACAGCTCACATACTGATGACAAATGTGACCGTTAGGTTTATTTAATGTACTTAAATACTTTTTAAATGCTCATATTGCACAACACACCAAATACATTTATTTTGTTTCATATTGTATGTGACAACATAAATTCCCGTACACTTGACATAATTCTTTTTATAAATTTTAAGATAATGCTACGTTCTTAAAATTGTTATTATTCACAGAACCAAAAATTGTAATTGGTGAAAGCTCCTCTTCTGTCATAACAGAAAGTCAGTCTGAAGTACCAGGAGATGCTTGTATTGTAGATGTTTTAGAAGCACAAAAATCTCGACCTTCAACTCCAATACATACTGGTAACTTTAAATTTCTTTACATTTGATGGTTTAATTGTGTCACTTCTAAATTTTGAAAGAATGTACCTATGGGCTAAATATACTGTAAACCCTTATTAACACTTAACCACACTGTGATATATGTGTAACACTATTATTAACATGCTGTCAGAATGAACTTATTTTGGTGGTTAAGGGTTAACATACATGTTTGTGAATAGCTAATAAAATTTTATTAACTTCTTGCTATACTATTTTTTTCTATTTTTTGAAACAGGACAGCAACGAAGAGGATTGTTACAGACATTGAATATATCTAGGCAAGTGGAATTAACACCAAAGGCAAGCAAGACATATTGTAAAGATCCAGCGTCCGTTACGTATGTTTTTTAGAATAAATTATTCGCGGACCACCCTATATTTTTTTTTTATAATTGTGGACCTGAACAGGCTAAATAAGGCCTATCGTGCTAAAGCACTCAGGAACACTTAGGAGGATGGATAGAGGGATAATGAATTGCCAATAGGTGCCTATGAACAGCTACCTTAAATTTTCTCATATCATAAGTGAGAGGAAAACAGGAACTAGGGAGATCATTCCAGAGTTTAGAAGCCGTGTAGAAAAATGTGGATTGCGCCCGTTTAGTAAGACAAGTGGAGATTTGTACTGCATACTGATGATGTGAATGAGCGAACCGAGTGTTTCTCGCAAAGATAGCCGGAGATGGTATCAAAGAATGTAATTCACCAGCACAATAGCCGTTGTAATAACGATAATACAAAGAAAGAACTGAAACCATCCTTCTATGCTCAAGGGACTGTATGTGAGAAGTTAAGGACGGGTCATTTATAAGCCTAATCGCTCTCTTTTGAATACGATCAACGATATCGAGAGCGTATTGGGGACACTAACAAAGGTGAGAATTATATTCCAAATGAGGCCGAATTTGGGCCTTATACAGCAGAAGGAGTTGTCGAGAGGTAAAGTACTGCTTAGATCTGTACAAAAAGCCTATTTTACGAGCAGCTGTTCTGGTAGCTGACAGAAGATGGTCAACCCATGAGAGATTTGAAGATACAGTCATACCCAACAGAGTAATAGAGTCTGAAAACTTAAGAATTGAGCCATTTATACTTACAACAGGAAATGATCGATCTTTTTTAGCGGACAAAAGGCAACACTGAGTTTTGTTAGCATTAAATTTAACTAGATTATTGCTTCCCCATTCGAGAATACGTTGAATGTCTTTGTTGATTGAATTTGCCATTTCAGCTTTAATTTCTTGATTTGACATAGAAGGTGGATTATCACTATGAGTAGACTGAGATGAACTACAGTGAAGAGTGCTATCGTCAGCAAAGCAATGGATGGGGTTAGTTGTTGAAGAAATAAGGTCGTTTATGTACAGCAGAAAAAGTGTAGGCGCTATAACGGAACCCTGTGGTACGCCCGCGTTAATGCTAACTTCTTTTGAAAAAAAGCCATCAACTACGACACGTATTCGTCTTTCATCAAGGAAACTAGAAACCCAGTTGATGAGCGCATCATTTAACCCAAACGAGGAGAGTTTGGCAAGTAAACACTTATGCCAAACTTGGTCAAATGCCTTTGAGATATCTAAAGCGACTACAACTGTTTCACCGGACTGCTCCAAACTTGGGTCACATATGAAAGAAGATCGTCTGTTGAACGACTTTGCCTAAACCCATATTGGTGGTCACTAAGGAGTTTGTTAGTTTCAAAGAACGTGAGCAGTTGCTGATTGATGGCTTTTTCCATGATTTTTGGTCTGTAATTTGAGGGATCGGTCTTATCACCTTTTTTGGGAATAGGTTGAACATTTGCTAACTTCCATGATGAAGGGAATTCCCCAGAAGATATAGAGATCGTATCGTATATTCAATCGTATATTTCAAATTACAAAAGATTGCGCGATATTACACCACAAATAATTCATTAATCACCGCTGACGTGTATTTCTAAAAACCAGTAAGTTTTTGCACGTCAGAGCAATTTAAACCAATCCAATAACGGCATCCCCCGCACGGTAGCCACGAAGCCGCCCACAGATGCACCTTTATAAACCCGCGACGCGCTGAAGACGAGCCCAGACCAGAAGAAGACGAGAATAACCCCCAAACCAGAAGAAGACGAGAATAACGCCAGACCAGACCAGAAGATAGAGAAGATATTGAATGCACTTCGCTTCGTTCATTCATCCGTACCGTACGTGAAATACCTGCTCGATCGTGACCGAGACCGCTACGCCGTTTCTGATATCCAGTAGCCGCCAGTACCGATTGCTTCTTGTAATCACCGACCTGTTAATCGCCGCCGCGGAGTCCATCGTGATCGTGTGACCACGCGCATCACCTCGCGCCGGGCGACCTAAAGTTTGTTACCTAACTGCCATTAAAATACACGTAAGTTGTAGTCATATAATCTAACAATTTACAACAAATCACTACAGAACGTAAATAACGACGGGCTTAGTCTCCAGGAGTTATAACGTTAACATTACACCACCACATACACAAAGAGTGTAACGCAGGGTAGATCCCGACGTCACTCGCAATCACCTGAGGGTGAAGGTTTGATACAGGGCTGTAAAGACCTACCACCTTTTCTTAGTCAAACAGGTTAGACAGGTAGCTGCCTACAGTCCACTGTTGGAGCTAAGGCCCCCGCTTACTACACATACATACACCACCTACAGACAAACACAATAAAAACACACAGTGTCTTTGATCGCAGAAAGTACACAAGAAACCTGTTGCATAAATTTGTATTAAGAATATACGCCGGAAATTAAAACATTAGATAATCCGTAAATTATCGAATATTAACCTGCAGTAAATAATAAAAATACGACCGCGTGTATATTACGATATTTACCTTAATAAAAGTAAATTCATTTTAGTATAGCATATTCAGTTGCACTTATTTCGTTTACTTGATAATTTGTATATAATTGAATTTAGTTGCGCCATTAGGACTTAATCCAGTTGTTTAAATAGTCTAGACGCTTTTTGAGAACAAAACGCGTTCTGAAACCGGTTCTAATCATATAATTATAGTCCAGAGATCTCGCTCTTATTTTACGCGAATCTTCCGCGTGTAGTTCTTCATTGGAGTACGACATACAAGCTTCAGCGCTCCAGAGAGACTGAAGAGTTTAAACATCCAGTGCGCATAAGCAGGGGCAAGTATTGAATTTCCCCCGTGACCTAGAAACAACTCGAGTTCATTGCGCTGGCGCTTCCGACCCATATCTGCTAAGGCTACCGCATACGCTTCTGTAAGACAGGACCGTAATTTAAATATTAAGAATACATTCCATTTCAAACGCGAGTTGGAAAAACTAGGTAGAATAGATTAAGATATTATATATATATATATATATATATATATATATATATATATATATATATATATATATATATATATATATATATATATATATATATATATATATATATATAATCATACATATATATTTGTTCACAGAAACGACTTCGCACCAATAAACAGACAAGAAGGAGCCCCGCTGATATCCATTATATTTAGTTTGAGTTTGTTATTAATATTATTGTAACATTATAAAATAATATACATCTTAAACCGCTTTAGTATAATTATTTAAAGTGACAGTGTTCAGTCCACTAAATAGTACGAATCCACACCCCTTAGTAAAAATATATAAACACGACTGAGCTCAGCCGAGGCAAAATAAAACCGCGCTGGGTTACACCCAAAGAAGGGCGGTTATATATACATATATATATATATATATATATATATATATATATATATATATATATATATATATATATACACTCCGACTTCAAAGGAAGGGCATTATAATATAAAGCAGCCATTGGCATTAGAAAAAATGTATTCTGCAAGACGACAGAACATGACATCTGACTGAGACATGCATCAAAATTCATACAGTCACAATTTGTCCAGCAGATGTCATGCTTAGAGAGTCTTGATTTTTTATGTCACAATACGAAAATAAGGTCAAAAAACAGAGAGGCCGTAGATATACTATTGATGACAAAATTCTTGCTCTAGCAATATATAAGCAAAGCCCCAGGGCATACAGTTTTTTGTCACACTTGTTTTGCTTACCATCAAAAAGGACAATTAATAGACTTTTACAACCGGTACCTATAACACCAGGTTTTAATGAGTCTGTGTTCCAACTGTTATCAACAGTAGTAAAGAATTGTAAAGATCCTAAACAAAAATTTTGTACCTTAATTTTTGATGAGATAAGTATTGCGCCTAAGTTGTCTTACAATTCCAAAGCAGACTTGGTTGAAGGCTTTGACAATTTTGCGTATAACACCACACATTTGATTGCCAACCACGTTCAAGCAAGTATCCTGTTATATTGCTTTTTAATAACCTTCTTGCATGTTTGCAGGAGATATTTTTGGTTACTAAAATCAAAATTGTCTCTGAAACCGTGTTACTATACTCACTTCTACATTTTAAATTGATTAAATTCAGGTTTAATTTTGCATTCAACGTAGTTCTTGTTGCATACTGAGCAAAGTATTTTGGACATCTCAAACTAAACCAGTATTATATTGCAGGTTTTCATGTTGAGAGGCATTGTAAATCGTTGGAAACAACCTGTACTGTATAATTGTGTTAGCGGAGGATCAAAAAAAGCAGGTATAGTGAAAGAAATAAGAGAGATTATTACAACTTGTCAGAAGACAGGATTAAATGTTATTGCTACTATTTGCGATCAAGGCACCAATAACGTTGCTGCGATTAAATATCTTGTGGCTGAAACGAGAGCTTCCTATTTAAGACAAGGGCAAGACTTTCAAGAAAATGTATTTGAAATTAATAATATTACAGTTGTTCCTCTGTTCGATCCACCACACTTCATAAAGGGTTTGCGAAATAATCTATTAAAAACAGACTTATACTTTATTTTAAATGGAAACCGTAAGGTGGCAAAGTGGGAACATCTAGTCCAAGCCTACAACATGGATGCTTTTTTGGTAGCCTACGAACAATGCCTAAGTTAAATAAAAGGCATGTTAACCATCACGACATTAACAAGATGAAGGTGTCCTACTGCACTCAGGTATTATGTGGAACAGTAGCAGTGGCATTGGATATGATGGCATATTCAGGTATTCAGACATATTCACTTTTCACTGTAATAGTTAGAATATTGCAAGAAAACCCCTGTTATTGTTATACATAAATCAATCAGTTAAATTGCTCATATGCACATAATTAAATTATATTTATATTTTATTTCAGGCACAACTATCCAAATTGATAGAGAACAGCTAAAACTAGACGTAGAGGCACGATATACTACGAGACTTTGTGAATTTAGTGACAACTTATTTGATAGTGTTAATGCCAGGGGGATACACTGTTTAAAACCTCTAAAAAATTCTGTGCGAAGGGATACAGAGCATTTGAAATTTTGGTATGAGGCAAAACAAGTATTACAAAGCATGGAATTTAAATGTGATGATGGTAGAGTGTTTGTGCCACCTAGTATTAAAAATGTTGTAACAACCCTTACAAATTTTGAAATTCTATTTAGAATACTTGAAAGTCATGAGTTACAGTACATGACAACGAGAAATTTTAATCAAGACCCACTTGAAAACTTCTTTTCTAAAATAGGGCAACGGGGTTCAAGATATCTAAATCCATCCTGCGCATCTTTTATTATTTTTTATAAAAGTCTTCTAGTAAATAATATAACTTCGAAGCATTCGGTGGGCTCCAATTGTGAGGATGACAAAGCTCAAATTTTTGTCACATTACAAAACTTTGTGAATCAGGTGTGTATTATTGTCATGACGTGTACCATAATGTGTAATGGTTTTGTTTATTTCAGACTGAACCTACGCGTAATAGGGCAACATCAACATTTTGTGATGTGCCAAGAATATCTCCACAAGTGGCTAGACTTTAAAAAAAAGTTTATTGATGGACCAAACGTGTACCATCAATTGATTGCGTCTAAAGAATTCGACTCAATTCAACGTCTTAAATTTGTTAGTAAAGATTTTTCATTAAAGCTGGATTTAGCTTATAATATTATAAAATACATATTGCATGGGGATCTACATATATTTCGATTAAGAAAATACATATTACAAACTCTTTGTAATAGATTTAGAATTAGTCCATGTTTACATGATGACAAACTAAAAGTCTTAGTTTTTAAAAAACTCATAAATGTAGTACTTTATGCATATAAGAAACTGTTTGCCGCATAAAATGAGAAATGTACCTACTTACTTACTTACTTAACCTTCACGCCATTCCCTTGCGGGGTAGGCAAAACAATCCCTGCCTCTTATTTATTTTTCATTCACAATCTTTCTCCATGCTTTCCTATCTCCGCATATCTCCCTAGCTTCCGTAAGATTCATACTACATTCAGCCAAGTTTTACGCGGCGTACCAGGCCCGGCCTTTCCCCTAACCTCACCCACATATATTTGTTTCGTTAATCTTGCGTTGTTCATTCTCTCAATGTGACCAAACCAACGTAATGCACAACTTTTATATCTATCAATCATAGTCTTTTCCTCACCACACTCCTTCATTATGCTTTCATTTTTAATCTTGTCCCGTCTCGTTTTACCACATGCGCTTCTCAGAAATCTCATACCCACGGCATTTATTTTTCTTTCGTGCTTTTTTTGACATACCCATGTCTCACTTCCACACAGTACTGATGGGACGAATACGCCATTATAGATTGCTCGTTTCGCAGCTAGGCTCATGCTTTCATTTCTCATTATCGTCCACATACTTCCAATCACTTTCCTTCCAGCATTGACCCTTCGTCCAATCTCGCTCTCAATTGTACTATCTGCAGTGAACATTCTACCGAGATATACCAGCTCGTCCACTTGCTCCACAATTCCATCTTGCAGAGTAAATACTCTACTCTCCTTTCCACCTTCCCGATTGAACACCACAATCTTAGTTTTGTTCACGTTTACCTTTAGGTCCTTGCTCTCACAGACTGTATCAAACTTCCTCAGATCGGTTTTCAGCTCATCCGCACTGTCACTTAATAAGACTGTGTCATCTGCATACACCAGGAGTCGTACATTTACGTCACCAACCATTACACCATTTGTATCGTTACATGCTTGTCTAAGACATTTATCCATGTATATATTGAACAACCACGGTGACATCACACAGCCTTGTCGCACTCCTTGCTCAATATTAAAGTATTCACTCACACCTCCTCTCACCCTACCACATGCCCGACTACCGTTGTATACTGCCCTTATTCCATTTATTAGACCTTTATTTACGCCATATTCATTTAATATTTCCCACATCTTCTCTCTATTCACTCTCTCATATGCTTTCTCCAGATCTACAAACGCACAGTACAACTTCCTTTTTACCCTTAAACACTTTTCACCTGCTGGAGAGCAACCATCTGATCGACACATCCTCTCCCTGGCATGAAGCCACCTTGCACATCCCACATCTTTCTCGTACTCAATCGTACTCAATCAATCAGTATTCTTCCAAAAACTTTACCAGGTACGCTGAGCAAGCTTATTCCTCTGTAGTTCTTACAATCACTCTTGTTCCCCTTACCCTTATACAATGGTACAATGATCGCGCTCTTCCAATCACTCGGCACTTTTCCACACATAAGGCATACGTTGAATAATTCACGCAATCTTCGTATAAGCTTTGTACCACCATACTTGAGCATTTCACCAGTGATTTCATCTACGCCTGCTCCCTTGCCGTTTTTCAACTTTCCTACCGTTTTCTCTACCTCATTTATTCCAATATCCTTCTCAGTTTCATTCATAATTTCTTCTATATTCTCCTTATTTAACTCTTCAGTCTTACTTTCCTCACTTCACAATCGTCCCATACTATTTCGTTTCTATCATTCATCACTCCTGCAACGTTCTGTTTTGGGCCACGTTTTGTATTTTTGACACATTTCCAGAAGAGTTTTTTGTTTCCCTCAAAATCATTCTGCATTTTCTCTCCTTCTACAGCCATCACTTTCTCTTTACTTATTCTCACTGCCTCCTTCTCTTCTTTGTTTCTTAATCTGTACACCTCATACAATCGTTTCTTCTCAGTCTCATTTTTTGCAGCAATCATTGCCATGTACGCATCTTTTTTCTTACTTACTGCCTTTTTTACCGACTCATTCCACCAAGCACATTTTTTCTGTGTACCTACAATCACTCTTCCACATATTCGCACGGCACAATTGACAACAGAGTTTTTCAAGCTTATCCATGCACTTTCAACGTCAGTGTCTTTTATTTGTTCGTTCCACACTGTTTCATTCACATTCAACTCTTTATTCACAGCATCTACGTATTTCATTCTCGCATCATTATCCACTAGTTTGTCAACCCTAATTCTGGACGTTCGCACTACGTTTGCTTTCCTTCTTCACACCCACTTTTGCCCTAAACACACTCTCGATACAACCAAAAAGTGGTCCGATCCACACTCCGCTCCGCGCATTACTTTTGTGTCTTTCACCAGGTTTCTAAGCCGTTCATCATACACTATCAAGTCTATCATACTTTTAGATTCACCTCTTTGCCATGTATACATATGCACATTTTTATGTTTAAACCACGTATTGGATACAAACAGGCTTCTCTCCACACAGATGTTCAGCAGGTGTTCACCGTTCTCATTGGTTCTTTGGTCTCCGAACTTTCCTAGAACGCGTTCACTATGTTCTCTATGTACACCCACCCATCCGTTCATATCATAATACTCTTTCGTTTGGCTTACATACGTTCAACACGTTCTCTACTTCATTCCAGAAGTTCTCACGCTCCTGGTCTCTTTCTCCATTCACCGGTGCACAGCATGCAATAAGAAAAATTCTTCGCAACTCCGCTTTCATTCTAACCCATATTACCCGGGGAGATACTAATTCGTACTGTTTAACACATCTTTTCGCTCTTTCACTTATGATCACCCCAACTCCTTTTGCACCATGCACTTCCGTCTCAACTCCTGACCATAGTGCCAGGCTGCCATCATCCATCTCCACAGCATCCTTTCCTTTGCGCTTTGTCTCCGATACACACAGAATATCAAGATGTCTTTCGTACATTACATTCGCAATTTCAAATTCTTTACCATGCATACCTCTAACATTCCACGTACCGACTCGCCATTCATTCCTTGCACAGTCGTCAGCAACGGGGCCTGTCTGTTTCGACCTTGATCGCCCCTTGTAGCCAGGTCAATCCTAGGCAATTGTATTGTTTTCTTGAGTAATATCATAGCGAGCAGACCGGCTACTGGCCAAATCGTGCCCCGGACGATGTAGCATTCCCTACTAACGGTATCGTCCTACTACCGGACAGTTATGTCTACTGTCACGACATAAAAGATAGATATAAATAATGGATCGTATACTTACTGTATGAATCTCAAAATGTACACATACATATACATTTTTTTTTGTTTCTTTCTTACCTGCCCTTCGATCACATCACGCGTTTCAACCATACTGCTCTATACGCGATTCCTGGTTCCGCGTCCCTCACCGGACCTGCTGGTATTTATTAGCGACCAAATGATTCAGTTATTTATTTTTTTTTATTTATTTATTTTTTTTTTTTGTAACTTTTCGAGTTATAGTTATTTCAATGTCATTTAATATTTATTTATTTATCATAGAAATGTACCTACGCGTAAATAATTCAAAAATGACGCAATTGTATTCATCTCCTACTATGTACTTCTGTTGTTTTGTTTATATTTGTAGTATATTCCAATCAGAGACTGTTATAAGTGAAAACGTTTTATTATGAAACGACAAAAAGACAAAAAACTATAATATGGTATTTACTTGTTGACACATTTCCCTTTGTATTAATTATTAGTATTAATTGTATACAATAAATGTATACTTATTTGTTCAAAATCACATGTGTTTATATTATACACTCTGTGACATAAAAAATGCAACGTGTAATTTTTGGACCAAACTTGGCAGAAATGTTTAACGTCAAATGTAGTAATTGATTAAAATTTCATTTAAAATAATCCAGTAGCCATGGAAAATTTGACGTTTTACTTGTAACAAGCGAAATTATAGGGTGTATTTCTTGAGAGATTAAATCGATTTCAGTATTGTTTTTGGTTGCAATTCTTTTGATTTTGTGATTTTGAGGCTGCGATTATACATAGAGTGCGGAACGTGAAAATGATCGACAACTGAGTGAATTCGACAGAGGTCGCATTATTAGCTTACGTGAAGGTGGTTTTTCATTCAGAGAAGTTGCTAATCGTCTTATTCGTACTCTATCCTCTGTAGTACGAAGTTATCAAGCATGGTATATCGAAGGTCAAGAACGTCGTAGAAGACGAAGTGGACGGCCAAGACAGACAAATGTGGTCCAGGACCGCCATCTCCGATTAGTGGCATTTAGAGAGCGATTCTCGAGTCCAAGATCAATAGCCGATCAATGGTTTGAAAACGAAGGACTTTGTTTAATTTCTTTGAAATTTTAATCAATTACTACATTTGACTAGTTAAACATTTCTGCCGAGTTTGGTCCAAAAATTCCAACGCCATCTTGGTTTTATGTCACAGAGTATATTTAAGTGTCTTTTTAACAATAACAACAATATTTGTATATTTTATGTCAAACACACATTATGTAAATTAATTTATATAAATTCTATGAGAAACAAGGTCTTGTCATGAAGAGATTCCTTTAATGAAAGTCTATAATCAACATCTTGTCGTATTATTTTCTTTATAGACTGCCTTAAGTTTTACAGTATATTGTTCCTATTTTTCTACATTAATAGCATTATTTTTTACTTTTTCAATTTTATATAGACGTTTTCACTTTTATTCTTAATCATAACGTAAGTAAAATGAGTCTAAAATTATTATTTATTTTATTAAATACATAAATAAAAAGTTTATCTCAAGTAGGATTTGAACCAGCGACCTGCACTTTGTTAGAGTACCGCACTATCGAGATACAAGCCCCAATCGATGTAAATTTTGTCTTAATGTATGTAGAACTGATGTAAATTCTAAATATAATCTCATATATCCTTATACTGCTTACAACGCAATGGATACTTCAAATCTTGCTCAACTTAGCAAATTGTCTTCTCTACCTTGGTATATAATGTACAATTATGTGTTCATTTTCATTGATACCTAAGCAATAATGTTATATATGTGTTTTAATAAAGTTTGTATAATGCACGTACAAAATTTGACTAAACGATAAATGAATCCTCATAATGTATAGAAAACTGTTTTTTGAAACGAACACAAAACAGTATATGGCACTAGTATGCTTTCACAATTGTCACACTCTACCGTCTTTACAGTTCTCAACCAACCCCTTGGTCTCATGTCTGAAGGTCAGTGTCAGCATACTTGTATCATAATATATTATTTTGCAGGACTTAATTATAAGAGACGTGTTATTCTTGAAAGTGAAGTTGGTAATTAAATTAACTAATCAGTAGTAGTACTCCTTTTCTATTAGTCATTACACTACGATAAATTCTTATAAATGACAATTGAAAATGAAAACCAGTTCAAGAATTACACGTTTAATATTATTATTTTCCGGTTTTAGAATTTTTGAATCATCAAAATTTGTATTATATTTATTCTTTAAGACATGTGTGGACAAACTGTATTTTTTAAATTGCTTGGTATTTGTAAAATGTACATATATAATTTATTCCTAGAAGATAAGTATTATTATTTATTATAAATCAGGACAGCTTTCATTTTGATATAAAAATAATTTTAAATTTGAATTTTGCGCGCGTGTAAGAAATAGTTCCTTCCAAGCCGCATGAGGGCGCTCTTACGTCTTTCAATTTTAACATTGTGTGTCCACTCTCCCCACCCTCACTGGATTTATAGTCTGACGATCTGATCAAACAAATATTACCCCAAATGGAAATTGTCCATGATTTTGTGCACCGTAGCATTGTTTTCACTTCATGCGCCCGCCAAATAAGCTCGACGTTGCAGTTAGGTGGGACGACAAATTAATAAAATTACCAGCAGTCGCATGATAACCGTAGACATGCGAACACATAAATGTATTGAGTAGCAATAAAGGTTATATAAAGTATTAACTACGCTCTTGTGTCACGTTTCATTTCGTACCACATTTCCTATAATTGAATTTAACATTGCGCTTCCGTTTGTGAATATTAAGGTGTATGTACAAAATGTTGAACGAAAATATTCGCAAATGCGGAAGGATAAAAGTTAACGTTTTTAAAAAGTGCATAGATTCATTGCTTGATATATCAAAAGTAGTAGAAACTGATGTGTATGAATTAAAAGAAAGACTAACATTTATTGATAATATTAAAAAGCAATACGATGAATTACAAAATATTATGGAATGTTCAGTAGACGAAAATGAATTAGTCAGCAATATGTAGAAAGAGAAACATTTGAAAATATTTATTTTAAAACTGTAGCTGCAAGTAGAAAATTAATAAAAGAATATGAAAATTCCATTGATATTATTTCTAATGATTCAGTCTAATCAAGTAAATCAAGAAAGCCAATTAAATCATATAAAATTGCCGACCATAAACTTGCCCAAATTTGAAGGCAGTTATAAGAATTGGTTGGAATTTAGAGATACATATAAATCGTTGATACATGATAACGTCTCAATAAGCAATTCTCACTATTTAAGAGCGTCTTGCGGGAAATTCGGTACAAATTATTCAGTCAATAAAAATGTCTGATGCAAATTATGCGATTGCTTATTAAGTGCTTTGATGGGGGGGAACATGTATTTCATTCCCTCCCCAAGAGGGAGGGCGGGCTGCTCGAGCTTTCCGAGCTCCTTCAGCCACAATCATGGATTCCCAGCATACATACATACATTACGTATATATGCATGGTGGGATTAAGGATGGGTGTGGTCTGGATAGGATAGGAAGGAAAGGAGTTAGGGTTCTGAGGAGGAAAATACAACCCCAGCATTCGCCTAAGCAGCCGCACATGGTGTGCATATACGCAGTGACCATGCCGCTACATGTGTATGAGGACCCGAAAGACCGTGAACAGATATTGATTTAAAGAAATACACAAAAAATGTACCCTACTTTAGGGGTATTTTTATGAGATCCTGCCTAAACTACCATGGAAAAATGAATCTGGAATCATCAACTTAGATAGTCAAAGCGGACCGGGTACACATTGGGTTTGCTACAAAAAGCGTGGTAAAAAGGTAAGGTACTGCGATAGATTCGGTGATCTTCGACCACTACTCAAAGTGATTAACTACTTTCGGGGATGTAAAATTTATTATAATTATAATCAAGATCAGGAATTTAATACCATTATACAACCTTAAATTTTCTCAGTTATGTCAATAATATTCAGTTTAGAAGGTGTTGGTAACATAGCTAGCTACAACTTCTATCCACCGATAGAGCTAGATTTGGAGAAGAAAATACCCTATTGGATTGGTGGAATTTTACGGCTGCAACAGCATTGAAAACATTTATACGGGTAACGATTGATTTTATTTTAGAACAAATCCTTTGCGAGTGATTCCACATGGTGCGTAAAGTAAACACGGACAGAGTAAGTAATATAACAATCAAATTGACAAATCAAAAGGGAGAATTAATAGACTTCGGTGAAAGTGAACCATTCACGGTACGCTTATAACTAAAAGAACATGGGTCTGCGAATTAATCATAGGACAAGTCCATCTTCGTATAAAAGACTTCATCCCTATCTTATTGCGGTTAACATCTGCAGAGAAATACTGTTTAACATAAATTGGATTAAAAGTTCTCGGTGATCGAATCATTAAACATGTTTCAAAACGTACATTTTAATGATGCATGAACCTTCCGAAGAGTACATATGTGGTAAATATTAGTTCAGATGAAGAATATTATCTCTAAGAAATGTTAAATAAATTTGTGATATGTGTAAGTAAGAGACCTTGAAAGTTTATGAATAAAGTTTAATTCTTTAATGTTTATCTCTTTTGCACAATGATATGTTTCGCTTACACACATCGCGACCTGAAAGATATATAAAACTAAATTATATTGCTTTCTCGGAGTTCTCTGAATGCATATGTATTCATCAAAAATACATGGATATACTTATAATGCGGAAAAAGTCGATGTTTTATTGAATAATGGGTTTTCTTTGTTTGTTAACAATGTATTCGTATTCTTAAAAATTTATAGTAATGTAACATTCAAGGTAATAGTAACAACAGATTTTCTATGTATAAAACACACACATGCATCTGCATTCTTTAAAAAATGTAGTAGTTATTTTTAAAAATTTTGACAATTAAGCTTCCCAAAACTACATTGCATAATTAGTAATATAATAATTAATAGACTTTGATGAAAATATGTTATGAAGAAAAAGATTTCGCTATAAATAACCATTGGTACAATGAATTTTGCTTTATGTAAAACAATAGGTTTGCATTCAAAAGTGTGTATGTAATTTAAAAAATGCAATATTCAATGTAATGTGAACAAGGGATTTTCTTTGTATAACAATGAAAGTATTTATTATGATAGATTTGCCTTCTTGAAAAATTTATATGAATTTAAATAACTGTAACGCAATGTATATGTAGTAATTAAGCTTTTCAAAACTACACGGTATAATTAGTAACAATTAATTTACAGGGTGAACCATTCACGATACGCTTAGAACATAGGTTTGAGAATAAATTCATATAAAAGACATCATACCAACACTAAGTCTTTAATTAGTGATCAACCCTCATTGCGATTAACTACAGAGACAGAATGACCGAATCATTAAACATATTTCAAAACGTCCATTTTGATGATGCTATAATTAAATCAGATATTCACACCTACCTTCCGTATGGATCTTCTAAGTATGTACCTTCCGAAGAAATACGCATCTTAATTCAAAGTTAGGATCTAACAACAGCTACTTACGATAGTTTTCTATACTTAGAAGGTAAGCTGAAAAAAGAGGATGAAGGAAAATCATGCAACTTAACCAATAATTTCCCCAACTTCCTTTTCGAAGAGGTTCGTTATGAGCTAGGCGGTCAAAAAGTGGACGTTTGCCGAAATCCCGGCATAACATCTACACTTAAAGGATATATTTCTAACACGACAAGCAAGAGCAAAGCATTAAGCCATTTGGGGTGGTTACCAAAGAATGATGAACCATTACAAGTAGAATTCGATGAGCGAAATGGTGAAAAATCCTTTACAGTATGCATACCCTTGAACCACATATTTGGAATAATGGAGGTTATCGTGAAATAATCATGAATATATGCGTCAAGAGCTAATTTTAATTCAATCTAGAATCGATACAAACTGCTACTATGGTCACATTGATGCGAAAATAACCCTAAGTAAAATTCAATGGAAAGTACCACACTTAACACTTAGTGATGCTGCGAAACTGGACTTGTTTGAAGGAATCAATAAGAATATTACTGTTCCATTTCGTCAATGGGAGTTATGTGAATTACAATGACGTACTAGATGATGAGATAGAGAGGCAAGTAAGTAACATCCCAATCAATGCTTCTGGAATAAAAACTCTTACTCATAGAGAGCTTCAAAAGAAATCAAACTACTAAACATTCGCAAAGCACCTGGTATAGATGGTGTGACACCAAAGATGCTAAAAGAGTTGCCAAGAAAAGGAATAGTGTTACTTACGTACATCTTTAATGCTATCCTTAGGCTAACTTACTGGCCCAATCAACTGAAAGATGCAGAAATAATACGCATTCCCAAACCGGGCAAAGACTTAAACAAAGTATCATCATATCGTCCAATAAGCTTGCTGTTTACAACCTCAAAACTATTAGAAAGACTTGTAATGCAAAGAATAGCTGGTGATCCTCACACCGAAGAATATACACCTCAACATCAATTTGGCTTTCGCCAAAATCAGACTACAATACAGCAAACCCATAGAATCTGTCACATAATTAATAAAGCTTTTGAAGACAAGAAATACTGTACATCGATAATACTACAATGGGCACCTTTGCTGACGACACTATTATCCTTTCAGTTAATTATGAACCCCAGTTAGCAATCTTAAACTTACAGTATCACCTGAATGACTTCCAACATTGGACAAACAAATGGAAAATCAAGATGTGAACGAAGAGAAATCTGTACAAGTTAACTTCACTCTCCGGAAAGATCTGTGCCCCCCTGTCTATCTAAACAACATACAAATCCCTTTATCATCTAGTGCAAAATATCTAGGGATACACTTAGATCATAAATTAACATGGAAACAACACGTGATCAAAAAACGAAGACAGATATAATTAAAAGTTAATGAAATGCAATGGCTACTTGGAAGGAAATCCCAATTACCTCTGGATAACAAATTGCTAATTTACAAAACAATCTTTAAACCAATATGGGTTTATGGAATAGAACTCTGGGGTTGTACCAGTAAATCGAATATGGCAATAATACAGAGAATACAATCAAAAATTTTACGTATGATCACCGATGCCCCCTGGTATGTTACTAACGAAACGCTCCATCAAGATTTGCACCTACCATATGTCAAAGATGTCATAACTGAAAAAAGTATCAAACACCACCTCAAGCTAGAAAACCATATGAACGAAATCCTGAACCCGCTATTGGAAATCCATGATACAAGAAGACTCAAACGAAAATGGCCAATTGATTTAAATACTGTCTGAAGAGGACTTATCACTAGAGAAGCCCTCCTCACGTCAAAAAGGAACTACCTAGATCTTAAGTCAGCCAATTAAAAAAATATGTAAGAATGAAATTTTACGCGTAGGAGGTAGGATTGTAAACTCTAAATTTTCCTTTGAGAGGAAACATCCAATAATTTTATCGGCAAAGTGTTATTTAACTAAGCTTATTGCATTGCATATTCACATCCAACTCTTGCATGCAGGTCCTACGCAGACCTTAGCAGCTATGCGAGAGACAGTATGGCCAATAGGAGGTAGAATTTTAGTTAATAAAATAACGCGTCAATGTGTTACATGTTTTAAGGCAAAGCCGAAATTTATACATCCTGTAATGGCACCCTTACCTGAACAAAGAGTGGTGCCAAGGCATCCTTTCGAAGTAACTGGAGTTTATTACGCAGGTCCATTATCAATTAAGAGTAGATCAGGTAGAGGTTGCGTACATTCTAATGTTTACATTGCACTGTTCATATGCTTAGTCACTAAAGCAATTCATCTTGAGTTAGTGTCAGATTTAAGTAAAGAAGCACTCTTACTCGCATTGAAGCGTTTCATGTCTCGACGAATCAAATTTTTAGTGAGAATGGCACTAATTTTGTGGCTGCTAATAATGAATTAAGCGAGTTGGGTACGTTTTTGGGAGACAAACATGATGATTTAATTGAATCTGTTCACAAGAATAATATCAATTGGAAATTTATTCCACCACAATCCCCGCATTTTGGAGGCTTGTGGGAATGTGGAATTAAGTGTGTAAAATTTTACTTAAAAAGAGTAATGAATAATCTAACGTTAACATTTGAGCATCTGTACACGTTATTAACAGAGATAGAGGCAATATTAAATGCACGTCCTATATCGTCCCTACCAAATTTACCAAATGGCCCAAGTCCTTTGACTCCCGCACATTTCTTGATTGGACGTCCACTAACGTTTCTGCCAGAAGGCGATTCATCAAATGTGCCAATAAATCGGCTCTCAGTAATTCAACATATGGAACAAATTCGTAGACACCCGTGGGACCGATGGAATAAGGAATACATCAACGAACTTCAGATACGAACAAAATGGAAATCCAATTATGGTTCGTTATAATTAGATATGTTAATGCTTGTTAAAGACAATCAACAGCCTCCGATGAAGTGGGCGCTCGGTCGTGTCGATGAACTGCATCCAGGGAGAGATGGAGCCGCAAGAGTAGCTACCATCAGAACGCATAAGGGATTGATCAAGAGATCCTTTTCTTCAATATGTACATTACCATTGGGGGAAGAACAAGAAGGACCAACCGCGTAAGACATTTGTGAGTGACAGTGTAAGTAAAAACGAAGAAGTGCAAGGTTTCGTTCTTCACTGAATTCGGTTGTTTTCCTTTTGTATCTTGCACTTTAATTATTAGAATAATGTTCCTATTTTATTTTGTACCTTTTCAAATATGTTAACATGTATATTTCTTACTTATTGAATTTGTACACCGTAGCATTGTTTTCATTACATGCGCTTGCCGAATAAACGCGTCGTTGTAGTTAGGTGGGGCGACAAATTAATACAATTACCAGTAGTCGCATGGTAACCGTAGACAGGCGAACACCTAAGTATATTGAGTAGCAATAAAGATTATATAAAGTATTAACTACGCAATTACTAAAGACGACAATTCAAGTAACAGAAATTATCATTAAAAATACGATTTTTGCGGCCCTAACCCAAAATAACCGATTAGCGAGTTCACCATCCCGCTAAGACAAAGGTCGGACTCGGTATCGACAAATGCTTCAAAAAGAGGTAATTATCAACTCGACTTTACCTCTGAAGATGATAGCAGGGAGACTGCGAAAGGGAAGAAAGGGTGGCCGTTGGGTAAATCAAGGAAACCGCCCTCTAAGTCGTAAGCTTTGTAAAACTATGGACGAATCAATAATGCACTAGAACTGTAATGAAATCATACATCACCATTGTAAGCTCCAATTTTTACTCCATGAAAAAGATCCAATGTGCAAATGTCTGCAAGAATCTCACCTTCGTCCTGAGCAACCATATGCACTTCGTAATTACGCTATGATATGAAAAGATCTGGATGCAGCTGAACGGACCCATGGAGGGGTAGCTATCATAATTAAAGATCAAATACATTATAAGCGAATTGACATCAACACCCAATTGCAGGTGGTAGCTATTCAAATATTAACACCGATCAAGGTCACTATCTGCAGCATATATCTCCAAGATGGTGAAGTACATATCAAGGACATGTGGAATATGTTGAATCAGCTTCCTACCCCGATTATCCTCTCTGGCGATTTTAATAGCCATAACCCTCTATGGGGATCCGTAAATCTCGATTGTAGGGGCGGATGGTAAATGATCTGTTGGACAGTGCAGAATTAGTATTATTGGATGACGGCTCTGTGACACATATAGCTTCTCGTTCTAGTACTTTCTCTGCAATTGATCTGGCCATTGTTTCCTCTTCGGTTAGCAGCCCCATGAGATGGAAGGTGATGGATGATGTTTATAACAGCGACCATTATCCATGCGAAATTAGATTAGAAGTTGTGCGTACGAGTAAACAGGCCACTAAGTATTGGATAATGTCTAGGGCAAATTGGCTCCAAATTAACCACATACTGTCATTGCCAAATAACCTACAACCTGACAATGTCAACATCGATACCTTCACAAATGCTATAATGCTGCGGTTGAGAGCATACCTTTAGGTTAAGGTGAAGTCAGTCGACGGCGTCTACCATGGTGGAATAGTGATATCTCTAACGCTATAAAGGAGAAAAAACGTGCGCTAAACATCTATAAGAAAACGCCTACCCTAGCAAACAGGATTGCTTACAAACGATCTCAAGCAAAATCTCGACAGCTTATGTTAGAATCACACTATAAATCTTGGAGAGAATACGTAACAACAATAACGCCAGACTCCCCAGTGACAGAGGTGTGGCATAAAATAAGCCCAATTAAAGGCAGAACATCACACCGACAGATACTCCACCTTCGATCAAATGATGGTACCATCCAAACAGCTCCCCAAAAAATTGAAAATATCATGGCGCATCATTTTTAAAATTTAAGTAGTACGTTTAATTATAACGGAGGATTTAAAACAAAAAAGCTAGAAAAAGAACGTCCAATTAATTTCGTATAATGCCCCATTTCAGTTTTTTGAGATGGAACAAGCTTTGAGAGATGCCAACAGGTCTGCTCCTGACCCAGATATGATTAATTACGAAATGATTAATCACCTGCCTGATAGGCAAAAGAGAGCCCTGTTCACAATCTACAATAAACTATGGCAAGAAGGCCAATACCCTCAATGCTGGAAATTGGCAACAATTATCCCCATATTTAAGACGGAAATGACCCGTTAGACCCCTCATCATATAGCTCAATTAGCCTTACCTGCTGCCTTGAAAAGCTTTTAGAAAGAAGGTGGCTTTAAAAAAATAACCTGCTGGCTTCATATCAGATGGGTTTCCGTAAACATAGATCAGCTATAGACCAAATTACGTACGTTGAAAATTTCTTGCGACATTCCTTCAAAGATAGGCAACATTCGGTAATGGTGTTCTTCGATATAGAGTTGGGGTAATTTACCCACTTTCATATCGTCTTTTTTGTCTGAGCGTATGCTCCAAGTACGCGTGAAGAATAATCTGTCAGAGCAATTAGTACTTGAGAACGGAGTGTCACAAGGGTTTACGTTAAGCTGTACTTTATTCAATATAGCAATCAATAACATCTGCGAAAATTTAGACCCAATATTGTACGCTGCCTATACGTGGACGAGCTCTATATTTTCAGTTTTGAGGTACGATCGGTAACATAACGCAACGTATTCAACCGGCTACAGATGCGATATGTCATACGGCAAAGAACATCGGGTTTAGGTTCTCACGATCTAAAACCAAATATATGCATTTTTGTAGGCTGAGGAAACCTTGTGTCCTAGGCGTGATATTAGACTCCAAAATTACCTGTAATGAACATGTTCAGTCTCACATTAAAAAATGCAGGGTCAAGCTCAACTTAATAAAGTGTTTAGCATCAAGATGCTAGGGAGTTGACACGCATGCTAATACATATTATAGAAGTATGGTTATGTCCCAACTAGACTATGCGTGTGTGATTTACTCCTCAGCTAGGGCAACTTTGTTAAAACAACTAGATATTGTCCATCACCTAGGTATTGTCTAGGTGCATTTCCTACAACCCCAGTTGCAAGCTTTCACTGGAGTCGAGCCACTTTCTATGAGCAGACAAAAGTTGATACTCACCTACACCTCTGGGGTCAAAGCTATTTTTCTCCACAGGAACTATGAGATAATTACAAATAATGAAAACTGCTATCATGTAAGGCCAACCATTACCAGACCACTCAGCATCAGGGCAAATGAGCTTACAGAAAAAATAAAAATCTCTGTGTGTCCAGTATTTCCCATTGCCATAAGAGAAACACCTCCTTGGTTATTCAAAAACCTCACCATCCTGCTAGACTTGACGACCTATTCTAAAAAAATGTACCTACCTATGGAACTAAAATACAAATTCACCGAAACAATAATCTATACAGATGGATCACGAACACAGAAATGTATTGGATGTGGTATAGCTATAGGTGGAAAATCATGTTCTTAGTCTCTACTAGCCACAGCATCTATTTTCACTGCAGAGCAGTACGCTATCTGGCAAGCGCTAAGATAGTTAACACCCACCTTAGCTTCTTTATATCCAGTGTCACTCTATGTCACCAGCTCAACAATTCCCACGCCAAGAAGCCGTCCGTCTTCTTCGATTAAGAACTGGACATGCAGCTATTACCCATACCTAGCTAGGAGAAACCTAGGAGAAAATCCTACAACACGTGACTTCTGTAATAATATTATAACTGTTAAACATATAATATGTGAATGTCGAGATTAAGTCATTCAGCGTGGAATGTACGGTGTGCCATTCAGAATAGAAGAATGCCTCGCCTCGTCGGAAGGAATAAAAAAAAGTGTTAAAATACTTAAAATTATCAAATTATTTCCTGTAAAAAATAGTAAATAAATAAGTAAAAGATAAAAAGAAAATGTGGTACTTATCCGCCCAAACTTTAATGATCCTAGTAGGATTCGGTTTCAAACAAATAATGCGCGAAATCTTACACTCGTAGAAATAGGGCTAATGACCAAAGCAGTTGACGCCCTAAAACCACAAAAAAAAAATAATAACAATAATAATAATAAGCATTCGACAGCGTATCACATAGCTGGCTATTGGAGTGTTTAACAAGATACAAAATAGAGCAGAACATTATAAAATTACTGCAGCACACAATGCAACTATGGAAAACAACTCTAATAGTTAACAATGATGATGGGAGCACAGAAGTTCGCCAAATAAACATTCAGCGGAGTATATTCCAAGGGGATGCATTAAGCCACTTGTGGTTTTGCTTAACTTTGAAACCACTTACATCGCTGTTAAACACCTATAACAAGGGGTACACGGTAGAAGGTGCGATTATAAACTATTTATGGTATATGGACGATTTCAAACTCTTCGCATCTAAAGAAGAAGAATTACACAAGTTACTTGACCTTGACGACAACTTCAGCCTCCGATATTGGAATGAGATTTGGTCTAGACACGTGTAAAATTAGCAGCATGATCAAAGGAAAGTGGGTATGATGTAATTAATCAAGGACTAGTACAAGGCACAGAATAAGATGATATGTATAAGTACTTAGGATATGCACAAACATTAGGAATACATCAAACCATTTGCAAAGAAAAAGTTACCGACACATACGTGAACCGAGTATATACTAAAAACTATACTAAAAACTGAATTATCCGCAATAAACACGACAAAGGCGATAAACATGTACGTCACGTCAGTCATGACGTATAGCTTTGGGATCCTTAAATGGACTGATACAGAGCTGAGTGCCTCAGACATGAAGACAAGAACAGAATTTCGTAAATACAAAGGGCACCACCCAAACTCAGCCATTGAGCGTTTCCACCTGCCACGTAAAGAAGAAGGCCGCGGAATCCCCAGGCTAGCGACCAGACACTATCAACAAGTCGCAAAATTAACATCATATTTTCAAGACAGGGCAAAAAACAGTAATCTGCGCCAATCAATCGCTAAAACAGATAAAAAATGTACCCCTTTATGGCTACACAACAAAGAATTTGACCAAGCATCAAAAATATCAAGCATTGAGAACTTAAAAGCAGACTAGAGAGCTAAGCCACCCCATGGTAAATACAAGGCTGCTATTGAAAGGAAGAACATAGATACAGCTGCATCGCAAATGTAGCAACGAGCAGGAAACTTGTTTGGTGGTCACAATAAGTTACAGAAAGCGCATTGAGAGAAGACATCCAGGATATAAAATGCAGAATGTGTGGAAAAGGATAGGAATCAATCGACCATATCATCGATGGGTGCACGGTCCTCTCTCATAAACAGTATTTGGATAGGTATAACAAAGTAGCAGGAATAATTCACCAAACTCTTCAACAAATGTATTTCTCGAAATATATTCCACACAGGAAATACGAGCCACCTTCAGTTTGTGAAGACAATACTACTCGTGTGTACTGGAACCGACAAATAGTAACTGATAAAACAATCAACAACAATATTCCAGATATAGTCTTAACATTAAAAAGGAAAAGATTACGTATATCATTGATATCGCGTGCCGCTCCGTGCAAACATCATCCAAAAACGTACGCAGAAAAGATAAATAAATACTTACCACTAGCTGATGAAATAAAAGACATGTGGAAGATGGATGTTGTAAAAATCGTTCCAATAATTCTAGATCATTTGGGGTAAATCCCGAAAAACCTCTTCTCCAGCTTAGAAACCCTGAAAATAAAAAATAATCTGTATGCAAAAATCTGTTATATTAAGTACCTGCAGTACTATGAGACGAGATCTTGGTAAAGTACGCTAAAAGGAAGTCGAATTAGTACACTGATATAATAATAATAATAATAATTAGAAAACCCCATGTTGACCCCCTTCTTGTCCTAGAAAACAAATATATCAAAAATAAGAACTCCGTCGGATTCTTAGGATTAACACTTGATTCCAGGCTGACATGGAAGGATCATATAGAAGACCTAATTGTACGATGTAAGGTAGTTCTCAATGTTATACGAGCTATGGCAAGCTCTAAATGGGGGGCATACCCAGAAGTTCTCCTAAGAATGCTGGTGCAATCAAAGATTGACTACGGCTGTGAAACTTTTTCATCAGCGTCAAAGAGTACTTTAAAACCGTTAGATGGAATACAAAACCCCTGCGGTCCAACATAAATAGTGCGTTAGAATCCATTAATCAACAGCTTTCAGAAATTCTACATCTAAAACCGCTACAAATTCCGCCGTAGTTAGCACCTTGGATTAATGTACGTAATGACCTTTCTAAATATCATAAGGAAAATACGGCTCAATACATTTATTTCGCAGAATTTAAAGAATTACTTTCAAAATACCATAACTATCTAGTCTTATATACAGATGGATCAAAAACAAACACTGGTATGGGATGTGCATTTTCAGTTGAAGGTAACGAACATCGCTGGTCCATGCCATTTCATACTTCCATCTACACAGCTGAGCTATATGGCGTCTGGCACGCACTTCGGTACTGTGAGCCATTACCAGAAAGAGACATACCAACATCATAGAAAACCAGAGAGCTGATAGTGCTGCACGTCAATCTGCTCAAGAGCCTAGTGATGAAAACGTCGTTATATAAAACAGTATTAACTTCGCTAACTTCCTAAAAACTAATTCAAAAGAAACTTATCAACTAAGCTGGACACATTTGCACAACCAGTTAAGAAGTATACAGCCATATGTTCAGAAATGGATACCACCACTACGTCTCTCCAGAAAAGAAATCAGTGTTCTCCACAGAATAAGAATCGGCCATACTTCCTTAACGCATAAACACTTAATTACCAATCAAGCTCCTCCAATATGTGTACAATGTCATACATATTCAACTATCGAACACATTATCTGCTCTTGTACGGCTTATACCTATGCAAGAAACTTATTTTACATATCAAATGCACTGACAGAAAACCTTAAGAGCACCGAAAACATCAAAAACACAATACAATTCTTAAAAGCAATAGACGTGTACAACAAATTATAACTTCCAAATATAAAAATTTAAAAAAAAGGGACAGCACTAAAGACCACAGCAGTCGATGTGCTTACACCTATCAAAAAAAAAATATAATAATAATAATAGTAGTAATAATAATAGTAATAATAATAATCGCAATAATAATAATAATCGTAATAATAATAAGTCTAGGGTTTGCAGCCCGTCTACTGTGATATGAGTTGCAGTGAGAACAAGACCAGCAGGTCATCCGCAAGTCACATATAACTCTTCCACAAGACCAATTTGGAGGGTAGTCACTCCACCCCCAGTGAATAGATCGGCTATTATTAGCAACAATATGGTCCCATCAACTCTACTTGAACTAATCAAACAAGAACAGAATTGTCACCAACTAATACAGAGAATGAAGGACAAACAGTAAGAACGCAAGTTAGTCAAACAGTAAGATGCCAAATAGAACAAAAATTTGGAAATACTGAACCAAAAAGGGACCTAGACTTCTAAAATTAAAATAAAATAGAATTAGTTTACTGCTTATTAACGATAACAAAGAAGGAACTATCAGAAAGGCTAAATGAAAACGTAGGGATGCTTGAGTTAGATTGTTTAACGTAATATGGAGCTGCTAGTGTTTTGTCTCTCAACAAACAAAAAATAAGCATGGACGGAAGAACAAAACCTAGACGAAATTGTAGTCCTCCTTGGCTTACATGAATGGAGAAGAAACAGTACAAATACCTCCGTTAATAAGATGAGCCAATATGTAAAAGGGAATTGATCCAACAATATGAAAAAGTACTGTGAAAATATTATACGAGTGTAAAATTCGAATAGCGAAAATTCTGAGACGCCAATCACAGACCTTGACCTGCTAAAACAAAAATTAACTGGTCATCCGAAGCGACTATAGCGTAATCGCAAAAGTCACATGAGAAGACAAACCAATGGATTATTCAATTAAAATCAGTGCGGTTTCTTCAGAAAGATTCAGGATGGGGTAGATGAAATAGATAACAAGCCATGCATAGAAAAAGAAATGCTACATCAGTATTGCAGCAATATTTGGAAGGATGTAGTAAGTCACAAGCTTGATGCAGTGTGGGACAAGAAGAATCGGCAAGATACAATCAAGTTCAGGACATGGAGTTTCATGAAGTGTCAATTAAAGAGATTAAACAAACTATTAGGCGAACTCACAGTTGGAACGCACCGGATCCAGATGAGATACAGAACTACTGACTCAAGAAAATCGCACTATCCACCAGCATGTAGCGCTCCTATTTACAGATTATGTGACGAGTCATGGGACGATCCCTTCTTTTCTTACAACTGGTATTACTCACCTGTTGCCAACGAAAGGCAACCTTTATGAACCTTGTAATTAACGCCCGATTACATGTTTACCAACGCTGTATAAAGTTATAACAAGTGTAATTAGTTGTAGAATTGAAAAGCATCTTTATGAGAATATCATTATAGCAGAGGAACATGTAGGCTGTAGGAGAGGTCCTCATGGATCAGATGTTGATTGACTCGGTAGTGGTTGAACAGGCCTGGAAGAAACAGTGAAACATTTGCATGAGCTACATGGACTACCAAAAAGCCTTCGATTTTCTGCCACACAGTTGGCTCTTACAGGTTATGAAAATATATAGGATTGATGTCAATACCATGATTTTTCTGGAGAAAGTGATGAGATTCTGGAAGTCCAAACTCCAAGTAGTTGGTAGTCCAATAGAATAAAGTCAAAATACAAAGAGGAATCTTTCAAGGAGATAGTCTGAGTGCTCTGTGATTTTGTATGGCAACGAATCCATTATCACACTTACTCCAAACATCTGGACCTTCTTTACATAGAAGTCTATAGTTCCACGGAAAATGTCACAGAATATCTCCCTGTAGAAAACTGCACAAATGACATAAAAATGGAATTTGGGATGGAAAAAAGTAGAATAGTCATATTGAGAAAAGGGCGATATTGTGCCAGGTAACCAGATGCTGGAGTCATCCCGTCAATAGAAATAGGTAAACAATATAAATACATCAGATTTGCAGAGGTTCGAGAACTTGAACATTAAAAAATAAATAACTGCCTAATGAACACCTTTAAAAAGCGAGCAAATAAATTATTGAGAACAGTACTGAATGGTGTAAATTTGTGTGGACCTATAAATACACATGCAATGTCAGTAATCACCTACTTCTTCGGAGTAATTAAATAGAGGAGTACAAATTTGTAAGATATAGCTCGAACAACCAGAGTTGAATTGACAACACAAAATTCCTGGCATGCAAGGTCTGCTATGAAAAGACTCAATCCTGCGAGGAAAAAGAGTGGAAAGAGAATGATTGATGTGCGAATGCTGTGCAAAAGTATTCAAATAACACTCCGAGAATATTTTTACACCAAGGTGAATGAAAGTAGTCTCCAAAAAGTAGTGGTGAAAACCAATCGAAATAATACACCACTTAGTCTTGCACCACGAGATGAGTTCCCGAGCATTGTAGAGCAAATGAGATATTTTCCAATCATGGAAAAGGTCTCTATCAACTTAATAATCCAGAGGTGGATTATGAGGGTTCAAACGCTTGGCTAACGAGCGGCAGTGTATTCGACGAGACAGAGGGGATGATAATAGCGATACAAGATCAGGTGATTCCTACATGAAATTATAGGAAATACATAATAATTGGAGAAGAAATGCCATCTGATAAATGTAGAAAATGTAGTGCCGCTAATGAAACCATTGATCACATAATAGCTGGCTGCTCAGTGTTAACCCCAACAGACTACATGGTTAGGCATAAAATCGTGGCTGTTACTCTCGCGTTGCTCAATGCTAACAATTCGGGTGCACCAATTCTACCATTCACTAATTTAGCCATAAATAGTGCACTGCATTGTTCACGTCTAGTACTCAAAGAGTCGATATTGTATTCGAGTAACCCATTAGAATAGTCAATAGATCTAGTTGGGTAGGTTCTAGACTTCCTAAAAGATACATATATAAGAAATTTCCTGGTCACTGAAGCGTATTCCAGACAGCTACCTACAAGAGCAAAGTAGAGATTAGATGAGACCGCAGAATCTCTAAACATCTTTGCAGTTCTGAATAGAAAGTTTAGGATGCGTGAGGCTGAAGAGCAAATACTTTCAATGTGTATTGCAAATGATAATCTTGAATCAAACCAAACACCCAGATGTTTCATCTTCGAACTGTTATGCTCTTCAACTTCATCTGTATGATATTTCCATTTGATAGTAAATAATTTACGAGTGTTGGGTACATTAAGGCATTTTGCTGGATCCAGTATAAACTTAAAATCAGTACACTATTTAGTAAGTAGTCGATATCAGATTGCAAGTATAATAATAATCATCATCTAATGACTCAATGCTCTTCAATACCTTGACATCATCAGCATATACGAGAACAGAGCTAGAAAATCTAGGTAAAAGATCACCAAGGAACAATATGAACAGCAACGGGCCAAGGTTTGAGCCTCGAGGCACTCCTGAGGTGGCTATAAATTTATTAGGGCGTAACAAGTATAGAAACGAATGTGAGAGTCCAAAATTATCCAATTTTTGTGATAGAATAGAAATCCAATTCTGTCCCTTGCCCATTTCTTCGCAAAGATGCTGAGCAATACAGGTAAGATTTGTAGTGATTGATCTTACGGATGAAACCATGCCGTTGATTGGACACAAACGGTTTGACGTGGTTACTGATTTGTTTGTATAGAACTCAAAAATTTCTGCAAAATTGGAAATTAAAGCTACAGGACGATAATGTGGGAACAGAGAAAGGGGGACCCTATCTTGAATACGGGAATTTGCCTAGTTCTTTTGCATTTATCAGGAAATAAAGATTTTGTGAGTCAGACGTGCAGCAAACACAAATCTATAATAATCAATTATAAAACTCGGAATTAGATCATCACCTACCGTCATTGTCTTTGAAAGTTATCTAGAAAATCAAACACTTTAGCTTCATTTAGACAAAGCTTAGCAGGCACAGAATTATCAGCATCCTTCACTTCCACATTAGGAAGGAAACAATTTGCAAATGTTTGGGCAAGAGTATCTACAATTTTATTTGGGTCAGTATAAGCACAATCACCATCAAATAAAGTTTATGGAACTCTAGTCGTACCAGATTTGGGGATTAAAAACCCAAAACTCTTTTATCGATAACTCGACTGAATTAAGATTGTTATCATAAGTGATAGATATTGGACACTTTAACAAGATCCTGACCCTTTTAAACTCATTATAGTTTATTCTACTACCAGAATTCTTCCATCTCTTGTGATATTACTCTTTCAGACGAATTTTTTACTTTATTTCAAATGTAAACCATGGAGGAAAGTTTCTGTTGCGGACTAATACACCGGGAACATATAATTCAAATGTACTGTATATAATGAAATGTAATGCATCAACGGCTGCATTGACATCTTCAATGTTACTCATAAATGACCAATAATACCAATTAAGTGAGTGAAATCGGTTTTTCGAAAATTCTATCTATGGGAATGAGCATTAGGATACCGATCTTGGTATTTTTGATCCCATAATTAAAGAGTTATAGAAAAAGCAGGATGGTGTTACAGTATCACCATAATTAATACCAGTAAGTACCAAGTCCAGCAGATTACCATTATTATTACGTACATTGCTGCGTTCGTTTACATGTAGTACATCACAGAACCTGTTTAATACAAATTATTTACGACAGTTGGCCGAATTGGTATAAAATAATGGATAATTGAAGTCGCCAACTATTAATATTGGTAGGTCTAGTAAGAAAGGTTCCACTGCTTCAAGACATATGTCATGTGTACACGATTTTATCATGGATTTGCCGATAGTTTTCAAAATTATAAATTATTTGTTAGACCCGTACATCTTAAATGTAGTGTAAACTCTCGTAATTGGATGTAATAACGCATCAATGTTTGGAGAAGCTTTTCAATTGTAACGTTTTCTTTTGTCTTGTACGTATTTAAATGGTTTATGAATTTTTCTGTTGTTTTCTAAAACAAAAAGGAAGCTTTTGTTGTTGATCAAAGTAAAATGAAGGTTTAAAAGGAAAATGTGATTTAGATTTTTTATATCGATGGTTAGGAAAACCCTTTTACTAAGTTGAGAGGAATCATTCGTCAGTGTCTTTGTAAATAAGGATAGCTTTGTATATATATATATATATATATATATATATATATATATATATATACATATATAAATGTTTTCGATATTTAAAGTTGGGTGAATTTAGTTAAATAAAGTTGAGATTGCATCAAATAAAAAATTAAAGAATGCATTCAAATTATTACATTGTATAGTACATTTGGAAAGGTTAAAGTAACCGTTTCTGTTGATAAGGGTTTGGTTAAAAAAAGATTTTGGATTCTATGTACGCTAAATTTAAGGTTGATTTTCGTCGAGATTCTCTTTGGTGCGTGTAATGGGTTACTTAGATAAGGTTTCGAGAAGTGATGTTGACGTTTCAATTTCTCCAGACGATTTTCGAGCTTGACTTCGTGGATGCGCGTACTTAGAAAATTTGAGTACGTTTTTCTTTAATTGGCTAATTAAATGGAGGGGGTTTTAACAACCAATGTGGCGACAAGTGAAATTATTCACGAGAGCAGCAGTAGCAATAGTAGCGTAGGTGTAGAAGCGTCCAGTTGTTTCGTTACGGTGACGTAGTCATTACCGCGGAACAACGCTGACCCCGGTCCGTGTTGAAGCAACTATCGTCGCAGAGTTTTCATTCCCCCGCAACCCATTTAAGGGATCATACAATCGTTCAACCTTCACGAGATCAGTTTATCGTTACGTGTAGTTAGGTCCATAGGGACTTATGGAGATCCAGAAAGGCGTTTAGTGTTTAAAGTTACCAAGTGCTTTCATCGTTCTCTGGACAAGTTTTCGCTTCTGGCGGAAAAATACAACGTTCGTTGCAAAGTTTCAAACGTAAAGTTCACAGTTTGAAGTTAATCAAATAACCTGCTGTAAATAGACCAGATTTTTTCGTTACGAATAACAAGTGTTAATCAGGACGTGTACATAATTTAGCTAAAAGTAAAATTAATTATTAGCCTGTTAATATAACTGTCAGTGTACATACAACGAATTGAAACTTAATCACAACGTGAGCCGAAAGAGACCTGCTAGCATCGCGTTAACATCAACCATAGAGCCGAGGTTCTCCTGCAGGTCCATTCAAGATAACTGTGTATCAAAGGGGCATCCCCTACCTAAGGTAACATTTATGTGCTTATTATTGTTGTGGGTGGTAAATGCTAATGAATTTATGGTGTGCAATTTTATTATTGTTGATATGCGTTTATACACGGTTAATACGTTTGTTTTTCTTTAAGATTAACTTTTTTTTGTTATTACCGATTAAATTTCAATACAGACGTATCCATCCGTATTTCCATTATCCAAATTTATTTGACGGTGTTTTCATATTCGTATACTCTTAAACTGATCAATTCACAACTGTGTGTTGACTACGTTTTGAGCACGCAATTTAATTGTTTATTTGTAGAAAAATAACCATTGATTCTTTTGGACCTTTATATCAGTTTTGTAGTAAAATCGTGAGCTAGCTCGCTTCACCGGTAATAGATAACGTAGGTGATAAGATTGTAATATTTGTGTTAACAATTCGGTGGTTCTGCTTTTTATTTATTTATTCACGGCATTATTTTCTTTTATGATTTATAATAAATTGCAATTTGAAGAAAACTTTTCAAGTGGTTGTGTACAGAACTAAGTGTTTTTGTTGTTGTAGTGAAATTACTTGAGCATCAAATTTTAATAATGTAACGCAACAATACATTATTGCTCTTTTGATCAAATTATTTTTTTTCTGGAAGCAATTATTTTAATTAAGCGTGCAAATATTTTTGAAGCCTTTCAGGTTGGCGAAACCTGCTGGTACCACTGCCGCCTGCGAAGATTACGTTTAGGTAAGCGAGTTATTTGAGTATTTTGAGCGAGCTGTGAACTGACATAATTAGGCATTTCAATCCCTATCATGACATTTTAAATACTCTGCGTCCTTTTCCGGTTTTATGTCGTTTCAACCTCTATTTGGACTTATATATTGTGCTCAAAATTTATTACATCGAAACCGCCACGAACGCTGGCTAGTCGAGAAAAAGCCAAGTTTAGCTGTTAGGGAAAAGTTTCTCAGAGAGAAGTTTCAATATTATTACAAACACAAAATTCTGCGTAAGCAAATATTACACCTCTACCCCGGGATATACAAACCGTAGAGAATTTTCTATCTGAAGGAAGTACAGTGTAATATGGAGGAAACAATTTTTGACCTATTACTGATTCAAACAACCAAGGTTCAGTTACTTATACAATATCATAGACAAATTCACATGCATTTCCCAAATACTTTAGAATATGTTTTAAAACAAAACGATGCAGAAGTAGAACGTTTTCTTAAATTAATAGATATTTGTATATGAAATAAACCGTTTTCAAGATTAACCATCAATTTTTCAAGCAAGAACATGGTGCAGTGGGTAATAGTGTTTATGGCCTATCTATTCATGGGTAAATTTGACAGATTTTGATTTGTCTTATTTTCCTAGAGTTTGCATTAGATACGTGGATGATGTGTTTACCATCATTAATACTAAAATAAAAACTCTTTCAGGCAATCCAAAGGATTGCCTGTTGCAGGATAGGTCAGGTATTTATAAAATTAATTGTAAAAATTGTGAAGTAATATATGTAGGGTAAAGAAAATTTCCTATTAAAATTCGCTTTAAAGAACATTTAGTAAGTCATGTGATCTGTTTATCTTTTAATTTATTCGAAAGTTCTAAAAAAGTACAAAAAATGTAACTCGGTTGTAGCAATGTTTTAAAATTAATTAAGTTTTAGCATTAAAGTGGTAATGCTTTGAGAAAGTCTAAAGGTTATGTAGTTCGTTTATTTGTTTGTATGTATTACAAGATTTTGTAAAAGAACGTACAGTATTTTGCATAAGCATTACGTGTATTTATATAAATGTTAAATCCTTAAATGGATGACCTTTATCGTGTTCAAATTTAGTTAATTTGCATTAGTAACATTAGAATTTTGGTGCTTTTCATTGAATGAAATTACACTAAAGGACTTGATTATATTCCTAAACAGAAAGTTATATTTTTACTTATGCAAATTGAAACAAAGCTTATTTTATATAAAAAGTCATTATTGTCTATTCACAAAGGTTACAAGGGCAAATAGAAACTTCAAACGTTAAAAAACGGGTAATTTACAAATAGCGAGGAATTAGTTTAACCCTAACATACTTAACCAATAAAATACCGGCATTTACATAATTCGGGCTTCTGAGACCCGTTATATAAAATCACATATAGTCAGAATAGAAACAAATTTATTGAAGTAAAACCTTATTTATTTATATTTATTTATTTAGAGAAGAAATTAGTGCACATTCTAATACTATGCTCTTTACAGATATTACTTTTACAACTAACACATATTATTGTGTTTTTACGATCAATATTTGCGGGGCACACTGTGCATCTCTTTCTCTTAATTGTTGCGCATGTATGAGCGGCTGGCGGACCAGAGATATCAATAAATCTGCTTAGACACTCCCGGACACTACACCGTAAGCTAGGGTTAGTAGATCTTCTCTGCTTATGTGGTATCACTAGTTCCTAATGTCAATTTTTTTCTAAGTTTTGGAAATACCGAAATATTTATCACACACGCACTCACACACGCGCGCACGCACGCACGCAACCACGTACGCACGCACCCCCCCGCCTGGCCGCCCACCCTCCCAGAGACACAGACACGGACACGGACACAGACACGGCACGGACACGGACACGGACACGGACACCAACACCGACATGCAGTCACACACGCACACCCACGCGCACGCGCACTCGCACACGCACACGCACACGAACACGCACGCGCACACGCACACGCACACGCACACGCACACGCACACGCACACGCACACGCACACACACACACACACACACACACACACACCAACCATCCTGGAACCTTCTTGATAGTAAGGTTTTTGTGATTCTCATAACGTGTTACCTCACAAGAGAAACAAAATTTCCTTTTAATGTAAGAAATTAGCACCAGATTATAATGTATCACTGATCCTGATACCAGGCTTAGACCTAGGATTTTCGTTGTTTCCATAACGTTTAAGCCCAAAAATGTTAGAAAAATGTAAGCAACAAATTTCAATTTCGGGTAACAAAGTAGCACCAAATTAGCACCATATTATAATACCTAAATGATTTCGCGACGATGATTGCGTAAACACTTATACGTTGGCCGTGCTTACTGTATATTAAGGCATCAATTTTTTATTAATAAAAGGCGAGCAAGATTTTTCTTTTTAGTAATAAATTAGTACCATATTTAGAAGAGGACGGTCCTGTACAAGGAGGGAGTTGTATTAAGTGATCTAATTTCTCAAATTTTGGAACATATGTTTTAAAATCAATGAACGAGTACCATTTACTATACTGCCACTAACAAAATATGGCAGTTGATAAAATTATAAAAATTAAAAACAAGGCTTCACGAAATGATTTTAGCGTTGTGTCCTCAATTTTGTGTTCCAAACACTTTCCAAGGGAATTTGTAACCCAAATGTCAAGAAAGCAGCGTAGAGGACCAGCCTCTACGTAAATACGTTGCTTTTCGGAACATCAATTGTCACATCTAGCAAGATCACTAAACCGGCTCAAATAATTTGCGAACTAGTACTCATCAATTATCAAACAGCCGTTCCACCTAACACGAAAGGAAGTATGAAACACTGGTACCTGTTTACTTGGATCTATCACTATATGGACCTTATAGAAGATGTGTTATGTCGATTGAATCTGAAAATGGGTGCTTTTACTATGGGTGTCGTAGGCAATATACACCATAAATGAGCACAACATCTCAATCCAAATTCTGTGGCATCGGAATATCTATATTCTAGTTACCATTCGAATTAAATATTCATTTCAATAGAAATTTCCCAAAAAATTAAGGAAATCACGAATCAAGTTTGCCTGCATTTACTTTGTCTTAAAAGTTATCTCTTTAAGTCCAACATTTACAACAAAAGGTGAAAACTTGAATAAGCGTATTCATAATATTTTCAGCAGTTGAATTTTGTTTCTGTATTTCCAGGTTTATCAGGGAAAACAAAAACTGGCATATAACGGCCGAATCCCATAAATGGTTGGATTTCAGATGAACAAAATAATGATATTTCATGGCCATGGTTTCCATGCTTTCCGTACTCAAAAACAAATGCCAGAAAAAAGAATTGATGCTCTTCTTCCTTTTGTTTTTTAAAAGTCTAAATATTATCAACGTCTTGAACGACAGTCAGATACTTGTACTGACAGTTTACCAACCTTTCTATGCTCTAGCTAAATCTATTCATTGGATTTGAACTGATCTTAATGGAGAAAATAAGTTTGTGGTTCTCCTAGGTGCTTTTGATATTAAACAGTGGTTCTTGAAAATTATTGGTCAACGACACTCAGGTTCCTGTAATAACAGTTGCTTAGGGCCTCTATGCTTTGGCTAAAGCAACTCAGTGGGCTGACTTTTGTAGAGAAGATAAGTTTATGGTTCTCCTAATTGCTATATTTAAGTCATTCTTGAGAATGATTCAGGTCAATTTATAGAAGGCTGTGGATATACCTTATTAATCATGTCTGCATAAAATTAACTAAATTATATTTTAAGGTCCACTATGACCGTTGCAACACTTTACTCGTTCTTAAAAGATGTATATGCAACTGTCTATTCCGATATTACTATTGACCAGTGGGCAGTTTAATTCCTCGACATTGAAATTTTTGTTTTTTTAATAAAAAAATCTGGGAAAAGTACTTTTATTAAATTTTGTGGAATCTATACAAGCTGGACCCTTCAATGGATTTAAAACAACCATAAGTCAAATGCTTCCATAGTATTTCGCTTTTTACCATGTTAATTATGTAGCATGGCTTACGGTGCATTTAGGGGACTCGAAAGCATTGGAGTTTAAAGTACTCGGTACTGACCAAGCACATGAAGAGAAAAATGGTTTAATCAAAGGGCAAGGGGGTGGAGCAAATTTAATGTGTGATCCTTTAAACTGAGAAGGTAGACAATTGGTGAGCCGAAGTTTCACAAGTGGAGAAGTTTTAATATTTTTCCAAAAAGTCAGAACGTGGTATTGACATAGTTCATGACGAACAGTATACCTGCTTCCACAATATTTTTTTAGAGAAATGCGGATCTCTTAAGGAGGGATTTCGTCAATTATATACGTCAACTGAACATGTGGAATTGTTTCTCGCATCAGAAGCTTGAATATCCGCCATAAACAATTTTAAAGGCAAACTCTGGCAAAATGAAAATAAAATCCATTTGGTGGATATATCAGGAAACTTGATCCACTCACATACAGTCGTGTTACGGAAAATTGCGAGTGTCTTGTAATACATGGCACAGGGTTTATACATAATTTGAAACTAAGTTATATTTGTAAGAATAATTTAGACTGTTTTCAAAAACAAACAAAACCTACACTGGCAAACTGCATTGGTATTTTTTAAAAAAAACTAAATTTGTGAGGCATGAACATAACTTTATACATTAAGATTTGCCTTCAAAAGGTAAGATGATAACCAGATTTTGACTGGAGCAAATATTTACTGGTTGAGTAATTCCATTTTTAGCTGGGGCTGCACTCGATATACAGTATCTGCATGTTGCCACCAATGTTTTGGAAACATTTCTAGCTCTTCGTCTAATAAAACAAATATTAAAAATTGCAACTGTGATGAAAATGGAGGAATGTCTTTCTATATTCATTATATAGCAATTAATGGACCTAAATCGGCTTTCTTATCAAGTAACCAACCAGGCATACTGGTAACAGCCATATCATTTGGTATAATCTTTTTGAATCCGGAATAGGGAAACATCGACGGTATCTGAATCAATGAGACAATACACAAAAAGTTAGTTATTTCAAATCTAAGGGCAAATGAAGCTCTTGGAATGTTTGGAAAAACAAATAAATAACTAACAGTTTTATTGGGTAACATTGAACAACCACTGATGTTCAGTTCGTGTAACGAGAAACAGAACAAAGCAGCTGCAGGCTTAATAATGACATAAGATTTTTTAGAAACGTCGCAAACTGGTTCTTAATAAAACTACAATACAAATACACAAAAAACCGGAAAAACAAAATATATATATATATATATATATATATATATATATATATATATATATATATATATATATATATCGGGTGGGAAAAATTTGAATGCTCGCCATTGGGACCTTAGAAACTATAGGATATACAGGAATCGTTAAATGGGAAAAAAGTTTCGGAGCCAAAAGGTAAATATGTTCGTCATAATGATGTTAACAATGTAAATGTTTTGACGCAAGTTCATTTAAATCCTAAAACATCAAGCCGTCGTATTGCGAATGAATGTAACTTTACCAATCGCGCAGTGCGCAGTATTCTTAAAAAGCATAATTATCATGATTATAAGTTTACTAAAGTACAAATGCTTTATAATGGAGATACGAACAGAAGACTTGAATACTGTCAATGGATAAACAATAGAATGACTGGAGATCCGATTATTTATAAGAAAATACTGTGGAGCGATGAATGTACCTTGACTAATTCAGGTTTATTCAATTCCCGCAACGAACATTATTATGCAACCGAAAATCCGCGCTTGATGTACCAAACGAGGCCTCAAAAAAGGTTTTCAATTAATATTTGGTGTGGGATATTAAATGATAAATTTCTTGGACCTTACATTATAAATGGAAATTTAAATTCTAATCCATATCTTAATTTCCTTCAAACGCATTTGGAAGATATTCTAGACGATTTACCTCTAAATTACATAGAAAGTATGAAATATTTTCAACAAGATGGATGTGCCTCCCATAACGCAAGAATAGTCCAAGAATATTTAAATACCAGATTTCCCAATAGTTGGATTGGCACTTACGGTCCTGTACGATGGCCCGCTAGATCACCATGTTTAAATCCACTGGATTATTTCTTATGGGAGTATGTCAAATAGAGTATTTACAACCAACTATTATTCAATCAAGAGCAACTTGTTGAGAGAACATTAAACTGTTTTAATCATATTGATAGTGTTATGATTGCTCGTGCGACTACAGATGTACCACGTAGGGTCGCTTTATGTTTAAGACAAAATGGAGCTCAATTTGACCATTTATAAATATTTACACTTGTTTGTTATTTTCAATAATACATAACTTGTTGCTACTGTATCAGTTACTTATTACAAATTTAATAGTTCATGATTAAAATAATTTTACAATCGCATACACAATTTGTCTTTCAAAGCACTCATCGATAAATACAAAATTGCCAATATTTCATTGAAATTAAGTATAAACCTTATTGAATATTATACCATTGGATTGCAATTTTTTTCTACTTTTAAACATTGTATAAAACAAATATGGCGTCCAGAACAAAAGAGAAAGTTGGCAATTGTTTCTTAATATCTAGCAGGCCTAGAACAATGTTTTTTTATAAAATGATATAAAGACTATCGAACAGTACGCATACACCAAATTTCAGATCGTTACCTTTGTGAATAAGGAAGTTATTAACATTAATGAAAAATCACAATTTTTATATTATTATTAATATCTCAGTAAGCTTTGATTTTTTTTTTAAATGTATTACCGGTTTTTTTTCTGTGCATAATGTAAGAAACTTTTTTCTCATTTACCGATCCCTGTGTATCCTATAGTTTCTAAGATCCCAATAGTGAGCATTCAAATTTTTCCACCTGTATATATATATATATATATATATATATATATATATATATATATATATATATATATATATATATATATATATATATATATATATATATATACATATATTGTAGAATAGTTTTATAAATTTGAATTTACCGCCTATTTTATGTTATATGTTAAGTTGGTAATGGATAACTGTTTTTTGGTGGAAAAGAAAGAGGGATTATTATTATGTTTCTTATGTCGTTAGTTTTTAGACGTGTAAGAGTAATCAAATTTATTTAAAAACGCCCGCACAATCCTATAAAATAATCAGAAGTGGGATTCAAGGATTTATATTATTTTGCGTTTTGATTATTTATTTTTACGAAAAAAAAATAGGATGTCGTTAGAAAGTGGTCAGCTTAATACTACGTTAGAGGAGTTGGTTGCGACTACCATTAGCGCCGTAAACCTTACCGAAAGTTACAATTTTAGTAATGCCGAATAGAGAGGCTTAATTCCAGAATTTAGTGGAAGCCCTGACGAAGATGTTAAACAGTGGTTCTTGCATATCGAGAAGGTTCAACAACGTTTTGCTGTAGATGAAAGTAAACTTATACTAATAATAATTACTAAATTGCAATGCCATGCTTTGAATTGGTTCCATAGTAAACCTGATCATGTATTATTAGGCTTTAATGAACTAAAAATTCAAATGTGTAACATGTTCGCAGTAAAGGAAGATATTGTTACATTAATGCGAAGATTTGAAGGAAGACATTGGAAGAAAAGTGAGAAATTCGTTACATATTACTCTGATAAAGTACTCTTAGGAAATAAGTTAAACATACCAGAAAAAAATTTAATTAGTTATATTATTGATGGTTTCGACAACCCTCATTTACAAACTGTTGCACGAATGAAAGATTTTTCAAGCTTAAATCAGCTGCTGACCAAAATGAATGAAATTACCTCCACTGAACGTAACCATTCAGTACCCGTACTTAGACCTGGTTTTAGAAGCAACAACATTCAAAGTTGGGTTAGATGTTACAATTGTGATTTAGATGGCCATATATCGTTCAATTGTCCCCGGCCAAAAAGAGAACGTGGAAGTTGTTACAATTGTGGTTCTAAGGAACATATGAAATGGCAATGTTCGCAACAGAAAGAAAATGCTCCAAAGTCGTCGACGACCTGGAGACAACCCGATCGTAGAAGACCGTCCGAACGCTCAGCTTTGCCCGATAGTACCACGATGACAGTCACCAAAGCAAAAAATGAAATTTACGAAGTTCCAGTAGAATTACAATTCGATGAAGATGGAAGCAGTATTAATGTAAAGCCGATGCTGGATACTGGTGGCCCCATCAGCATGATAAGAGCTAAATATTTACCTGTAGGTTCTTATACGGAATGTGTGACCAATAAAGAATATTATGGTGTTAATAGTAGTAAGTTAAACATATTAGGAACTTATGATGAGCAATAAAATACTTATCTTTTTTGGGGTTTTTTAATGGTGTACTTTAAATTATACAATCTAAACGTTTCGATAACAGTTACAGTTATCTTCGTCAGTAGTAAGGTTTGTTAAAAATTGTTAAAGATGTAGTAAACAATTTTGTCAAATTTGAAAAATTAAAACATAAACAGGCTTATGTTACTCAGTGGCGTGCGTACGTAAGGTTTTCCGAAGAAAATTTTGGTACGCCACTGGTAAAAACATTTTTTTTAAGATCCACCTTTTAGTCTTCCTTAAATGGGAAGACTTTTTCGATAATTCATGCCCGCTTACGTGAAACCGGCTCGCACCTCCAGCGGAAGACCTCAAAATGTAAGGACAGTACAACTTGAGGAACGGATCCTTCAGACAGTCCAGGCGAATCCTGAATCAAGTACTAGAAGAATTGGAAGAATGGAGAGAGTAAGTCATATGATTGTCCAACGAACCTGCATGATAATTTGTTATACCCATACCATCTACCGAGGATTATGCACCACGTCTTAAATAAAGGTTTTTAAATAAGCATAATCAGAACTTGTTATTCCACTTGTCCATTTTATTTACCGATGAAGCTGGATTTACTAGGGATGTCATAGTTAATGTCCACAATAACTATCTGTGCGCTGATGAAAATCCGCATGAAATAATACAATCCCAGCACCAGCAACGATTTTCAATTAATGTTTGGGACGGAATAATTGAATTTTTTTGATTTGTGATAGGTGCTGTATGTTCATTATACAGTACCTATTACACCGGACTAGAGAAGCTATCGAGATCGGGGAACGACCACAAAATTTGAATTTACGAGACGACACTCACAGATTGCCATCGACCTGGAAACCTATTCTTAGGAAACCCGCAGTCACGAACAAAAGAGAAAGGAGAAATCAGTTAGAGAAAGGAGAAGAAAAATAGAAAGTGGAAGTGAAAATGAAAGTATCAGCACAACGACCAATAACCAGGGCATTGACCAAGAAAGTCAGCCATGATGGGTACTGCTACTGTGTTGTAGATTGCTGTTTTTGTTTTTGCACTAATTTCCGTCTTTCCTAGAATTGTTTTGTTAAGCTGATAAATACTTGTGTGGCTTTTCTGGTCCTGCTTAATAAACTTGTTATTTATAAAGCCCGTCAGTATGGCTTTTCGTTCTTAGAATTCAGAAATTGAAAGTATCTCGTGGCCAACCACCACGCGACTGGTTTCGTCATTATTGTCAGTCATCAAGAACGGGTAGATCAATAGTGGCACATGCCGAATGTGAAATTAAATAAAATGCCATCAGATGACGACAACTAGTGGTGGTTGAGCATAGCGCGATTTATCCCAAAAAAATGAGAAACTCCAAAGAATAATTTGTAAAGGTTATATACATAAAATTTCTCAAAAATACACGAAATGAAAATTGTTAACAAAACAACTATTAAAAGCCCACCAGTATAGCTTTACCTTCTCAGAGTTAAGGAAACGGGTGTCATGACCAACCAATGACCAATCGGTTTCGTAATTATTGTGACTCATACTGAGTGGGTAGATGAGGCATGGCAACATTTCGAATCTGAACTTAAATAAGGTTACATCAGCAGGGGACGAAAACTAGCGAGAGTTAAGCATAACGCTGTCTCCTTCCCAAAAAATGATAAATTCTCAAGACTAATAAATTTCACAAAAAGAAAGAATATACGTAATGAAAATTATTAAAAAAATTGTTAAACACCCTTCTTAGAGTTCAGAAAACGAGAAAGTATGATGACCGCCAACTTCTTTATAAAGCAAGAATATCATATGACAAACCAGTTCATAAAACCAGATTATCAGATGACCAACTGACGCGCGACCGGCGACCCCTTTCGTCATTAGTATGGAGCGAGTGAATCAAAGTGACATAGGAAAAGCCTGTTTCAGCTTTCCAAGCTTCTTCAGCCACAATCATGGATTTCCAGCACATACATACATTACGTATAATGCTTTGTAGAATTATGGATGGGTGTGGTCGGGATAAGATAGGAAGGAACCGAGTTAGGGTTCTGAGGGGGAAGATACTACTCCAGCATTTACCTAAATAGCTACACATGGTGTGTGTATACGCAGTGACCATGCCGCTATGTGTATGAGGAAAACCTCCTGAAAAAACCTCATACAGGGTATACGGTAACGATGGAATCGAATTCATTACCTCCCGAATGCTAAGCAGGTCGTATTACCACAGTGATGGCATATCTCGAATCTGAACTGAAATAAGATGACATCAGGAGACAACTAGTGGCAATAACGCCATCTATCCCAAAAAATTGGAAACTCTTGAGGCTAGTTTGTAAAACTAATAAATATAAATATATTTCCAATAAGAACAAATATACGAAATGAAAACTATTAACAAAAAAAAATTGTTAAAAGGCCTTCTTCGAGTCCAGAACCAACCACCGCCTGACCTGTTTTGTCGTTATTGTGACTCATCAAGTAGAACAGTTACAGCACATCTAAACAAGGAAAAGGCAACTTGTTTCATTTCCAGCCCAAGGGGAAGTGTGGGAGGTTAAAATAAAGATTATTAACAAAAAAAAACTGTTTAAAAGAGTTCAGAAAACGAGAAATTTGTTATTTATATTTCTTCGCTTTATTCCTTTTTCCTAGTTTAGACATATATTGACGATACCCTTCACATTTTATAAGCGTAAATGAGTAAATTAAAAAAAAGCATAACTTGTTGCAGTAATGCTAGTAATGCACGATAATTGCGTTCTTTTGTGAAAGATACGTTCAGTCTTCTTTTCACGAAATATCCAGTTCCACAATAAAAAACAAATAATTAACCCACGAACGACTAATCCTCATAATAAATGTCTACCTAGTTCTATTTCTATTTAAAAATATCAGCGTAAGAAAAATTATGTGCAGGGTTCAATACTGCCGTTCAATACGGTTTACCTTCCCGTTTATCTTCAGTACCAAAAAAATGTTTCTTTTTAAAATAGGTAACTTAGATACATCTTTCTAAATAATATTTATTATTGGCCAGTCTTAAGAATAACGTATTATTTGATTGCATGTAAATAAGGAAATAAATAAATAATAATATATCATCAAAAAATTTAAAGAAACAATCAATTAATAAATTAGAAATCAAATACGTAATCGGAAGGCATTGAAGGTATCACTTATAAAAATGTAAATAAATTGAAAATCAAGCTATAATTTTCCCTACTGTATAGGCAGCACACTATACAGAACTGTGAATAACCACTAAATAATATATCTTTAAAGATGATAAACGGCTAAATAAAGCGTTGAAATCAATCGATTCTCAAAAAGAAATTGAAAGAAAGAAATACACCGTAAGAAAATGATAACTTTTATAGTTATCCATTAACACAAAAAATTGTTTATATGCAATTCACAAACTTCAGCACCAACTTTAATTTAGAAATTAATTACTTTTTCGGCGTGTATTGGAGTTTTGATTTCGAGTCCGGTGGATATTACGTTGTTATCACGGGCTTTGCAGAGGAAGGTTAGGTGGTTCTCCTGTAGTGCTACTTTGTTCATGGATGTTTCAAACTTTCTGAAAAGCTGTTTAACTTCGGAGTTACTAATTCAGTATTATGTGTGTTTTGTAAATGTGGTTTCATATTAGTTGAGTTGATCGGCCTATTTCCACAGTTTTTGCTTTTATAGCGCTATAAAGCAAAAACTATGGAAATAGGCCGATCCTAGCTTTTAATTCTGCAGTTTCACTTTCCGAAAGCAAACACAGTTGCAATTTCTTACAACTTTAGTTTAGCGCTTGTGGAGAGGTTATTTATAGCCGTTAAAATATTAAAATTTCTAACCACTAAAGCTTAATGCTCTCAATAATTGCCGTTAAACCCTACAGGGCACGTACATTTAAAACGTACCATATCCACTTTGTATATTATTTTATTATTCTTTTCACTCTGGACGTTAAACTCCATTTTCTCAATATTTTCTGACATGACTTTACAGATCGTATCATAGTTTTTTAGGTACCTTAGAGCTAAAAAATGTTGGCTCTCGACCAAAAATTAGATCTAGAATGCTTTGTTTATAATATGACTCGAGGCTAGTAACTATAAGGTCTGCTAATTGAGTTACGTTGAAGGCTATTGCTCTTTACTAGTTTTTGAACATAAAATATTTTTAAACATGATATAATATTTCTGTGTTTTCTTTCGGTACAGAATCTTTTGCCATTATTATTTTAGCAATTCCTCAAACTTAAGTAACGTATTGGAACCTATATAATCGCCATAGTGTTTTTTAAATTTTGCTTTCTATAGGGTAGACAAAATTTTTTTGGAAATTCTGTCAAACAGAAAATCTTCATAAATGTCTCGTAGCTCCTCCATACAGCAGTAGGCATGGTAAGCAGAGGACACTGAATGACCCCTTTCGAATAATTAAATTATTCTCGTTTTGCGTCAGATCCTAGAGGTCCAAGTCCTTCAGCAACGTCCAGCCTATGATTGTGGGTATAACGAAACTCAAAAATACAAGTATATTCTTGATCTACAGTTAAAGTAGCTTTATTGCTTTTGATTTTGGAATAAAGCGCTGAATTGTTATAATGTTTATAAGGTGGTAGGCATGTATACTCCATGCCAGCCGGGGGGGTACCACCACCCTTACCATGGGCTCCTTAATATTGGGTCTCCGATTTTCTGAGCTCGGTAAGGGCTGCCGGTTACCTTTTCCTTCATCCTTAATCTATTCTTATCCTTATTCTTCCTTCTCGCCCTCACTGTCTTCCTATCGGATTAAAAGTCTCAAATTAAAAAATAAGATGGCTGTGGTTTCTAGGGTAATAAATTCCGGACGTAAAATCCTGTCCCATTCGAATTTTCGGGAGGGCGGGGCCCAAGCGGCCACGGTCATCGAAAGTATCAGCTTTCTGATTCACTACTGCAACATCCGCGGTATCAGGTCTAATCTTAATGCTATTCACCAACATCTTGAACAATTACAACCTGATATTTTGTTTCTATCTGAAACACAAGTTTCCTCTGAAAGCTCCGAGTCACCCGACTTGCAATTTCCTCAATACCACTTTCACTCTAACTTTCGATATAAAGGAGACGTATGTACCTACATCAAGGACAGAATTGCTTGCAAGAGGGTTTCTTCCTTAGAAAATAAAAATTTTCACGTGATTTGGTTTAAACATTCTGGTCCTAATTTTGTAAAATTCTACTGTTGCATTTATAGGTCTCCTAATGACAGTAACTTTCAAGACTTCTTCGATTACCTTAGTATGAAAGTTGACTATCTCCTGTCTCAGTTTCCATCTTGCGATATCTCAATTGTAGGCGATTTCAATGTTCATAACTCTAATTGGCTTGAGTTTTCATCTACTACAAATCCTGCTGGTCATAGTGCAGAAACATTTGCTGTTTCATGTGATCTCACACAAATGATTTCTGAACCCACAAGAATCCCTGATAACCCTAACCATACTCCATCTCCATCTTCTAGATCTCTTTCTTACATCAAACCCTCTTGTTTATAAAACTTCCATTCTTTCGCCTTTAGGTCTTTCCGACCATTGTCTAATAGAAATCATTTCTACTGTACCTAATTCCACTGTTGTTCCCAAAACCGATAGAAAATTGTGATGTTTTAAGTCAGCTGGATGGAGTAATTTACGGGATTTGTTTACAATCTTTCCATGGCGTGAATATTGTTTTAAGTCATCCTCTTCTCCGGACATCGCTCTTTCAGTATCTGAAGTCATCCTCATGGGAATGGAGTTATACATTCCCAAAAAACACTACCGTATAGATCATTCACGTTCCCAACCCTGGTTCAATAAGGCTTGCGCTGATCCAATATCTTCAAAAAATAAATATTACATTAAATGGAAATCTAATAAATCGGTCGACAGACATGTAGAATACGTTGGTGCTAGAAATATCTGCAAAAGTGTCATCACTAAAACTAAAAAGTTGTTCGAACTAGCTACATCCCCTTTAGGCAGTCGTAAATTTTGGTCTTTAGCTAAAGCCATTAGTAAAAACTTTGGAACATCTTCATTTCTCCCCCCCCCCTGATATCTATTGACGGATCGATAGTTGCTGATTCTGTAGACAAAGCCAGTGTTTTTGTGGATTTGTTTGCATCAAACTCATGTCTCAATGATTCTGGAAAAGATGTGCCCCTTGCCAACTCTTCTTCATACGCTATGAAACCAATTCATTTTCGATACAAGCTCTTGGAATCGATCATCAGTAGGCTTAATCTCAATAAGGCGACTGGCCCAGACGGTATCCCAGCTATTGTCTTAAAGAAATGTTCCCCCGAACTAGTACCAGTCCTATCTAAGCTCTATACGATCTCTGTTTTCTGGGGAATTCCCTTCATCATGCAAGTTAGCAAATGTTCAACCTATTCCCAAAAAAGGCGATAAGACCGATCCCTCAAACTACCGACCAATTGCCATCACTTCCATTTTGTCTAAAATCATGGAAAAAGCCATCAATCAGCAACTGCTCACGTTCCTTGAAACTAACAAACTCCTTAGTGACCACCAATATGGGTTTAGGCAAAGTCGTTCAACAGGTGATCTTCTTTCATATGTGACCCAAGTTTAGAACAATACAGTAGAGCAGTCCGGTGAAATAGTTGTAGTCGCTTTAGATATCTCAAAGGCATTTGACCAAGTTTGGCATAAGTGATTACTTGTCAAACTCACCTCGTTTGGGTTAAATGATACACTCATCAACTGGGTTTCTAGTTTCCTTGATAAAAGACGAATACGTGTCGTAGTTGATGGGTTTTCTTCAAAAGAAGTTAGCATTAACGCGGGCGTACCACAGGGACCCGTTATAGCGCCTACACTTTTTCTTCTGTACATAAATGACCTTATTTCTTCAACAACTAACCCCATCGATTGCTTTGCTGACGATAGCACTCTTCACTGTAGTTCATCTCAGTCTACTCATAGTGATAATCCCAATCAAGAAATTAAAGCTGAAATGGCAAATTCAATTAACAAAGACATTCAACGTATTCTAGAATGGGGAAGCAATAATCTAGTTAAATTTAATGCTAACAAAACTCAGTGTTGCCTTATGTCCAACAAAAAAGATCGATCATTTCCTGTTGTAAGTATGAATGGCTCAGTTCTTAAGTTTTCAGGCTCTATTACTCTGTTGGGTATGACTGTATCTTCAACTCTATCATGGATTGACCATCTTCTGTCAGCTACTAAAACAGCCGCTCGTAAAATAAGCTTTTTGTACAGATCTAAGCAGTACTTTACCTCTCGACAACTCCTTCTGCAGTATAAGGCCCAAATTCGGCCTCATCTGGAATATAATTCTCACTTCTGGGTTAGTGCTCCCCAATACGCTCTCGATATCGTTGATTGTGTTCAAAAGAGAGCGATTAGGCTTATAAATGACCCGTTCTTAACTTCTCACATACAGTCCCTTGAGCATAGAAGGACGGTTTTAGTTCTTTCTTTGTATTATCGTTATTACAACGACTATTGTGCTGCTGAATTATATTCTTTGATACCTTCTCGGGCTATCTTTGCGAGAAACACTCGGTTCGCTCATTCACATCATCAGTATGCAATACAAATCTCCACTTGTCGTACCAAACGGGCGCAATCCACGTTTTCTACACGGCTTCTAAACTCTGGAATGATCTCCCTAGTTCCTGCTTTCCTCTCACTTCTGATATGAGAAAATTTAAGGTAGCTGTTCATAGGCATCTATTGGCAATTCATTATCCCTCTATCCATCCTCCTAAGTGTTCCTGAGTGCTTTAGCACGATAGGCCGAATTTAGCCTGTTCAGGTCCACAATCATAAAAAAAAATAATAAAATAATTGTGCTGGGTAATCAATATTTTGGTAAGATTTAAAAAGAAAAATGTGGGGCACATGCAATAGATAATTGACGCATGAATAGTTTATTCGACTTATTAACAGTTTTATTGTACTGCAAACTCATTATAGACCACATGGGATGATAAAAAATATTTATTTAAAATAACAAAAGCTATTAAATAAATATTTTACCAAAATAAATTTGACAATTCTTTACTTTTTCCATATTCACAAAAAATCAATGTTGAAAGAATAATTTTGGCAGCGATGGATTTCGAACCCACGCTTCCGAAGAGACTGGTGTCTTAAACCACACCGGACGACCACACAACTATGAATGATAAGTATTCTATGTTGCATGCAATAAAAGAATGTATGCAAAATCGGTAATTCCGAAATTATTTTATACGAATTGGCATTTTTAAATCACCACACCCTCCAGGATTGAAACCTTTGCTATACCTCTGGAGCTATATGCAACTTTCCTCGCGAAAACTTAACCTAGAAATTTGATCTACCTACCTCCACTTTTGCTTTTGTTTTTATTCTCAGTCAAAATGTCAACTTCGAATCATACATCTCCGAAAACCACTGACTTGCTTCACTCATATACATATTTATTTATCATAGAATATATTATGTTTAAGCGTATATTTATAAAAACGCGTTTGGCATCCGATATGGACACACACAAATTGACAAATATCGAACTAATGCTATATTTTGCTTAAAAAATTTTCCTTTTTGTATATGTAGAATGTAAATTTGTAAAAATGATACGCCACTGGAATTTAATGAAGCATTAATTATCATGTGAAAGAATATTTGAATGTTGTAGAAATATTTTCATATTGAAAGCATTAAGTTTGGTTGAGAACTAATGTTTTGCGGAAATTTTTACTGAGACGGCACTGGTAAGACTACTAGTTTGGCCACTCGTTTTGCTACTGTGTAGAAAACAATCAGATTGAAGAAATGGTTGTAGGCGTATAAGCCAGTGAGAGTATGATATATTCACATTGTATTAATGTGCGGTAAGGAATATGTATGCATATTTTTGTTTGTAGAAATTTTGTAATATTGTGCAATAACGGTAAATTTAATGCATGTTCAACAATGAAGTTCTTAGAATGTGAGGGAGTTAAATTGTGGGGAAATGGAGATCGCCCACATGTGAAATTTTTATATAAAGTTGAGTTATGGTCTGAATAATGTACAGAGTGAATGTAATTGCAATTAATCGTTTTTTGGTGAGTTTTGAGTGACTTTAAAAGTAAATTCAAGATGGTTACGCCTATTTCGCATCGTTTGCGTCTTGTTTCACTTTAAGAACTTCGACGCTGCCAAGAAACGCGCGAGATCTCGTTTGTGATAGGTGAATTTTGATGTTAGCGCGAATATATTACGGCATTTTGGTAAAATGGCGGGCAGAAAGTATAAAAGAGCCCAATTGAAGGGATAGTGAGTGAGAATCGTTCGGTGACAGCTTATGTAAATATCGCGCGTTGCGTTTTTGAAGGGACCTTAGAATGGTGCATTGTTGAATATTGTTTATGAAATTGTAGTTCAGCAGCACATAGATAAGCGGCTGCAATAACCCAAAAGGGGATAAATCATATAGACATTTATAAATAAATAGTTTAAGTGTGGATTTTCTTCAAAAAAATTAAAAAGTGCGAAAGCAGATTTAACAATAAAACAGCAAAATATTCAGTTAAGTGTTCAGGAAGCACGTGATCTAATAATAAAAGTAAAGCCTAAATTAACCCTTTAAGTAACCGAACTGAAAGTTGGATTCCCTGTTGTGTTAAATAAGAGGGGGAAATATCTCTTCTTTAGCTCCGTCAGACCGAATACCTTTGGTAATTTGCTAAGAGCCATCTGAAAGTAGTTTAACGAATCTATATACCTAACATTGTCTAGATGCAAACAAATCAATTTTGTACCGCACATTATTAGTTCAGGAGTGAGATGTGTTAATATGAGGCTGGTTTGACGGAAGTGTGACTTCTTTTAGAAGCCCGCAGTCAAAGTTTCGTGAAAATCTGCCAGTTACTTTATGTTTGACAGTCAATCAAACAGGACACGTTTTGTATTTAATTAAAAATGGATAAAAAGGAATTTCATGTTTCAATAAAACATTATTTTTTACGCAGAAAGAACATCAAACAAACAGAAGAGAAACTACGCAAATATTACGGCGAATCTGCTCCGTCCCATGGAATGCTTTGCAAGTGGTTTGCTGATTTTATAAGTGGCAGAAGGTTTCGGTGTTTAAGCCGCTACAGTTGGATTGGTAGATCTCGCTAGTTGGTTTGAACCGCAGCAACCCCTCTCCTTCATTGAAATCCTTGGAGCAGAACGAGAAACCCGCCATATCTTGAGATGCGAAATCGTCTACCCCCTTATTAGCAATGTTCGTACCTTTAGGAAGGATTTCAGCTTAAACTCAAAAGTACGACCGTTTCAATTGAAGCGACGCACTTTAGTAGTTACATCTTTTATTATAAGAAATTTTTCCATCTTAAACAGTCAAAGATTGTAAACTGTCAGAATACATTTTTTTTTTGTTAGTATGCTCATGCTTATGGTTAGTATTTACTTATTTATAGCTTATTCTTATATCTTATTCGTGGACTGTTCAGGAATCCTTCTCCTCTTCAGCCCTGGTCAATCCATGTTTGTTGGTGTTGCGATGTTTTGTTGTTATTGTATAGTTTACAATCATGAGATGTGCTTATTTTTGGTGTAAAAAAAAGAAAGAAGGTTTACTTGTTTAATATTTAATAGTGCGTTAATTGGCTTAAATGTAAATATTTTTAAGTGGGGTGTAGTGTGCTTAGTGTGATTATTAGATTCGTCGTCCGGTTTCTTGCTGGGTCGTCATCGAATAGACGGGGGGATGCGGAGGACATATGGGATGTTGTCCAGGGAACCTTCTATCTCCTCGGTGAGGCCGTCGAGGAGTTGTGTAAGGATCGCGGGGGGATGTTTGAATTTTAATTTAGGTTTTCTACGTAGGAATTGGGGAAAACGGTAGTTGTAGGATGTGGTAAGGATCTCTTTGGTAGGGATAGTGTCGCCGAAGATTCTTTTATGTGCAAAGTTTTTCTGTAGTGTGTGGATTCCGTGTGTGATGGTTGGTATGTTTGCGTGTTATGTTGTGTGGTCGCTAGGGCACCTGAGAGGTAACCTGTGTATGCGTATGTGTATGCCTCTGATTCTACCCCGGAGGACGAGCAGTAGGTTTGCGCGGTTCTTAACCCTATTGAGTGCTTTTATTAACATCGGGGAGCCAATTGAGGGTTCTAGTAAAGAGGATTCCTAGGCAGGTGATTTCATCTTGGAATAGGAGTCTTTCTTGATTTAGTGTGAGGGAAACATTTCTGGAGGCTAGCTTTGGGAACTTATCCTCAGTGTAATTAGGATGGCGGAAGAGGATAGTTTGGGTTTTGGTGGGATTGACGGAGACTCTCCACTGGTTAGCCCAGTTGGAGAAGTTCCGCAGGGTTTTGGATATGAGGCGGGAGGCCGTTTCGCTGTTTCCATTAACCGCCCAGAATGTGGTGTTACCCGCAAACTGGGAAACAACTACTCCGGGTTGTATGACTTCGGGAATGTCGGATGCGAAGATAGTGTATGAGATTGGTGCTAAGGCAGAGCCTTGCGGTACGCCTGCTGTAGGTTAAACACGATCGGAGAAGGTTTTCCCTACTTTGACTCGAACTGGCCGATTGGTTAGGTACGAGAGTAGGAGTTTGGAGAAGGGGTAGGGTATATTGAGGGTACGGATCTTGTGCAGGAGACCGGGGTGCTAGAACCAGTCGAATGCTTGCTTAATGTCCAGAAACACAGCCAGATTGCATTGTCTGTGATTGAATGACCTGGTGGTCTCTGTAAGCAGCTTCAACAAAGTATCGTAACACGTTCGGTTTGAACGGAAGCCGAATTGGCTGCTGGGAAGAAGGTCGTTGAATTCTAGGTGGTCCCTGAGTCGCCTGGCTAGAATCTGCTCAAAGCATTTTCCGAGGCAACACAGGAGGGAAATGGGTCTATAGGAGGAGGGTGAGGTTAGGTCAGCGTAACGTTTTGGAATCATGACGGTGGAGGCCGATTTCCAGTCCGTCGGGAAGTGAGAGGGGGTTAAGCATTTGTTATAAATGTCGGAAAGTATACGGAGGGCTGGGTCTGGTAGGTACCGGAGGATTTTCCTATTTAGGCCGTTATGACCTGGGGCTCAATTTTTCCCTTTTTAAAATATGTTTGGACCTGGCCGGGCGTGATAGGGGCATAAAACTCGTTATCGAGTTGGGTTTCAGGAAGGTTAAGGTTGTGGAATACTCAAAGGCGGCCCTCGAGGAGGGCCTTGAACCGGTTATCGAACTGGGAATCGTCTGGGGATTGAAAAATGTATTGAAGGTGGTGACCAAAGAAATCGGCTTTTTCTTGGTCAGAGGATATTATGTTGTCCTGAAGGTCAGTTAGGTGGGATTTTGGGTTTACTTTTCTTCTGGTCAGTCTAGCGAACTGTTGCCAGAAGAGTTTACCATTTCTATAATCTAGCTAGGAAGTGGCTTTGGTCTAGGAGTCTTCAGCGTGTTTATTGGTTTCTCGCCTGATTAAGGCGTTAAGGCGATTGTATTCGCTCTTGAGAGCCGGATCCCTGGATCGCAAGAATTGACGATATATTCGTCTTTTCTCTTTGATCCAGTTCACAATGTGCTGTGGGAGCAGTTTGCGGGAGATGTCGATGTTTCTTAATGGCACTGAGATTTCGACCGCTTCCGTAATTACGGAAGTTAGGTCACTAATGGCTCTCTCGAGAGCTTGGGTCGTTTGAAGATTGGGTGTAGGAAGGTTGTTGGAGATGTGTTCGGAGAACACATTCCAGTCTGCTCTAGAAAAATCTTTAATTACTGTGTATTGAGGAGGTGTGAAAAATGAAGTTTTGACCAGTAGTGCTATGTGATCAGATGTGATCGTGGTGCCTAGAAAGCACTCACGATCGAAATAGTGGGCTATGGGTTCGGAAACTATGATATGGTCTACTATAAAGGCACCTAAATGTTGGAAATAGGTTGGTTGAGTGTTGGAGATTCGCAGGAGTGGCAAGTGCAACAGAGCGGATGATAGCCTGTTACCGTTGCCATTCGTTGCGGTGTCTGCGAATTCGGCGTGGCGGGCATTGAAGTCACCTAGGATAACAGCAGGCTAGAAGCATAGATTAAAAGGTCATCTGATAGTGTGTTGTGACCTGGCCGGTTGTAATAGGAAATAAATAGGGGTGGGAAAGTGCACCGTTGAAGCAACGCATTCGAGATGCTGTAGATATGCCGGGAGTTCAAAAGGAGTGGAGGGAAGCAGTTTTTAATTAATAGGGCGGTTCGATGTTGGCTATTGTTTGAATAAGTGTGAAAGGTGTTGAAATTAAGGGTGAATCTTGGCGTAAGCTTGGTTTCGGTGATGGAGAGGATGTGAATATTGTGGGAGTGTAAAAGGTGTTTGATTAAGGGGCGTTTCCTACGCACACACCTGGAATTAACGGTACCTGTTATGATATCCATTGAGAAGGAGTTAAGGATTGGGTTGGCGGATTACGGCTACCTTCATCCGCGTACCTGATACGCAGACGTTGATACGCCGTAGGAAAAAGTTTTGGGAGAGGGAGTCAAGGAAGCGAAAAACCATGTCCTGTCGGTCAGGGAACATCCGATTGTGTAAGGACTTGCAGGAAGTCCTTAATGGAGAGGGGGTCGGTACCGGGAGTGGGTTTGAGGTGGGCGATGTCCTCCGGGTCGGACTCTTCGGAAGACAGGATGGGTTGAAGGGATGCCATCTTCGATGGGGAACTGGGAGGTTTCCGCCGCTTTTGGCATTTAAATGAATAGGAAGGGTGAGCATCCCCGCAGTTCTTATACTTTCGGTTTGCAGAGGATTTGCAGGCGGAGGATCTGTGACTTTCGCCACAGTTAGGACAGCGGATGGCGCGGGAAGGACACTCTTCCGCGGTATGCCCCACCTGCGTGCAGGTAGAACAGTATTGGGAGAGGTTGTGGTATAAGGGAAGGTTCGCAACGGTATTGTCGCCCGAACATAACGACACCGCGTGCGAGGAGGATTTCAAGGCTTGTTTGGGAAGGAGTTAATATGCGGACTAGGGACGTTGGGTGATGCGAACGGCCTTCTTCACATGTGGAAGATCGATCGCATCCAGGATCTCTTGGGCTAGGATGTCCTTATCTACGTGACGAATAACGCAGGAGAAGGAGTGGAGTTAGGTAAACGGGGACCGGAGAGTTGGGTGAGGGTGACGGAAGGATCACCAAAATGGTATCGCAGCCTAAGCTGCGCACCATCCGGTAAGGGAGAGGCGGTTTCTAAGAGACAGGTATGGTTGTCGTTGAATGTTAAATTCAACCAGGGAAGGTTCAGGGATTTCAAGGAATTAAAAAGGGATTTCTGGGTTGTAATGGATTTTGGGATATTTCGGATGCAATACCTCGAGGATTGGGAGCGGGTAGGTTCAGGATTGGGGGTAGTGGGTGTAGAAATCACGGCATGTACAGGTGGTTGGGATAGTGTAGGTAAGAGGGTGGGTTTGTATGAGTGTGCGGATTTGTGTACGGGTTTCTGTGTGTGTGTGTGTGTGTGTGTGTGTGTGTGTGTGTGTGTGTGTGTGTGTGTGTGTGTGTGTGTGTGTGTGTGTGTGCGTGTGCGTGTGCGTGTGCGTGTGCGTGTGCGTGTGCGTGTGCGTGTGCGTGTGTGTGTGTGCGTGCGCGTGCGCGTGTGGCGTGGCGTGCGCGTGTGCGTGCGCGTGCGCGTGCGCGTGCGTCGCGTGCGCGCGCGTGCGCGCGTGGCGTGGCGCGTGCGCGTGCGCGTGTGCGCGTGCGCGTGCGCGTGCGCGTGGTGCGCGTGTGCGCGTGTGCGCGTGTGCGTGTGCGCGTGTGCGTGTCGTGCGTGTGCGTGTGTGCGTGTGTGCGTGTGCTGTGTGCGTGTGTGCGGGTGTTGTGTGGGTTTGTGTGGCGTTGTGGGCGTGTTGAAATTAAGAGTGTGTTGATGAGGTGGAAATCGACGAGGCGTTTGAGTGGGAGCGTGTGCTTTGACGTAGCTGAACGTCTAGGCCGCTAGTCATTAGGTTCATATTATACGTATAAGTAGGTATATTTCTTAATCTACACCACAATGTATCGATATGTATTTTTAGTATACGGTAATGACACATGACTATAATTAATTAGATTTGTCAATACCGCTTGTATATACCAATAACCCCATTCTCGACTTAATTACAGCAATACGTTACGAAAGTCAACTTGGAAATTTTTAATACTTTTTCGATAAGAACAATACCATTATAACTAGTATCTGAACAAACTCTACCAATAGCAGCGAGTACTACCAGCTGCCACACGAACAACCCCTCTACCGCTACCTCACTGACACAACCAATCGCAGTCAGTAGCAAAGTCAACATCAACATTATTACGAAGTACGCAGATGTTTGAAAAATTCGCGAGTACAAATATGGAAATCATCGTTATTACAACACCAGGGGATTAGAAACCCTATTACTAATAATAATAAACACACAAACACCTTAGATATGACCGTGTTTATGCGTGTGTACTGCGTCGGAACAGAAACGGAGCAATATTGTATAAGTGTACGAGAGAGGTCAGCATACTATAGGACCAGCGACAATACCGCTGCTCAAGTTTTATATTATGGACCGGTATTACGACCGGTATTACGGATCTGTATTACCCCGAACTGCCCAATTTATAGAATTTAAAAGGTTTTGAGAACTTTTAACTTAGGTGATCTAAATAATTCTTATTCTCATATATATATATATATATATATATATATATATATATATATATATATATATATATATATATATATATATATATATATATATATATATATATATATATATATATATATATATATATATATATATGTAAATGTTTAGTAGTAAAACACAATTTCTAAGTGCAATTATACTGTAAAATCACTCTGAATAACTATACTTCACCTAACAGAAATACAAAATATGAAATTTTTCAAAGTCCGAAGCAAAGCATAAAACACAGTGGTTGCGTTCCAAACACCTAAAATTGTTTACTTTACGCTTTGCTAAAATTCTGGAACGCGTGCGCTTCTTGTATAGCGCTTTATAAGCGGTGGCTATTTTTCGAAGCGTATTTTACTTTCGCTTAATTTATGCTTCGTTTTAAGCAGTATTAGTAATCTGTTATATTATAACCTCAATTTCTAAAAAATGAATGAGGATTATTTTATATTTTATATATTCTTATGAAGGTATAGAGTAGGAAGTGGTTGATGTTCCAGAAATCCATCATCAATTGCAAAATGGTAATTATTTTCATTTTAAATTAATATTTAATGGTAAAAGGTTAATTTTCAGATGAACAGTTCTGTATCGCGTATTTTAAAACAAATGTAAATTGTATAGAAGCTGTGGGAGTTGGAAAAGAAAATTTTGATAGTAAGTTTATTTATTTGAAAATTAATGCAATCATTGCTTACATATTTCAATCTACTTTTAGAATCAGATTTCAAATGGGATCTCAATAACACAAAATCATTAATAGATTCATATGCCTCCTTAAAAGAAGATTTTCGAAATCCTACAATTAAAAAGAAACCATTGTGGTCTAAAATCAAGAACACATTTATATCTAGAAATTATGGTGTGACAGAAGACATGTTAGATCGCAAATTTCGAAATTTAAAAAATCGATATAAACAAATTAAAGATAACGGAAAGAAGTATAGAACTGCTCAAGGAACAATATCTTAGGAATTCTTTGATGATATGGATGATATATTCACCCAAGACAAAACCATAAATGTAGGCCACTGCATAAATACACTGCAAACATGTTCTATCCCTTCTCCGTCTACGTCAACTTTCAACCCATCTACAACCAGTCCTTCTACTTCAGCTTTCAACCCATATACAATCACTCCTTCTACGTCAAGTTTCAACCCATCCACAAAAAAATCTAAATAATATACAAAATCCTGCAAGCACAACAGCAATTCCAATCTCTGTACCTCTCCTGTTGCTAGTAATTCCCTTACTTGTCATATATCTATATATATATATATATATATATATATATATATATATATATATATATATATATATATATATATATATATATATATATATATATATTATATATACACCCTGTTCACTTTTTATTCTAATAAAATAAATCAAGAAATTTGATTTTTATTATTTATTTAACTAGCTTAATTGAACGTATTAACAATGTCATTTCTTTTCCTTTACCCTTCATCGTTATGATCTTCTACTTCAAGTTCATTGTCTGGAACTTCTTGTTCACCATCAAAATCTTCTCCTTGATTGAGAGTTAAATCTCCATTATCTATAATGAAATTATGCAGCATGCAACATGCTGCAATAAAGTTGTTTCATAGCTCAAAGTCCGATATATCAAGGTATTTTAATCTTCTAAATTTTCCTTTCAACATACCAAAGGATCGCTCAATTATAGAACATATAGAGCTCAATGTAGTATTGAATCTTACTTGAGCTGGTGATAAGTGGCCATTATCACGAAAAGGCGTCATCAAAAACTTGCTCAATGGGTAAGCTGAAACCCCAATTAAATGGTTTTCAGCAGGTAACATACCATTTCTGAGTTGCTCAAATAGCATACTGTTTCGAAAAACTCTAGCATCGTGCATCCTACCAGGCATACCAATAAAACAATCTATGAAACGGCCTTTACGAGTATCATCACATACCCCTACAAATTAGTTAATAAAAATAAAATGTTTATTGCAATTTTGTGTTTTACCTTGCAAAACAATCGAATCAAAACCTTTTCTGTTGTAAAAGTCTACGGCATTTCCAACTGGTTGTTTACAAGGGATATGACACCCATCAATTGCACCAACTACACCTGGAAATCCCCTTGACCTGGTTTGGAATTTTCGTACTATGACCGGTAATTGTTCCATATTAGGCCATCTTACAAATTGGTGCATTAAGCTTGCAAAACATGTGACAATAGATTTAAATATCCTATGACCACTACTCTTGACAATACCAAAACGATCTCCAACTGCTAAAAATCTTTCTTGTTTTGCTAAAAGCTACAATGTAAATAATAATTTTTTTGGTAATTCCACTCTAGGGACTTCTATACTTTTATTGCTATCGATTACTAACATAATCAACATCTACAAATGATAAACGATATGAAAATTGCTATTTAAATAATTACATACCTAAAAACTCCTTCTAGACATCCGAAAATGTTGTAAAAATTGATCGCCATCGTACTGAGGAACAATATTCTCATAATAACGCTCATTCCTTACTTTCTGAATATGATTTCTTATTTTCCAAAGGGTCATCCATTATTATTGACCACAACAGTTCAGGTACATCAACAGCTACTAGTACACCAACTTCAACATTATGTGCATCTTCTAAGGCGAAACCCAAAATATCCATTATAAATCTGTTATAAAACTAAGTAACTTAAAACTCACGGAAGCAAAAATGTTTAGTATAAAATCAAATTTTGTTGTATATGTCGACTTATTTACGTATCTACCACATATATCAAATCGGGGGAACTACCCCTAATATAAAAAACTGCCTCTGTCAGATTGCGCAAACTATAGTTCTTACATTCAAGAAAATTAAAACATACCATTCAGATGCGTAAATAATCCTCAAGTACAACCTAACTGCACTAATCACTAATCCCAAAGACAATCAAAAATCAACCACTTATCCCAGATGTTAACAACTCCATGGCAACAACTAAAATGAAAGTTTGATGTTTTTATTTCCAGCTACCCCCACCATTTGCTTTAAATTTCAATGTTACGCTAGATTTTAATTGCAGGCAATTCTTAAAATCAAAGTTCATTAACATTCTGGTTCTTGTATTGGCTAAATTCAGTCAAGCTCTTCAAGGTCTAAATTTATTGGTATCATATTACAATTCTTAGAAACCTGGAAGATTCAAGGACACACTCCTTCATTGTTTAAGCAATTCTTAAAGTTTATGACCTGCAGGGGTATCATATTACAATTCTTAGAAATCTAAAAATAGAATTTTCAAGGTCAAAGTTTATTGACCTGCAAGGGGTATCATTCAAGTTCTTAAAAATCTAAAAAATGGAATTTTCAAGGTCAATGTTTATTGGCCTACAGGGGTATCATATTACAATTCTGAGAAATCAATTTTCAAAGTCAAAGTTTATTGACCTGCAGGGGTATCAATTACAATTCTTAGAAATCTAAACATAGAATCAATTCGTGGAAACATGAAGAATGACAGGTTGTTCTCTATGCATTCATAGTTGACCTTAAATAGGTTGACTCAATTTAGCCAATACATGAACCATTTAACCTTGACCTACTTATTAGCATATACCGGGTGGCCAACCAAGAACGGCCGTCGGCCATATCTCAGGAATGGATTATAGCACAGGTTCGGGAAAAAAAATTTTATAACAAAAGTGTCCTCGAGAAACGCCTGGAAATTATTTTCAGAATTGTAGGTCCACCGCTAGAGGGCGTATTTGACAGTTAAAATTTTAAAAAGCAAAATTTTTCAAAATTTACTCAATTAAGGGGCATATTAAATATTATAATAAGATTCCTCGACAAATTCTGCATATTTTTTATTTTTTAGTCTACCTCTTGAAATAAGGGATGGGGGAGAGTGGGAACCTTGTTACGAAAAAACGCCTTTAGTTCAGGTTCTGCTTGACCGATTTTAATAAACTTGATATTGTTTGAAAGAGCTTTTGTTAAGCAATAGAAAATTTGTAAATTTGAAGCAATCTGATTAATAACATAAATGCTAGAGGGCGCTGTTTAATATTTTTTTAATATTGTGTTTTCTCTTTACAATTTTAAATGGAAGCATAAAAATTTAAGTATGTCTTTAAAAAGTAGACTAAATTAGTAATAAAACGGTGAAAACCGCAAGTCGATATCTTTTTCCTATTCTGAGATATCGTAAGAAACAAGTAAATGGCCGGAATTGTTCTTCCAACGTCTAGTAGGCTAGTTCGCGTTAACGGAATTTATTAAATTTAGTCTGGATGGAAAGATCTTACATTGGTCTGCAGTAATTTAAACTGTTATCGTACTAATGTTATGGTTGCCGCTAGATTACCTAAATGTAATGCTGTCTCTACTAACAATGAGAACAAATTATGAAATAATAATGTGATAAATCTAACATTTTTTTAATTATAGAAGAATGTTATATTTGTTTTTAAGCGATGTGTTAGTAAATCAAAAGCATAAAATATTAATAAAAACCGATATTTGCCCAGCAACAACAAATACAGTTTAAAATATGAATTACGATTTACTGATGACAACAAAATTAGTAAAGAGGGCCATGTAAGATATAAAATAAGTTCGCTGTTGAAAACAAGCAAGCTATGATTTTCACGCATATGTCAAAAATTATTCATCGTGCTGCATTTAATAGACTTTCTTTATCTTTTCGTACCAAAATGATTCTTACAAATGAAGAAGCATTTGATATGTTGGCAGTTTATTTTGAATGTATGAGAAATGCAACCGTTGCTGCTAGAGTGTATGCACTGCAGTACCCAAACAGACGACATCACAGCAGAAGAGTTTTTCTCCGACTCGCACACCGTGTGCGTACTCCTGGAAATGTGAATCTTCCTGTGTACCGAAGACAACGCAGAGGTAGAACAGAGGAAAATGTTATTGATGTTTTAGCTTATGTAAATGTTAACCCTCATTCAAGCTCCAGAGCTATAGCTAGAGACTTGGGTATATGTATTAAAATCGGTCAAGCAGAACCTGAATTAAAGGCGTTTTTTCGTAACAAGGTTCCCACTCTCCCCCACCCCTTATTTGAAGATATAGACTAAAACTTGTCAAATAAAAAATATGCAGAATTTGTCGAGGAATCTGATTATAATATTTAATATGCCCCTTAATTGAGTAAATTTTGAAAAATTTTGCTTTTTAAAATTTTAACTGTCAAATACGCCCTCTAGCGGTGGACCTACAATTCTGAAAATAATTTCCAGGCGTTTCTCGAGGCCACTTTTGTTATAAAAATTTCTTTCCCGAACCTGTGCTATAATCCATTCCTGAGATATGGCCGACGGCCGTTCTTAGTTGGCCACCCGGTACAACAACCTGTCATTCTTCATGTTTCCACGAACTGATTCTATGTTTAGATTTGTAAGAATAGTAATACGATACCCCTGCAGCTTAATAAATTTTGAACTTGAAAATTTATTTCTAAGATGTGTATGATGTGCCATTAAGTCAATTTTTAGGTGAATTCGCCGATGAATTGAAAGATTAAGATGTTGGAAGCTACATCAAAGAATGTATATAAGGCGGCCCACAAAATTACGCCTACAAAGCATGGTCCAGTTCTAAAGAATGTGACGTAACTGTATGTAAAGTTCAAGGAATATCGTTAATGTATAAAACCGCACAAATAATCAACTTCGATAAAATAATGAAAATGGTCCTAGAAGAAGATGAACCTGTCCCAATTACATCTACACTTATAAAGTGATCGGCTGACCACAATGTACTCACAATCAACACGACTAAGCTCTACCGCCTAAACTACACAAAGAGATGCTTTTCCTCTGATGGTTCATCACACCCGCATGGATTTAACAAACGAAGGTTAGATAATTTCACGTAATAAAGTTGTGAACTTGTAAATGGAAATTTGCAATTATCCTTTTATCCTTATGTGTATCTTATTGTGTAAATATGTAACTACTTTCTATGTTGCAAGTATAACTCTTTCGTTTGTTCCCAAGGAAATAATATTACAGTTATATATGTAATACAAATATCTTTTATCAATAAAGGTTGTTATGTTTTCTTTACTTACACCACGAAAGAAGTAAAAGACCTGATATGAATAATACTCTAAAGGCACTTTGGTAGAAATGGTTGGGCTATCGGTCATGCGACTGGTTTTTAACCCTATTATCGATGGTTCGAATCTATGCATTCCAATTTTTGCTGTATCATCGGGAGGCATGTACGTGACTTCCACTGATACGTAAGATGTGTGGCTGCGTACACCAGAAAATCAAAATTATCTCACACTTCCGCAATTACCGTTAACACCCCGCGAAATGTAGCATCGATGTCGATTCTCCCACGATCTTCAGAACCTCCCTCACCAGCTGTCCGGGGTGACCCACTAAGTATTGGTATGCGGAGCGGCATAAATCAAAAAAACATAAAGTTCCCACGCTTTTAATAATGTTTCACGCCTTCGGACCAAAGAACGGTGTCGGCGAACACTATAGGATTTGGCCCGGGCCAGTTGCCAAAATATAGTTCTCACAATCCGTAAAATTTTCCAACGTTCTTCAAAATTTTCTCATGCCCAAGTGTCGCAACACCAACTACCTACCTAGTTCCTGTTTTGTTCTCACTTGTGATACGAAAAAATGTAAGGTAGCTGTTCATAGGCATCTCCTGGCAACTAAATATCCCGCAATACATCCTCCTAAGTGTTCCTGAGTGCCTTTGCACGGTTGGCCAAACTTAGCCTGTTCAGGTCCACAATTATAAAAAGAAATAGTTTTATTAGCATTTTATAGTCTAAAAATATGAACCGCGATTGTTTCTATACAAGAGCATTTATCGGAGATTTGACAACACTGTAATGTCTCGCATGCGATTATATCCGGGATAATCATTAAAGGCCAAAGGAAAATCTGGTCCAGATTATATCCGTCATAAGCAGTGTGATTAGAATTTTAAAACCCAGATATATACGCGATATCCACTTAAGAGATTAATTGTTCAAAAACACTTTCCTGCTTGTCGCCACTAGGATAACTGTGATACATTTGGAATAAATTTAAATTTAAATTCTCTGGTTTACGAAACAGCCAAAAACAACATATGCACATCTCTAAATTATTTGACACTTGTCGCACTTAAATATTCTTATTTTTAGGTTTAACGTCGAATTAAATAAAATGAACAGTCGTCAAACAGGTGGTTGTTTGTTTATTCATAAAACTAAACATTGTCACGGCACAATTACATGTATTTCTCACAAATGTTTAATTTTTACTCCGGTAAGCCAATTGTCAAAATCTTCAAATAATCATTCACTACTAATTTAGTTTTCCTTTTTAGATGACGATAAACTATAACATGTTATAATGGCATTAGAACACCAAACAGGCAAACATCCGCAAGAGCCAACTAGTTCGTCATTAGGGCCGCGAGTTATACTAAAATTTTCGTTCCCTTAAATGGTATGCCAAATCTGGTGGTATTATAAACGCGATCATGTCTAAAATCGAGTAAAACTACGCTAACAAAAGGTGATGCACTGGTACAAAACAGGGAAAAATACGTAAACCTACCTTAAATATTCTTATTTTTAGGTTTAACGTCGAATTAAATAAAATGAACAGTCGATCAAACAGGTGGTTGTTTGTTTATTCATAAAACTAAACATTGTCACGGCACAATTAAATGCATTTCTCACAAATGTTTAATTTTACTCCGGTAAGCCAATTGTCAAAATCTTCAAATAATCATTCACTACTAATTTAGTTTTCCTTTTCAGAATCCAATAAACTATAACATGTTATAACGGCATTATAACACCAAACAGGCAAACATCTGCAAGAGCCAACTAGTTCGTAATTAGGGCCGCGAGGAGTTATACTAAAATTTTCGTTTCCTTAAATGGTATGCCAAATCAGGTGATATTAGAAACGCCATCATGTCTAAAATCGAGTACGCTAACAAAAGGTGATGCACTGGTACAAAACAGGGAAAAATACGTAAACCTACCTTTCGCAGCTTCTTGCAGGTGGCACACTTCGGCAGCTATCCCCTTAGATCGAATTTGTGACGTAATGCTCAAAAAATGCCAAATTATTGCTCTCACTTTACGGCTTTTTCAAAAATAACTGAAAACCAGACCCACTAACAAATCTTGTCACCACAGAAATTGAAATTGAAAGTTTCTCAATTAAGATTTGATTTATCTTCACTGTCTTAGCTGATAAAGTCGCTCAATCTAAATAGAGGTCGTCAATAAAGTTGAACTACCAAACATAAAATTGATCGCCATACTGTTATCATCTGTAAACTGACCTTTACAAATAATAAAACGCATGAAAGAGACCCAAAATTTAACTTTAACAATCATTTATTGAATCAATCTAAAAAGTCGATGTATCCTAATAAATTTAAAATCAACAATCAAAGGTGCTTGTCTACGGAAAACGTGAAGTTCACATTCACCTCGTAAACTAAATACACAAATGTTACCTAACTCCTTCTTTATATTACAACAAAAGCGCTTTCAGCAGCCTACGCGCTTTTCTAGTAATCAAAATTCGAAAAATAATGCAAACACCAGAAGATGCAACGTCCCTAAGTATTATATTCGTAACCAGCCGCCAACGTAAAAATTCATTTCGTAATCGTGCCGAAAATGAATGTTTCAATAAATAAATAAATCAATCTGAACAAACACTACAGCCGGTGCCGCATACTCTTACTATGCAACAAGTTCATCAATTTTCAATGAAACAACGTTTATAGTTATTAATAGCAAATTTTCAAGTAAGGCACTGAATAGCTTTAACTTACATACAAATACAGAATAGCGGAATAGAATCAGTACTGTGATGCTCAAAGGCTGCGTGGTTCCTCGCCCAGGTCTATATCTCGTCAGGACTATCACCTAAAGTACGTTGCTGTAAAAACGATTTCTTCCAGCCAGATTAGTTCTACAAATACAAGCAATTTCTGTATTTTTAAACACTTAAAATTTTAATTTACAACTGACAACGTGATACTTTTGCCACCGCTAGAGCTTTATACAGTTTACGTTCACGTTAAGTAGTACTTCGATTAAAAACAAGAACTTTTAGGCTACCTGCCACCCGATGATGTTCACTAGCTTCAATAAACTAAATTTCTGTTTATTCATAAGATCTGGTCACGATTATGCTTCCCCTAAAAGATACTAGTTCATCGGAAAAACTACATAAAGTTCAATAAATGCGGCCCGTGAACTCTTCGACGTTAAGAAAATAAATTTCCTCGTCCCGACACGTAATGATTTACATTTTATTCTTTTATTTCAAATCGGTAAGTTTTATGAAAAGATACAAGAGATAAAAAAGTTTTTAAATAAAAGTCGTTGCATAAGTTTTTCTTTAAATTTAGTTAACAAGAATGATAGGGATAGTCTATTTCAACCCCTTCCACTCATTCTAAAAAATATGCAGAAAGTGTGTTTTCGTAATAGTAATATTTACATAGAATTTCATTATTCTGTCACTTTTCTTTTTTAAAATAAAACATTATTTTTCCGCCATCTTTGTACCGCGACATCTCCCTAATGGTTGACTTTTGACCCAACGTTTATATAACAAACTACCCTTTGTTTTGAACAAGAAATCGCCCTCTTAAGTTTTTCGCATTTATTTTGAAACACCCTCTCACGCAATTAAATACAACTGCTTAATTCTTGATTGCGTAATTGCATCTTAACTAAAAAATCTAACAAATCAAAGATCAAGTAGCATTAGGACAACATGATAAAAAAAACTAACTAACTAAACTTTAACTTGCATAAATTTAAGGTTTCACTTATAATTCTGCACCGTTAGCCATTTTTTAATTTTATTGTAAGATTTAAAACATGTAAATTATACAAGAGTTTAATTGCAACTAACAATTGGTCTTTACATTCCATAATCAACTATGCTAAACTGAAACAAAAAACCCTAACTTGTGTAAATGCTAATTTTTAATTCAGAAACTTTACTTATCTAACATAGCTACTATTTGATTTTTAATTAAATTTTGAAAAATAAATTAACCCTAATTAATGATGATAATATAATACATATTTTATTTTCAGACTAAGCATTTTTTTATATGGCTACCTAAACGTTGAACATATTTCTAGCCCTTTTTATAGTAAAACGCCCTATTATTACAAATTAACAGCAAAATTCTTATACACTAATCTTATTTCTACTATTTGTCCTGGTTTCAATTATTTACGTAAATTGCAATTACAATTTGCAATTTACAATGCTGAAAAACAACTCAAAACCCCGATTTAACACTTTACACCCAAGCTTCTTGCAAAAAATGCCAAAATTTTTGTAGTTTTTTAACTTACTATTAATTGAATTCACTGTAGAGTGCATGCCTTTAACTTACAAAGCTCTGTTTTTACCCTCGTCTTTCTTTAGTTGCCTTAATTTAGTATTTTTTATGATCACGCCCTTCTTACTTCCGAACATACCAAAACACTAATTTTTATTGCAATTCTGGGTTTTTCAAACTCAACTTACTTTAACAACAACTAACCTTAGAGTATTCTATTTATAATTTGTAACGGTCTTAGTTACTGTACGTGATTTTTGGAGTAGAATTGAATCATCTTTACACTTTAGTTAAATTGATCTGCCTGTTTCGACAGTGTTTGATTTTTGAGCGCGACGTTTCGAAACCGGATTCTGCTCTCGTCATTAGGCTTAGTCCTGAGAAGGACTGTTTTCGCAGTTGTATTGCGCTTAAGCTCCTCGCACACTATTGAAATCCATGTGGGTTTCATTTCCATACTAGCCTGGCTTATTGGATTTTCTGCTAGTGCGATATATCGCTTCTTTAAGTTTCCGACGAGTTGTATTCTCGTCCTTTGCCACTATCTGTATGTTACCGCATTGGATGCGGTGGTGTTCATTCCAGACATGACTGCTCCGTCCTATGTATGCTCTGCCGCATTCGCATGGTAGGTTGTATACACATCTCTTGGAATTTTGATCTTCATTGTGTGGTTTTGGTTAGTATTCCCCTGAGCGTTCTGGTCGATTTGAAGGCAGTGCGTATCTTGAATTTGCTGCCTATCCTTCGTATTTTATCTGTCTTGTATATATGGTATTATCGCTGTATATTTAGGTTCTTCTTTTCCGGTTACCCTTTCCCTGTTTAGATTAGGTGTTAGATCGGGGTAGCCATTTTCTTTGGGTGTCTCAGCGATATTTTCTTTTCCTTTGTTCAGGTCCTCTTGTTTTGAGCATATCGTTTTGGCTCTGTCATACAAGCATTTTGCCAAGCCTAACTTCACGCTTTTGTGGTGATTGGTGTTGTAGTTTAGGTGCCTCTCCGTGTGGTTTGGTTTCCTGTATACAGTTGGCGAGAAAGTGTTGTCATTCCTGTGTACAAGTAAATCCAGGAATGGCAGTTTTTGTTCCGACTCCAATTCCATTGTGAATTTTATGGAAGTATGCGGCTATTTAGATTATCTAGGAACTCATCTAGCTTATGCTTGCCGTGTTGCCAAACTACGAAGGTATCGTCCAGGTATCTAAGCCACGTCCTTAGTTTTTCCGTGAATTCAACTAATATGAAACCACAGTTACAAAACACTTATAATACAGAAGCTTTACACTTTCCCCTACAATTTTGGAAGTTGTTACACATTATTTTACGTTTATGTACCGGCAGATAGGCAACACACACTACCTCCGATTATTTTCAAGTAACGTATTTATTGATATAAAGTTAGCGTCTGTTAAAGTTTACGTTTTAAGGTTCTAGAAATCTTTTTCTCTAATTTTATAAAATTCATATTAAAAAATAGCATTTCAGTTTAAACTGGCTTTTATTTCGAGCATTTACTTAATACTAGACTAATTAGAGTTTATTATTTGGTTTAATACTGATATAAATGTCCTTAAAAACTACGTGATCTTTCGTGACTAATTAGAGTTTATTATTTCGTTTAATACGGATAATGTCCTTAAAAACTACGTGATCTTTCGTGTCTTCAGGAGCTAAGTCTCAAATCTTTTTTATTTCATACTAATACATTTTAAACAAATAAACCCTTATTTACCGCAACTTTAAACATGTTCATAACTCCATTGGGAGTTATAATAGACAGTTATGGATCTATAACTCCCTCTAATGTATTTTGACAAATATTTGCAAACTTGTCAGTTGATATATCCATGGTAACCATGTCTACTTCATTTTTAAACAACGGTCGTTTGTCGTAACCCAGACGTACCCTATCATGAAACGTGTAATTTGTACTTATTCGCATTAATGCAAATTCAAGAGCCAAAACAATAGCTAAAGGATGCACCTTAATTTGACTGATAAGATGCTACTATTAATTGCTTAAATTGATGTCACTGGGAATAATGCTACACCGGCTAATGTTAGGCTTACTCCAATTAATAGCTTAAATCTCCCTTACTGGCCGTGATTAAATAATCAGAGTTGATTTACAAATCTGATCTAGAACTCGCAAAATTCTAACCTGATTAAAATAAAAACAGTGATCATCTAGGGGGCAAATAACCTACGTTGTGTAATGTGCAGGAGATAGGGTCGGATAAGGTTAATTTGTTGCATAAGGTGGCAAGGTAATTAAATGAAACAAAACTACAATTGAGATAAACGAGTTGCGCTACCTGGTGATTCGCTCGTCATCCTATTTACATCGGGAGAAAAGAATCACCAAGAAAACTCCCTTTATTCCAATAATAATCACACAAAGAAAAACAAAAATAAGATAACACAAGTGAATCCCAATCAAAGGGTTAAATAGGTATCAACACTACTCTATCGGTATTAAAGGCGTACAAAATCTATCACATTGCCTAAAACGACGTTTAGTCACAAATAAACATAAAATCAGGTCTATAAATGGTATTCAAATTAAAGCAAAATAAACAAGTAATAAATAACAAACAGGGGATCCTTTTGGGAACCATTCCTGTTTGGTTTTAGTTAAATAATTACATATAAAGCATTATACAGGGTGTGGGACAACCGGACATAAACAGAACACAAAAAAAACAAAGGACATCATTAAATCAAGTTAAAAAGACGTACCTTACAAAATTTAAATATCACCAAAATAAAATGCAAGGCAATTTCAATAACTACACATAAAGGCAATAAATATAAACAGTGTGATCGTATCCACAATAAGATCGTTAATCAATCTAAAAAAGAAAAGGAAAAGTGTAATCCGATCATGTGGCCCTTTTGTTTAACCAATCAGGGCGGTTATTAACAACAAAATACATTAAGCACTCTAGTAATACATATTACAAATTCAACCTACATAAAAAAAATAACAACAGAAAATTAAACAGGTTACAGATTATTTAAGTAGACACAAATGAAAAAGGGCAAGTACGTTACACATACAAATTTGTGGATACGAGCACAACAAATGATACACATGTACAGTAACAATGAATGATACAATGGATTACACAGAAAAACCATTCAAAGTATAACATCTGACATAAAGTCCTGCAACACCGATTCACCAACATGATTAGTACGTATTATTACAAATGCAAGATAATAACGCTCTCAATTCTTCTTAGGCATAAAACAAAACACAAAAATATAGACATATAGGCATATAACGGTAACAAGAGGGACATTTGGATAAATATATAAATAATTAGATCATTAGAGTCAGCTTCTGACTTTATACCTATGATCGTTTGTGGTTTTATCATTATAAATACAGGTTGGAATTATCAATACACAAAATAGAACACATAAAGAGAGAAAAGAGAGCGTGCTTCGCTATGCTTGCGTAATTTCAATGAACAAAACAGTTTTGCAGGTCCGGGTTTCAGTTTGGCTTGAACAATTTAAATGAGTAGGTAGAATGACCTTTCTGTGTAATTTCACAAACCGCAAAATCTTTTCTTTTACTTACATTATCAATGTAGGTTATCCTTCTAAGCTTTCACCGGCACAAATGTTTAAATACTCGGATTTATTGATTAACACAAAACAACGAAAAGAAGATCTAATTAAACAAACACCGAATCGATGTCAAATCTTACTCCCGCACGCTTTGAAAATTCTAATCAAACTCCCGTCCTGAGCACAACAAACCGTTTTTATTCCTCACTCCCTATTTTCTATATCAACTAACAAAAGCAATAAAACTATTTCGTGTGAACGCTTTTGACTTTAATTATACAAAGAAACATTATTTCTAATTAACATGTGCAATCAACCGTAGAAATCCTGTATTTAAACTATCACATTTCAACTCATGAACAAATTTTTCTTTGACCGCGGTGTAGTTTTTTGTATAATACTGACATTTTTATTTTCAAAACGCTTTTATAAACATATTTAGTGATTTGTCTTGCCCTTCGATAAAGGCAGTTTAGCCTCCACCTGCAACTTAAAACATCTGGTTGGGGGCCGCCCTACACAAATTTCTTACAACAACAAAGAAATACAAACCATTCTCAAATAACAATTATTATATAATAACCTTCAGTAATTAACTTTTGCTATCGCGACAACAATTTCAATCGGAATATTTTCAATGTATTCATCAAATTTTCGTAGTGTGCTACCTACACGTTTAATTTTAATAACCAACAAAATTTCGTTTTCATATTTCATTTATAATGTATTAGTATGAAATAACCTCGGGCCTTACAATCTGTTGCCCTCGGTAATTAACATCCTCATAACTCCCTTGATACATAAATAACTATTATGTTATTGTTGACATATTTAAAACTTCAATAACTACTGCTGGCCTTGTATCTAAGACTTTGACTCATTTAGGTCTGTGGTACGTTTATATTCACTTCATCTGTACTGCATTACTTTCCAAAACCCGGAATCACGGACATGCTAGTAGTAAACTTCTTCAGCATTGATCATCGAAGCGAAAAGCGATAGGCTTACGAGGACTCCGTACCGAAGGCAGTTAAAGGGGGTTTCATCGTCGTTGGCTTGAGCTCTACCTAATATACAGGAACTAAACCACGTAATACTTTCGGGTAATCCGACACAACTAAAATAACGGTGTGTTATGTTTTGCTTTTTACGTGACGGAGCCTGGAAAACCAATCCATTAACAACAGTAATCGAGTGTATCGCTTACTCCGATGCACTAAATTTACCAACTGGTACGGAATGTATATTTTTCTGTCGCTTTCGTATAGCTCATCGTGTAATATAGCAACTGTACGCACGTATAGCTTTTACTTGTGAATACCTACAATTTATTAAACATTACTCAGATAGGTGTACAAGTTGTAAACATTTTAGGCTACTTACCCAAGATGCTCGTGTATGAATTCAATAACCGGCTTCGATAGAGCGCTATTGATTTCGCTGTGTTTATCATTATTAACAACACCACATGGACAGTAGGCAGTCATCAAATCGCCTATCTCAACACCGTAGTGATTGTTAAGTCCAGTTCCTGTGCTATACATATTAATCAAACTTAACATAGCATGAACTACCAAGAAAATAATATCCTAGCTAGGGGTAGTACAATTTCAGACGAGTGTCAGATTAGTACCACCAAAGATGCTAGGAATTCACGCAACGATATTAGTAATTTAAGTAACATTTACACCTACCTTTATTGTTATTGTTATTCAATGAGTTTATTGAATTGTATAATGTTAACAACCAGTATACTTTTATATATTTTTAAAAGCAATAGTTTGCAGATGTGTAGGTGTAGTAAAACTTATTAGTTCCTCAAACGCTCTTCGAACTGTAAACATGTGTAGTTTTTAATTTTTGTAACGTGTGTTCTTAATTTCATTAATTTAAATGATTTTACTAACTGTAGGTTGTTTTGTTAAAAACCTCAGATAATTTTAAGTTTTATAACTAATTTATGATATTTTAATGTATGACTGAGTAAACTTTTTAGAGTTTCGATAAAGCCTCGAAATAAATGCAAAATATTAGCAACATTTTATAGAGGAGCTTTCTTTGTTAACTGCCTTCAACTTAAGCCCCTAGGGACCTAAATCCTGATATACCACTTTCGTTACTGGTACTAGTGGGTAGCTGATAGAAAAAGTTTTTTGACAACATTTTCAAAAATTTCTTGCTGAATCATTATAGATACAAATAGTTTATAAAGATATATGTATAAAATACTCCAAATAAATAAAATCGTTACTTTTCATCTTTGCCTGCGTGAACAAATGTGTTCTTCTACCAGAACTGATTTTGCATTATATTCAATAAGATGCATCGTACAACAAATTTTAATTATAAACTAGAGGTTTCTAATATGTCTGCATCCAACTGTTTAAATTACTTTACGGTTTTTCGTTTGCTTAGTACTATCTGCTCACTAGATAACGTACATAAGATGAGTTCTTATTAATTACGAAAATGAGATGCAGTAAAGGTATATGTAGTATTACTTTTCAACACATTCTAGACAATCAAGTTATCATTAGTAATGGGTAATGCTGATTCACTATACTGAAGTATTGGACAATTTCATATATTTAAAGTAAGTGCATTAAAATCAATAATTTTAACCCAAACTCTATGTGCAAATCTTTTACTTGGAATCACGAGTGTAGTAGGTAAGGTTGTGCAACCATGAAACCAAGATCACCAAGGTCGTTCTTATACCACCATTCGTTGAACTTTGGGTTTGGTGACGCCTCCACTCCCTGCTGCACGCCATTTCTCTCACAAAATTATTCATGTTTATTCAGATAAATGGTGTTCATATTAAGAGAGTTGTAACTCCAATTAAGAACAAACGCGTATATTTGTTGGAAGCAGTTGAGCATATAAATATTGTAGTGCACATCGTAGATGTTGCTTTTGTGGGATGTCAAAAAGTTCCTACTGCTTGATTTTAACTCCATACATCGACTGTAATGCTACAAAACATTAATAGTGCAGACTGTGTAAAACAGATTCCGCAGATGCATTTTTAGATGAACGCAGAAACCGTTTACGAACTCCTTTAGCAATTTTGTAACCTACATCTGTTCAAATTTTTGTAATTGGTCCTTGGGTTCGCGTAATAACGGTGAGTGCGCTTTTCTTTTTTTTCGATGAGTAAATATACCACCATCATCAATATATACATTGTTGTAATTATAATATTAATATGTTGATATGTTCGCAGCGGTTTGTCCTTGTTTTGCACTCGTTTCCAGTTCTTTGGTAATCTTTGTTAATCTTTGATGTATGGTGAGTAAAGTAGTAATTGATTATTCGGCATTATTGTTACTCGTTGTGTGCCCACATGTATTAGTGGGTGTTAGGGAGCGTTACTGATTCCTACTACTGTTTGGAAGTCCTGACAATTACGTAGAGTAAATCAGGGTGATATGGTGAACAAAAAAATTGAGCCGTGTAGAAGACAAGAAATTATTTATTTAAAAAAACAAAAACACTCTTCTTTCACAAAATATATGGGGGACAACTTAACAGTGTCTTTAAGGCATTACAAAAGTTTGAAAAAGGAATAATGTTTATTTTTATGAAATTCACCATTTCACTCATGCATACGGGGGAAATGGCGAATGTATTTTGGGTGAAATGATGAACTTATTTCTTCTGCTTTTAACCACATATCACACATGGATCCATATCTTGAACAGTGTTCGTGCAGCCAAAGTTGGCAGCTAATACATTTGATCCAACACGCTTCCTTTTTAGTGCAACTGTACAGTTCATCGCACCCTACACAACAATACTCTTCATCTCCACGTCGTCATCATCATCTTTCAAGTGTATCTCCAGCGAGATTCGGTGTCAGTGGTAGACGCGTTTTATTTCAGAGGTTGCTTCTTTTTGATATTTCCTTTGATAGTTACTTTGGTTATGATTTTTCTTTTAACCTTCCTTTTAGCATTTACTCCACTCTTCACTACCTCAACTGTTCTGTTTCGTATGTTGGTCATGTTTGGTAGAGAATTCAAAACCTCAGCTAAAGCTTTGTAATTCTTCCTGGGAGATGCAAATTTAATTAGGATACGTATGTGCGAAATATGATCTAAGAGTCTCCCATCGGTTATTTGAGATTGTTCTGTTGCCACTGCTGAACACATATCTGTTGCTTTTGATGACGAATGCAAATTTGTCTGTGGATTTTCCGCCCATTTCGAACAGCCAAGTTGTGGTGAAGTTTGTCTGTGTTGAAGGTATCTACTTCTGCAATTGCTTCTTCTGAGGGATTCCTGTCAGGGTGAACAACCTGGGTAAGGTGAAGTAGATCTGTTGAAGAAATATTCTCCAACCCGGTGTATATGTAAAAAAAATTAGTTGCGTTGTTGTTATAGTTACGGAAAAAATGTAACACGAGTTAGTTTAGTTTTTCACAAATATTTAATAATTTATTTTAATTCTCCAAAAATACGCGCTCCATCTCTAAATATAATCATATCCTAACCTTAAAAAATATCTCCCTAGTTCTCACTTAAATTATGTATACATTTAATTACTATTTGCGTTTGTAAGAATTTCACGAATCCTGTTGGAGTCGGACATTGTATAATATTAGCGTAGTTTTGTATTGAAGTTCAATTGTGTTAATAAAGAAACTGTTTTCTAAAATCCCATGGACCTTTGTGTTCTCAAATAAAGTAAGAAGTGTAGGACAAAAATCCTACAAGCTCTATTTTCACGCCGCTAGTTGTTTTTCTGTTGTTGATCTGACGCTGTTAAAAAAAGCATATTCAGGGATGGCATTGGGATTAAACGGGAGTATTCCTGTGCTTTTGAACCCCAATACTGCGTTCACTGTCGTAGCTCCGAAATCTAGTTTCGAAATTTTTCCATTTGGATTCATTTTAATGTAGGAATTACAAGCATTGGAGTAGTATGATTTTAGAGCTTTACAATATGCTCTATCTAGTGGCTGTAGATAATGGGTCATATAGCTGAGTAGAGCAAACCATGCTATTTTCTTCTACAAAAAATCAAATGTAACCACACCGCTGCAATGGGAGCTATTCCCATCCGAAATGAGCACTTTTCCGCAGGCTTCCTCGGTGCAAAATGGTCGCTTAGTCACAGAAGGAGAATGTGAGTTGTTACGTATGCCGGATTTTTTTATATGAAAGTTATGGAACATGTCCTCTCCATTGCAGCAAGCGATATAATTTCACCTTTTCCACAGGATGTTACTGCTCTTAAATCCCTTTCTCCGAATACATGGCCTGGTCTATTATTCAGTTGAAGTCCGGGCTCATCTGCGTTGGAGATATTTTCCGGCTTATCAAGAAGGTTGTGCTCTACCAAAATGTCCTTGTCGGTGCAAATCCGAATTGTTCTAATCTTATAATATATTTTACTATTTTGTTCTCATATTCTTGTGTTAGAGCTGGCGGTCCACCCGTAAAGCACTGGTTTGCTATTCTCTCTTCAGGGTTGACGATGGAATGCCAAACTCCTCTGAGACTTCATTCAGGCTGATTCAATTTTGTACTGCCTTTACGGCATCTTTAAGTTGCTCTGCTGTCCAAACAGCACGGGTGGATTCTCTTTGCCTTTTATAAAATGTAAACATCTTTGCCTGGAATACGAGGAGGTACAGTGTGCTTTTTTTAAAGGTAAGGAAATTCCTTCACCATATCACCCATTTGCCATGACTAAGACGGTGTATAGCGCGGAAAGAAGTTCTAAAATATTAGAGATGATGATTTCTTGGTGATGTAGTATATAAACAGTCTAAGAAGTCAGAATATATAAAAAAAAATACCTCCCGCATTTCACTACCTAAATCGACGTCTACAAAGGAATGCATCGTCTAAAATTTATTGAGCGTCGTACAAATTATTTACAGTTTTTAAAACGGTGCTAGTTTTGAACAGATGCTTGCTGAACAGATGATGATAAACTGTCGGCATTCAAACTTACAGATACATTGGTGTACCGGGAAAAGAAATAGAATAATTCACCTTTTCACCCAATTCACGATATCACCCTGATTTACCCTAGATCCGACAAATAATAAAAATAGATTACATACAAATATTATATATTCGTTTACATTCAGCAGATGAATAGTTCAATAAAAAATTTAAGAATTAAAACTTTCACCAATTGGCAAATAACACTTTCTATCTGAAAGCTTGCGAAAAATAAATAATTTCACACCATTTTTCCCAAAGGAAGTGTTATTTAACATTTCGATTGGTGAAAGTTTTACTTCTTATATCACACGCCTGTATGGGAAGGCTATTTTGAAAGAAAATGTTCCAGAAACTGAACAGAAAGGAGATAAACCAACTTGGTCCCCTAACCTTCTGAAAACGATGTAGGTCTAACAACTTAATACCTAATTTCATTAAAATCAACCTTCATTACAAAATTACTGGAACAAAGAGGATTTTTGATAAAGTGCCTATCTCTTCTAAGAGAAATCACCCAAGCTGCAAGAAGAGATCTTGACACACTGAAGAAAGAAATTTACCCTTTGGATTTTCTTTTACTAGAACAACTATCAGATGATTTTCTTCACAACCTTTTAGATAGAAGATTAGAAGTACATGAAAATCAAACGAAAACTAAACAGGTACAAAAATTTGATTCTACTGATAAACAACGTAACACTATACGTACACCTTACTCAGACTTTACAAATCACACGTGTGGCATTCCTGCAATTAATCTTAGTACTTGTAATTTATCGGATAATGCTCGCTCTGTTTTGTCTAAAGGGTTTGATTTCGCTGTGGCTCCTGTTCCTGTTGATGAAGTCATCTCTAATGTTGAAACAAGCATTAAGTCATCTTCCAGCTCCTGAAGCAGCAGAAATCGGATTTGAAACTACAAGAATATTACGTAGTGCGCAACCTCCAAAATCGAATGCAACTTATGCTAATTATCAAGCCTTAAAAGAATTACATAGCAACAAAGACATCATATTATAAGTGTTTTGTAACTGTGGTTTCATATTAGTTGAGTTGATCGGCGTATTTCCACAGTGTGTGGAAATGGGCCGATCAAGTCAACTAATATGAAACCACAGTTACAAAACACTTATAAACTGTGGAAATAGGCCAATCAACTCAACTAAAAGACATCATAATTTGAGCAACAGATAAAGAACGAGCTACTGTTTTAGTGGATAAAGCTGATTACATAAACCAAGCTAATAGTTTACTAAACGATTCTGCTTACACTAAACTATCACACAATCCTAATACCAAGTTCAAATTATTAACTACGAAACTGTTAAAGGAATCAAACCTACCAGCTGAAATAATCAAGAAACTAACACCGCATCCTACATTACCAACATTTTACAGATTGTCAAAGATACACAAACCAAATGCTCCGCTTTGACTAATTATAAGCTCCATAAATTCAATAAATACCTGAATACTCTACTTGCACCTTTTATTGGTTCAAGCAACTCCTTTGTAAAGAATTAAGAACATTTTATTGAATTAATTGGCAAATTAACGTTAACTTCAGATGATTTGTTGATTCCTTGTTTACAAAACCAATAATAAATTACACCTTACAACTGTTAGAACTACATTTCAACCGCAACAAGATCAAATTATTTAAACATTGTCTAACTACATCATTCTTCTTATTTAATGGTGAGTATAATCAACAATTAGATGGAGTGGTTAAGGGATCTCCAATTTCACCATTGATTGCAAATTGTTTTATGAAACATTTCTAAGAATAGGCTCAAAATGATGCACCTAAGAAACCAAAACATTGGCTTAGATATGTTGATGATATTTTTGCTACCTGACCGTTTGAGGAAGAAGAATTAATGGTGTTCCCAAACCATCTAAGCAATCAACATACCAACATTAAATTTACAATATAAAAAGAAAAAGATGGTTGTCTTCCATTTCTTGATGTTCTAATTGAAAGAAAACCAGATGGAAGCCTAACAAATTCCGCATATCTTAAACCAACTCATACAAATTATTATATTAACACTTCATCACACCATCATCCAGCACAAAAGTTTAGTAGGGAACTTTGTACAACCGTGCCATAAAGATCTGTCGTGCAGATAAACTACAACATGAATTAAACCATCTTGAAAAGGTCTTCATAAATAATGGCTTCAACAAGCGACAAATTGAAAAGTCATTTTAACGGAGACAAACGATGCCTACGGATGATAAATCTACAACTTCAAATAAGCTGGCTATATTACCTTTCCATGCAGTCACAACGAATAAAATTGTTAAAATGTTACAAAAGCATAATATAAAAGTAGTTTTCAAAAGCAGTGTTAAAATTCGAAATCTGAATTCTGCTAAAGACCAAATACCATTACATACATGTGACGTTTACGAAGCACATGCTCCTGTGATAAAATCTAACCAGGTTAACAGAACACAAAAGACGCGCTACTTCATCCTACTAAATCAGCAATTGCTGAACATGCTTTAAACACAGAAGAATTCTGGTACACAAGGAAGATTCTAGAAGCTATTGAAATTCTCAAACAACCTAGCAACTTGATAATGGATGTGAACTCTCCAATACCTGGGTGGCTATTTTCAAGAACTGAAAGTTCTAGAATCTACAACAGTGATTTAATTTGGTTCTCTGACCGAGTTATACCTTATTATGATCGTCACTTTGATGTTACACCTGACAAAGGGCAGAGTTTCTGTTTCAAAACTTGCACAAAATAAATAAATATATCATTTCACAACATTTTTCCCAAAGAAAGTGTTATTTAAGAAATGTAAGGTTTTGCGATAAAATAAATAAATATAATTCCTTACTGAAATAAGACAATTTAAATTAGTACCACAAATATCACTTTATGGAACCTATTGGATAACTTCGTCTAATTCCAGTCTACATCTAAAAAATAGCTGCTTAATTAAAAAAGATCCTAACAAACTGAACAAGGCATCGTAACACATAAATCACAAAAAAGTTAAATTTTTTCAAGTAATCTAAGTTTACAATTGAAAAACAACCACGGTCAGAGATATATATCAGCAAATGCAGGAAATTTAAAAACAATGCACTGCGTAATTCCTTATCTGATAAGGTAAACTTGAACTCCAGTTAATTAAGATAACATCTTAAAATAGAAAACACTACAAACTGCATTGAATTTAAATGCTCAGTAAAAGACAAAAATGTAAGGCAATTTTCTTTTGGGTAAACATCTATTGGCTTGGTTTTTCACTGCTTTCATTATCTGTACAATTCCAAATATTTTTAATAATTACAACCAACATATTTAGTTGACGATAGAACATGAGCATGAAAAGGCTGCTCCTGTTTTATAAAGCAAAGTAATTAGAACGTTTCTATTTTCATGTAAAATGTGTGTGCGTGTGTGCGTATTTGCGTATGTGCGTATGTACGTATGTGCGTATGTGCGTCTGTACGTGTGTGCATGTGTGCGTGTGTGCGTGTGTGCGTGTGTGCGTGTGTGCGTGTGTGCGTGTGTGCGTGTGTGCGTGTGTGCGTGTATGCGTGTGTGCGTGTGCGTGTGTGTGTGCGTGTGTGTGTGTGCGTGTGGTGTGCGTGTGTGCGTGTGTGCGTGTGTGCGTGTGCGTGTGTGCGTGTGGTGTGTGGTGTGCGTGTGTGGTGTGTGCTGTGTGTGTGTGTGTGTGTGTGGTGTGTGTGTGCGTGGTGTGCGTGTGTGCGTGTGTGTGTGTGTGCGTGTGTGCGTGTGTGCGTGTGTCGTGTGTCGTGTGCGTGTGCGTGTGTGTGTGTGCGTGTGTGCGTGTGTGCTGTGTGCGTGTGTGCGTGTGCGTGTGCGTGTTGCGTGTGTGCGTGTGCGTGTCGTGTGCGTGTGTGTGTGTGTGTGTGCGTGTGCGTGTGTGCGTGTGCGTGTGTGTGTTGTGTGTGTGTGCGTGTGTGTGTGCGTGTGTGCGTGTGGTGTGTGTGGCGTGTGTGTGTGTGCGTGTGTGTGTGTGCGTGTGTGCGTGTGTCTGTTCGTGTGTCCGTGTGTGCGTGTCCGTGTCTGTGCGTGTCGTGTGCGTGTGCGTGTCCGTGTCGTGTGCGTGTCGTGCGTGTGTGCCGTGTCCGCGTCGTGTCGTGTGTCCGTGTCCGTGTCGCGTGTGTGTCAATTCCGTGTGTATGCGTGTGTCGCGTGTGGCGTGTGCGTGCTGTACGTGTGTGCGTGGTGTGCGTGTGCCGTGCGTGTCGTGTCGTGCGTGTGCGGTGCGTGTCGCGTGTCGTGTCCGTGTCCGTGCGTGTGCGTGTGCGTGCGTGTGCGTGTGCGTGTCGTGGTCGTGCTGTGTGCGTCGTGTGTGTGCGTGTGCGTGTGCGTGTCGTGCGTGTCGTGCGTGCTGTGCGTGTGCGTGCGTGTGCGTGTGCGTGTGCGTGTGTGCGTGTGCGTGTGTGCGTGTGCGTGTGCGTGTGCGTGTGTGCGTGTGCGTGTGTGTCGTGTGTGTGCGTGCTGTGTGCGTGTGTCGCGTGCGCGTGTCCGTGTCGTGTCCGTGCTGTCGTGTCGTGCTGTGCGTGTGTGTCGTGTGCGTGTCTGCGTGTGCGTGTGCGTGTCTGTGTCCGTGTCGTGTGCGTGTGCGTGTCGTTCGTGTGCGTCTGTGTCCGTTCGTGTCGTGTGCGTGTCGCGTGTGCTCGTGTGCGTGTCGTGTGCGTGTGCGTGCGTGTGCTGGTGTGCGTGCGTGTGCGTGTGCGTGTGCGTGTGCGTGTGCGTGTGCGTGTGCTGTGTGCGTGTGCGTGTGCGTGTGCGTGCGGTGTGCGTGTGCGTGTGTGTCGTGGTGCGTGTGTGCGTGTGTCGTGTGTGCGTGTGTGCGTGTGTGCGTGGTGCGTGTGTGCGTGTGCGGTGTGCGTGTGCGTGTGCGTGTGCGTGCGCGTGCCGTGTGCGTGTGCGCGTGTGCGTGTGCGTGTGCGTGTCCGTGTGCGTGTGCGTGTGCGTGTGCGTGTGCGTGTGCGTGTGCTGTGCGTGTGCGTGTGCGTGCGTGTGCGTGTGCGTGTCGTGCGTGCGTGTGCGTGTCGTGCGTGTCGGTGCGTGTCGTGCGTGTGTGCGTGTGTGCGTGTGCGTGTGTGTGCGTGTGCGTGTGTGCGTGCGTGTGCGTGTCCGTGTGCGTGCTGCCGTGTGCGTGTGTGCGTGTCGTGTGCGTGTGGTGTGGTGTCGTGTGTTGTATGCAAAAATATTAGTAGCTTTCTGTTATCGATTATTTTATTCGTCTCTGACCTGCGTCAATTTATTTTAATTTGACTTAATGTATAACCATTCATTATGAAATAGAAGTAAACTTTTTTAATTCATCATTACCGTTTTTGTCGTCAGTGGAAGAGATCTTATGGTTAAAGTATCAACAACACCATTAAGTTGTTTTGGATGATGCTGGAATTGACCATTAAGGTAGCAATTGGTGTTGGTAACTTTTCTATCAACAGTACGTTTAAAACTATCTATTTCTTACTACTAATATCTAAGAAAGGTAGCTTACGATAATCTTTTATTTCTCTTGTAAGCTTAATATTGTGATATGATCAGCGTTATTGGTGAAATCTAAACATCGATCTAATTTGTCATGTAGCGCAATGTTTATTTTTCAAAGATATTAGTTACATCAGACAAGCTCTATTGAACCAGGGTTGGAAACAAGAATGATATGTACGATTATTTTTTTCAATTGTATCACTCCGTGCCCATGAGGATGACTTCAGATGCGCAAAGCGCAATACCCTAAAGCAAAGACGATTGAAAGCAACATTCACGTCATAGGAAAGTTGCAACGAAATCCCGGCAATTACTCTATTTAGCTAACTTAAAACAACAGAAAATACTATCAGTGTAGAGAACAACAACGGAATTTGAGACAGTAGATGTTATTTATATTAGATAATGGTCAGATAGGGTTAGTGGGAAAAGAAGAAAAATGTTTTATAAGCAAGCGGGTTTGATATAAGAACGAAGTCTAAAGTGTGTGAAGAATGGTTAAAGTTATCAGGGATTCCAGTGGGTTCGCATATCATTTATGCAAGATCATATGAATCATATCACCAGCAACATTAGTTGCAGATAGAAAACTAAAGCCAATTAAAGCTATGGACATTGAAACCTCCCAGAATTAAGATATCGCAAGATGGAAACTGGGACAGAAGGTATTCAACTTGCAAACTAAGGTAATCAAAGAAGTCTTGAATACTACTGTCATTGGGGGACCTGTAGGTTGTACAGTGAAATTTCACAAAATTGGGACCAGAATGTTTGAACCAAATCACGTCGAATTTTTATTCTCCGAAGAAGAAACTCTCTTGCCAGCAATATTGTCCTTGGGGTAATCACGCACTCCTCCTTTATATCGAAAGTTGGAGTCAAGATTATATGGGGAAATTACAAGTCGGATGAATGGGAGTTTTCAGGGAGCCTTCTGTTTCAGATAGAAAGAAAATGGTAGATTGTAATTGTTCAAGGTGTTGGTGAACAGCACTAGGATTACACCTAATACCGCGGATGTTACAATAATAGATCAGAAAATGAGTACTTTGGATGATTGAAGTTGCTTGGGCCTTACCCACCCGGACATCCAAACGCGGCAGTATTTTATTTCCGGAGTCTTTTACACTAGAAACCACGCCCATTTTGTTTATTAATTTTGCACTTCAAATCGGATAGCAAGACTACAGTGAGGGCGAGGGAAATAATAGAATGAGAATGGCTTAAGGATTAGGAAAGGGTAACCGGCAGCTATTAACGATCTCAGAAAGTCGGAGAATTAATATGAAGCAGTTTATGGTACAAGTGACAGTACCTCCCCGATAGGCTCCCACCTATAATAATGAATTAGAGCTAAATTTTGTGCCCCATAAATGTTGCATTTGGTTTATATACTCACCAGTTTTGTTGTGGACGCAGAAAAGTGGATTTCTTCTACGACTAAATGATAAATTCTGTGACCAGTGAGCATGATCAGTATTTGGTGTGAATTTTCACCAAACTCTATATTGTGGCAGCATTTATTTGGGATCGGGCTGAATTTCGCCTAAAATCTATGTTCGTACATCAAGCTAGGTGTGGACAGGGTCAAGTGTATTCCCCCTATAACCAACATCTAAATTCCTTATGAGTGTTGGTAAGCATTTGGGCTGATTTTTGCCCAAATCTATGTAGATACGACACTTTCCTTGAGAACCCGTCAGAATGTTTCCTTCGATTACAAGGAACTAAATTCTGTGGTCCATGAGTATTAGTCCTCATTAAAACCTGTGTTATCTAAAATCTATCTTTGTGAACCTGGAACTAAGTTATGAGCATTTTTGTGCTAAATGTTGCCCAAAATCTGAATCTATACACCAATTTTCTTTTGAGTTGCGCCATAATGGATGCGTCAAAATGGATTCCCTTGATGAACAGCTAAATTCTGTGGTCCATGAGAGTTGGTCAATATTTTGGTCAAATATTGCTGAAAATTTATATTTATGCACTAATTTGGTTGGGATCGCGGAAAAATTAATTAGATCGACGTCCGAGGGCTAAATTCTGTGATCCATAGGTGTTAGTCAGCATTTGGGTTGAAATTTGCCCAAACACTATGTTCATAAACCAATTTAGTTGTGTATGTGGCTAAGTAGATTGGCTTAATGGACACGAGAGTTGGTTAACACAGGGGCGGAATGTTGCTCAAAATCTTTATATACTAATGTTTTTACGGCAAAAATGGATTATATCAGTAACCTATATTCTGTGCACCGTAGGTATTTTTTACCACTCGCGCCAATGGAAATGCCAGCTAAAGTAGATGTCTCCAATGGAGCTCGCAAAGGCGAAACATTGGTCAATTTTTGCTTCTTTATATTTTAGCAATAAACATGCGATATACTGGAACTTTTCAACACATTCAGCAAATGTTTTTAAGAAGTCTTATGTTCATGCACTACAATCAGTAGACAGTTTCTGTTTGGTACACTTTGTCGAAAAATAAAAAACCGTACTGCAGTGACCGGTCTTCTCATTAAGGAATACTAAAATTAGTAAAAATAGATACCATGTATATAAAATAGCATTTATCTTTAAAAAGATGTTTTTGTGACAATTATCAACCCACATCATTAGCGAAATCTGCTAATCATGAATCAAAACTTTTCAAAATATCTTTATGGTGTTTACTGTGTTATGTTTCAGTTCAACTTGCAATAATATTAATGAATTAGGATTTGGAGTATCAAACGAACCACCATAGATCTGGAACTAAACCGACTGAATAGGACCACCTTGTACAGAAAAACTAACAATCAGTGATACAATAGGGAGAGAACTAATAGACATAGCAATAACTCCAAGATGACAAAATGCAAATTTTACCGGAGGAAGAAAACCCCATAAATATTAAAGTAATTTACAACAATACTAGAAAAGTTGGCCTTGGTGATATTTGGCTACATTTTAAGCATAACAGATTAAAGTAAAACAACTACATAAAATTTGGATCCATAATTCTTACAAAACTATCACATAAGAGATATTTCTGTTTTAACCAACACGTTGGAGTTATTTTAGACATTCAATTTTGTCACGTTTCAGAACAATATTAATAAATGTAAGGCATTTTAGTGAAATGTAAATTAAAACTTTTTGGGTTTTTCGAAATTTATTGACATTAAATCATTTAAATGGGCCACAAACGATGCAATTTGTTGTACAATACGTTGTACGATGTTGGTTGGTCCAAAGGCTTGAACGATAATTGCAACGTGTATGGGATTGTGGTTCAACTAGTTGTACGACGGGGTTAAGTTGTTCGGTAGTTTAGCATCAATAAAAATCTATCGTACAACTCAGTTGGTTGTACAACAAGTTTGAACGTGTGTGACTATAGTCGACTTGTTGATACGATTTGATTTCTGTTTGATTTTTCTATATTGAGTAGTGAAATTAACCTATTATTAAACTATTAATGATGGAGAACAATATACATTTCTGGGCGGAATTTATAAAAATTTATTGGGGGCATTCTTGTCTATGGAATGTGACATCTAATGAGTACTCCAACAAACATAAACGCAACGCAGGTTAAGAATTTCTTATAATAAAATTAAAATAAATCATCCAAACAGCAACGATGGAGCTTTTGAAGAAGAAAATTAATAATATGAGAACCGCTTTTCTAAGAGAGCTTAAGAAGGTGAGTTATGCATGCGTATATTAATATTATATTAATTGTGATCCGTCGCATAGCGAGATTTCTGTCACGTTTTTGATAGTTGATAGTTATAAGGAAACGATTCGTCATATCAATATGAAACAGAATTTGTCAGTTAAGTGTTTTCAAATGATTTGCTCATAAAAGTAAAGTCATAACTAGTGATTTGAAGAAAGTATTAGCAAAGTTTATAGATCCAATTTTTATATATTCCATGTAAATGATTCCAAAGGAACAGGCACGGGAACAGATGATACATGTGAACCGACGCTTTGGTACTACGATTTGCTGTTGTTTACATCTCAATCAGAATGCGGCAGAAAAGGCCAAGCGATTGACAAAGATGAAATTGAATTGGAAAATAACAACACAGTAAGTAGATTCTAGCTTTACTTGATTTTAGGAGATGCATAATTGTTCATGTAATTACCATAATGTGTTTCCTACGAAATCATGTTTTCTTGAAATGTCGTTTTTCCAATTTGGTTGAAATACTTTTTATACGAATCTCTCACTTTTTTTGCGCCATTACTTGAATTTTTGCTGCAGTTTTCTCCAGATTTAATAAGTTAGTAGTTTGTCTGCATTCCCCCGGCACAAAAACACCATTGTTTGTGTATTCCAAATCTACTGATGCTTCTGTTACATAACCTTTCTTCAATACTCTTCTTAAAAAGTTGTACACAGCTCGCAAGAACGATGTCATTTACTGTTTCAGCACTTGTAGCAATAGGTTGTAAAAAAAACTCCAAATCGTGATACTAATATGCCAATCACGTTTTCGACAACTCTACGGGTTCTGGAAAGGTGATAATGGAAAATTTTGTCATCATGACTTATTTCTCTCTGAGAATACGGCTTCATTAAATTCTCCATTAGAGGAAATGCTTCATCCCCAAGAAAAACGTAAGGCATTAAGTCATTACTGCCAGAGAGTACAGTTGCTTTCGGAATATTTAGCTTGTTTACGATCAAACGTTTGCAAATTCCTTGGTTCCATATTCCTCCATCTTATACCCCTCCATTGGTACCCGTGTGAACATATAGAAACTCGTAATTTGCATTGACTACCGCAAACAACGCCATTCTAAAAGTGCCTTTGTATGTGTTTACCGTCTATTGCTCCTAAACAATTGTCAAATTGCCACATATTTTTAAAGCCATCTGCAACTTGTTGCCACTCTTGTTCATTTGATGGGACCTGAAATAGAAACATATACATATCTGCTTCAACTTATATTTTATTACTGTGTAAATATCAAAGTTATTCCCTATCAACAGTATTTGCTTGGTTTTTCTAAAGCAAGGACACGTTTCGTAACTTTAGTTACATCAACTGACGCGCAATAGCTTTGAATTTATATAGTTTTAACACCAGCAGTAAGATGGGATCATCAACATTTATATTTTATAATTATTGTTTTTAGATAGATGCTGTTGATGATGTTGAATATGAAAAAGGAGTTGTATCGCCGTTGTCGCCTTTCCTACACTCACTCTCTGATTTTGAAAGTCAGGCAAGTGCGGTAGAGGATAGCACTGTCTCAACACCACTTTCTTCTACAACTTCATCCACCGTCATCACTGACAAATCCAAAAAGAGTTCCTAAGAAGATTAGTGACATTGAGATAACAAAAAAGCGTGTGTTGGATTTATCGCATAGCGTCTTAGCTCGTGAAGGGGACAACGATATAAATGAAAATGAGTATACAATCGCAGGAAAACGAATAGGTTACCAATTACAAGGAGTGGAAGAACGTCAACGATTTATTGCTGGAAATCTAATATCTGATGTTATGATTTATGCGAGGATAGGAAAACTGAAAGAAGACACTACAGTATGTTGTAGTAACCCATATACTCAAAATACCATTAATAGTTCCTTACGTCCATTTCCGTTGTGTTCTTCGTCACAATTTAATAATAAAAATTCACATTCATATTCAGCCCAACATTCCTAAAGTACTCCACACCGCCACAGGAATACTCTTACCACACATTTCAAGTCAAAGGTGCTATTACTAATAATACATTGCCAGATAGTATGAAACTATGTAATTAATTACGATCCCGATGTGTAGAATTAATGACAATTTTGTTCATATTATAAAAATAAATATGGCAATTATATTCCAACTTTGGCATGTCGTTACTTTACGTACCTTCAAATATCCTTTCTTCAGTGTTTCATAAATGGCTCGGCATGTATCACGAACAATTTGACCTATGGACTTAGGCAACACAGCTACAGGGAATTTAAGGTCTTCATAGGAATTTCCAGTAGCCAGATATCTCAAGGTAACAGCTAACCTTTATTCTGCACTAATTGCATCTCTCATGACTGCAGTTTGCTTCGTAATTGCTGACCGCACTAACTATAATAAATAGTCGTCCATTCGTAAATCGTTAAGTAAGTTCATGTGTGAATACTTATGCCGTTGCAGTAACCACTTTTTACACCACACTCCTTTCTTCTTTTTCACCTTATTATTGGTAACATCCGAAAGCAACGCGACTACTACAGCAGCTACACATGCCTTTTTAAAACGGTTGGCCCCATGGCGGACAATATACTAACTAGTTATACGATCGCTTGGAATGTTTGCACGTCTCTGGACAAATACGACCTACGATCAGTAGTACAACTAACTGTACGATTAGTAGTACAACAAATTGCATCGTCTGTGGCGCCCTTTAAAGGATACTAAAAAAACAACTTAATTAGCTGAATAAAGAAGTTCGCTTTTGATTTTTTTCCTTTTCGTGTGGCTGCGTTGTAAAATGGATGATGATCTCTTGCAATTACCATTTTTAAATCCTGCAAATGTTTGTATTTTTCGTCAGATATTAGCAACTGTTTTTTAACTGTTTCAGAAACCCTTTGGTATAGTAGTTCTTGCCAGTTTTGCGAATAATGTACATAATTTTAACATCGAGTAAATATTTTAATTTTCGAATATCCACTACAACGGGATCCTGGTCTAATAAATCGAAAATTAGAAAACGTCTCATATTTTTTAAAAAAATGTGTAGTGCGAAACATTAATATCATAAGGAACTCTTGGCCTTTCCATCCGAATTTGTGCCACATAGTCAGTTGGCGAGTTGATGGGAGGATAAAGGTAATGTTCCAATGTCGAATGGATGGAATCAGTTTCCATCATAGTGTGCCCTTTTTCTGGGAATAGTAGCTCAGTTGAACTTTCTTTTCAAAAGCAAAATCATTTAAAGCACTGTCCAAAATTTTATTTCGATTTTGGTAGTTGCATCCGTCGGAAATCAGAGCAAATGATCGAAGTTTGCTCTGCTCGTTCAGATTTGATAGTAAGTAATCAACAACGCAGGAAGTACATTCATTCGACGAAACTCCACCATTGGTTTCGTGCCATACATATAAAGTAACCATTTTATCGTTTAACGCATAAATAGTAAAGTTATGTAGATGTAGTTTTAACTAACAATAGCTATGTGGAGCAAGTAATTTTGGGCATGTGAAACACTCTGAAGATCCACGGTTACCACTAAATTGTCGTCATTTGCACTAGCTTTTATCACTGCTTTTTCTCTCCCGGCCTTTTCTTTTTCACGGTGATGATTACATTCCTCTTGAAAAATAGTTCCACACTTAAAACCCACAAGTGTAGCATTGGTCTCTGCAAGGTTTGTGGATAGACTTTTTCATCTTTTAAAATAATTTTAAATGATTTAAAGTTAATTGTTGTTTTTTTTAATTTTCTGTACACCAAGATGTGTATACCTTGAAAATATTTTGTTTTGAGACGAAGACGTTGTCAACATACTGTCTAGGCGGAGATGCTCTGCAATAATGTGACGGTACCGTTGGTATTAAATTCAGCCACTCAAAACTATCTCATACTTTTTTTTTGTTTTCACTTCGAGTTTCTTTCTTATCTTAGAGCTTCAGAATAACTCGAATCATCCATAGAGGCTTACTTAACATCTTTCACCCATCGTTTCAAATAGTCTTCACCCAAATCTAAAGTAAGTAAGAACATGTGACAAACTCTTTCTCCACTTGGATCTGTAAGAATATAATCGTGTTCTTCGTTTTTTTTAAGCCGCTATCGTTATCTTTTGTGTCTTTTCTACGTCTACGAACTGGTCTAGTGATAACGAGGTTTGGATTGAATAATTTCTTTTCATTCCAAGCATTGAGCCTCCATAATGTGCGAAAAATATGTTCTCTATACTCGTTAGAGATTGAGGCACACAAAACAGCCTTCTTTATTATTTTTTCTAATGCTTTGTGGTTGCATCTTACTTTTAGGCTTCTAGCTCCTCGTGCGGTACGTGTTACCTCTTTTTCTTTAGTTCTCCTGTATCCTTCATAATATTTAACTCGAACTCGTTTAAATTTTGCTTCTAGCCTGCCTGACCGCCCCATCAGTTGTTTTCTTTGTGGAAGTGTTTCACATGCTTCATCGCCACTTTCGTGGCGATGTTCAGTTCAGTTGGATCAAAATTGGATCATTTGCTGGTTCTATATTTTCTTGTATGATATCCGAAACCTCAAAAAGTCGATATCTCTTTATTCAGTTTTTGCGGACGAAACGCAGCTGTTTACAAATGAGGCAGGTGACTCCGAAAAAACTTTTTAGGTAGGTACGTGTTACAAACAACATTTAGTTAAAGCTCCCAAAAACATATTGAAGCGTCATACATGATTAATATGATCAGATCACATTCCTCGAAAACAGTGAGCTTCGGATTTTAGTTAAATACCATGTTACTATAGTCACATAGTAAGAAAAAACTCATTTTACGGACTCCAATGAGTCCGTAAAATACTTCTGTTTGGGAATATCGTGTTCGCCTTTCCACGCAAGGGATTTTGACACGTGTAAAAACAAAACAGCTAATAATATAAAAGATGTGTACGTACCTGATTTAGGTATATAGTATTTTGATTTAATTTGATTTCAAACCACAACTACTCTCCATTTGACCTCTACTCGCAATTAAAAACAACCGTGATTAACTCTGTGTTTCGTCATTGCAAGGTTTTCTACGGGAATTTATAGGCTTTTTAAATGCACCATGTTCTCTTAAATTGACTAAATGTGGTTTTACGAGGCTACTGTCTCTCTGGATATTTGTTTAAATACAAGCATTTCACTTCTTTGGAATTTCATGGACATAGTATGTGACACCATAGCATAGCATATTTTTCTACATTTTAAAATTACGCCATACTTTTTTAATAATAACTACCACAGATTAACTAATTCAGCGTTAAATACTAGTACCAGCTAAATACAAAATTGTACAATACAAAATTATGACAGATACTGAATAACTTCAAAACCGTCTATTTTAATTTATTCAAATCCACTTGTTTTTATTTATCCCTTTTTAGAACATCACATAGCTGTTATGATGTCGCAGATAAAACTGTAAGATATTATTTATCTTTCGATATTCCTGAAAAACTCTTGATCCGCTCAGAAAAATCAATTTTTATTTTGGGGGGCGACAAAGTGAGGTCTTGCCCCAGGTGGAAAATAGCCTAGTTACGTCCCTGGTGGGTAGGGAGTTGAATGTGAATGAAGCAGTATAGGAAGAACAAATAAAAGACAATGGCAGTGCGTGGAGATAGTTGAAAGACTGTGTTGTCAATTGTGCCGTGCAGATAGGTGGAAGAGCGACTATAGGTAGACAGAAAAAATGTGCTTGGGGGAGTGAATCAGGCAAAAAGGCAGAATGTAAAAAAAGACACGTACATAGCAATGATTGCTGCAAAAAATGAGACTGAGAAAAAGCAGTTGTATGAGGTGTACAGATTAAAAAACAAAGAAGCGAAGGAGGCAGTGAGAATAAGTAAAGGGGAAGTGATGGCTGTGGAAGGAGAGAAAATTCCGAATGATACTGAGGGAATCAAAAAACTCTTCTGGAAATGGGTCAGAAATGCAAACCGTGGCCCAAAACAGAACGCTGCAGGAGTGGTGAATGGGAGCAGCGAAATAGTATGGGACGATTGGGAAGTGAGAAAATGGCAAGAATATTTCAGAAAAGAGAAGAGTTTAATAAGGAGAATGTAGAAGGAATAGTGAACCAAACTGAGAAGGATATTGGATTAGATGAGATCGAGAATACGATAGGAGAGTTCAGAAACGGTAAAGAAGCAGCAGTGAATGAAATCACTGGTGAAATGCTAAAATATGCAGGTGCAAAGCTTGTATGAATTATTCAACTCATGTATTAAGTGTGGAAAAGTGCAGAGAAATTGGAAGAGCGTAATCATTATACCACTGTACACCGCTCAGTGTACCTGGTAAACTATTTGGAAGAGTACTGGTTGATAAAGTACGTGAAACAATTCAAACTAAGATTTGGGTTGTGTATGGTAGCTTCATGCGAGGGAGAGGATGTGTTGATCAGATGGTTGCTCTCCATCAGGTGACCAAAGTGTTTAAGTGTAAAAGAAGCTGTACTGTGCGTTTGTAGATCCGGAAAAAGCATATGACCGAGTGAATAGGGAGAAGTTGTGAGAAATATTAAATAAATATGGCGTAAATAAATGCCTAATAAACGGAATAAGGGCAATATATAACGGGGAAGCAATAATCTAGTTAAATTTAATGCTAACAAAACTCAGTGTTGCCTTATGTCCGCCAAAAAAGATCGATCATTTCCTGTTGTAAGTATGAATGGCTCAGTTCTTAAGTTTTCAGACTCTATTGGGTATGACTGTATCTTCAAATCTCTCATGGGTTGACCATCTTCTGTCAGCTACCAAAACAGCTGCTCGTAAAATAGGCTTTTTGTACAGATCTAAGCAGTACTTTACCTCTCGACAACTCCTTTTGCTGTATAAGGCCCAAATTCGGCCTCATCTGGAATATAATTCTCACCTTTGGGTTAGTGCTCCCCAATACGCTCTCGATATCGTTGATCGTATTCAAAAGAGAGCGATTAGGCTTATAAATGACCCGTCTTTAACTTCTCACATACAGTCCCTTGAGCATAGAAGGATGGTTTCAGTTCTTTCTTTGTATTATCGTTATTACAACGGCTATTGTGCTGGTGAATTACATTCTTTGATACCATCTCCGGCTATCTTTGCGAGAAACACTCGGTTCGCTCAATCACATCATCAGTATGCAGTACAAATCTCCACTTGTCGTACCAAACGGGCGCAATCCACATTTTTCTACACGGCTTCTAAACTCTGGAATGATCTCCCTAGTTCCTGATTTCCTCTTACTTATGATATGAGAAAATTTAAGGTAGCTGTTCATGGGCATCTATTGGCAATTCATTATCCCTCTATCCATCCTCCTAAGTGTTCCTGAGTTCTTTAGCACGATAGGCCTTATTTAGCCTGTTCAGGTCCACAATCATAAAAAAAAGCCGGGTATGTGTTAGGGTGAGAGGAGATGTGAGTGAATGCTTTAGTATTGAGCAGGGAGTGCAACAAGGCTGTGTGATGTCACCGTGATAGTTCAATGTATACATGGATAAATATGTTAGGCAAGCATGTACCGATACAGATGGTCTAATAGTTTGTGACGTTAACGTGCGAGTTCTGGTGTATGCAGATGACACAGTCTTATTAAGCGAGAATGCGGATGAGCTACAAACAGCTCTGAGGAAGTTTGGTAGTCTGTGAGAGCATGGACCTAGAGGTAAACGTTAACAAAACAAAGACTGTGATGGACTATGGTGTTCAATCGGGAAGGTGAAAAGGAGAGTCGAGTATTTACCCTGCATGATGAAATTTCGGAACAAATGGACGAATTGGTATATCTGGGTAGAATGCTCGCTGCAGATGGTACAATGGAGAGATTGAACGACGGTTCAATGCTGGAAGGAAAGTGATTAAAAGTATATGCCGATAATCAAAAACGAGCGCATGAGCGTAGCTGCGAAACGAGCAATCTATAATGGTATGTTTATCCCGTCAGTACTGTGTGGAAGTGAGATATGGGTATGTCAAAAAAACACGAAAGCAAACTAAATCCGGTGGGTATGAGATTCCTAAGTAGCGCATGCAGTAAAACGGAAAGGAATAAGATGAAGAATGAGTGTATAATGAAGGAGTGCGGGGAAGAAAAGACATTGATTGATAGGTATAAAGGTAGTACACTACGTTAGTTTGGTCACATCCAAAGAATGAACAACATAAGGTTAACAAAACAGATATATGTGGGTGAAGTGAAAAATAAGGCGGGGCCTGGTCGGCCGCGTAAAACTTGGCTGAATACAGTAGTGTATGATAAAAGAAAAGAATATAAGTAGTTTTTAAAATAAAAGGGCGTGTCAGAGACATTGTATCAATCTTGCGGAAGCTAGGGAGGTATGCAGGGATAGAAAAGCATGGAAATTGCAAATGAAAAATAAACAAGAGGCAGGGATTGTTTGGCCTACCCCGCAAGGGAATGACGTGACTGGTATGTTACGTTATGTTATGTTAAGAACATGCCACTCGTCACCTCCAGATTCACTAGTAAACCGGCACCATGGCTAACGTTTAATATTAGACTGATTCAATATTTATGCTACAAAAATTCAAAAAAATGTCAAAAAACCAAACTTAAGAAAAAAATTCCTCAGCAATAAATTATATTACAGAATACTATAAAACCAATAAAATTTGCTGCGAAACTTTTTCATTAACAAGTGTAACTCAAACTCCTAATCTAGGTATTATAAACTCGGCGTAGATAATCTATCAATCCACATAATCAAATTAAAAAATATTTTATCGCATATCACAAGTATTATTAATCATTGCCTCATTAAAGGAATTTTTCCAACCACGTGGAAACATGCATTAGTTACGGCAATCCAAAATCTTGGGATTGCAACAATTGCGACCTATAAGTGTTTTACCTGTTCTCTCTAGAATTTTAAAAAAAGTTGTTGATATTCAACTCAGAAAATATTTAACTCAACGTAATATTTTACCAGCCCTCAATATGGTTTTAGACCTAGGCATAGCTGCGAAACCACTGAATAATGTAGTTAATGACATCGTTAGTAATACTGACGACAAAGAGTTAACAGCATTAATGTTAATAGATTATTCTAAAGTGTTCGACACTATACTACAATCTATTGGATTAGACAGAATACCTCAAAATTTTTTTAGATGCTACCTAAGTGACATAAGGCAGTGTGTTAAATTATCTTAAGTCCTTTACACATAAAATCAGGTGTCCCGTAGGGATCTATTTTAGGACCTGTGTTATTTGCTATTTACACTTGTAACCTAAGTTCTGTATTGGAATACTGTTCCAACTATTAATATGCAGGTGACACACAAATTTATCAGAAATTTACAATTCCTGTAGAAGCATCATTGAAAGTAAACCCCGACCTTACCACATTGCAACAGTTTTCCAGAGAATATTGATTAATTTTAATACATAATTAATTCCTAAGCCATTTGTAAATAATCTTGCGGTTAAGTAATGATTCTGATCACGTTAATTTTTGTTTAATAAAAATCAATTTACTAGTATTGTCTCATATGAACTACTGCGGTGTCGTGTACGGACCTTTCTTGACTAAATGTGATACAAATCCCATTCAAACATTGCAGAACGCTTGTTTAAGGTTGGTACATTGTTTAAGAAAGTATGACAAAATAAATATGTCTTAATTTGAGCAGAAGAAGGCATCCACAGTCTACACTTCTTTATCATAAAGTTATAACCTTTAAATCGCCTGTACATTTACTTAGTAACTTTAGATTTAGAACTGATGTTCATACTTTGAACATACTTTTTAACCCTAGCCCCTCCAAAAAACAAATCAAGAATATATAGAAAATCCTTCTGTTATCAAATAACCAAAATTTAGAACAGGCTAAACAATGAATTTACAAAAATATTTAAGTTGCATCGTTCTTTTTTTTTCATATCTTGCATGTTTACTTTTACTACATTTACCAAATAAAAATCAAGGTTATGAGAAAAAGCAGCTATGCTTTGCCTTGCGATTCCAATATGTTCGAATTTAATATAATTTAGAGTTTTCTATTGTTATTGTTATTAAAAATTATGTTTTTTTTTTGTTTTTCTGTTTGGATTTTGAAATTAAATTATTGGAATAAGGACAATTATTATTATTATTCTGTCTTATACTCATTCGTGGTGGCTGTTTCCTCAATCAGACGGGAAGGTCCTAAGTTTGATTGAATCGTTGTTTACTTCTGGAGATTGTTGGAGGAGGGGTTTCATCACCATAGTGGCAGGGTGTAACAGGGTGGCTTTCAGAATTGAGGCGTGTATAGTTGGTGGAAGGTCTATTGTTTATAAATGTATCACAAAGGTTGCTGAAGTTAGGCCTGTAGCGGATATTATTACAGGGACTATTGCGACCGATTGTTGATCCCATATTTCTTTAATTTATATTGCCAGTTGTTCGTATTCCTCCACTTTTTCTTGTTCTTTGTTTTTTAAATTGTGGTGGTTAGGGATGGCTAGATCTATAAGAGTAGTTATATAGGAAGGGGTTCTAGGCCCAAGGTCAATCGTTACTGTGAATCGTTGCCTATATAGTAAAGTGGGTTCTAACCCAAATCACGGTTAGTCGTCCCTCTAGTGGTGAGAAATCTAAGCTCTTAAAAGTTTCAAGGTCAATCTTCTGACGGGAAATTTAAACTCTTCAAGTTTAAAATGTTAAGGTCAAATTAAAAATCTAAAACTAGAATGTTCAAAGTCATCAAATTACAATTCTTACAAATCTCAAAATAGAATAAGTTCATGGCAGCAAGAAGTGTTTTTTTCAAGGTTAGTGGTTTCAAGGACGCAGATTTATAATAAAAGACTTCCTTGGGTGCTCATGATTCAGTAAAAAGTAGTGCGCACGATACAAAGAGAAAGTAAAGAAAAAATATTAAGTATAGACGAGAGAAAGAAGAGGCTAGATGAATTAATAAAGAAAATTAAAGAACTAAAACTGGATTTAGAGTTGTATGAGATGAATAGGAAAATGTACGAGCTTCGGGTTAGCAAGGCATCAAAGACAGTATAATAAAGCATGTGTAATTTTCAATCTTTAATGTAGATAGATAATGTACGTAAGAAATTGTGTGTTTGGAAGAAAATATGAAGGAAATTATAACTTTAAACTTAGTTGCTTTCTCCTGGTGGTAATTGATAGTAAATTAAATTGCAGTAGTAGTGAATCTTGCGGATAGTTTCTAACCGGGTAAGAACCATTAATGCGAAAATGCAAGTATTTAAGAAAACGACGTTGAAAGTTTTCGATTTCCAATTCATATTTTTCATAGCGTGGGTACCAAATTAATGCGCAGTATTCTAGGTTCGACCTGACTAATCATGTGTAAAGCACTTTTGTTGTTGATAAATTGGTGAATTCAGAGCTTGATCGGATAATAAAACCTAAAGTTTGATAAGCTCGTTTAACTGTATCGTTAATGTGGTTGGAGAACGTGGACATGCTCTCATATAATATACCTGAATCCCAAATTATTGTCGTCCTTTTTAGAAGAATGTCTTCAATACAGTAATTATAGTAATAGTTTATACAGTCATGTAAACACGCATTCAGGGTCAAATATTACAAACTAGTTATAACGTGTATTTGACTTTGAAGAAATATAGATATAAATAGATCAAACCTATAAAGTAATACATAAATTGTCAAGGTTACTAAGTAGGTTTTGCACGAGGCAGATATCTATCGTAAACGCTTAATTACTTTTTAATTTTGATGTTTTTGAATGACCTCAAAGGCTATATTTTCGGATTATGCATATAAATCTTTTTTAAATGTGTGAACATTTTTAAATTAGTATATGTTAATAAGAAGTTTTTGAATAATTTGTTTAATATAGTATTTTTTTGTAGAATTTATTGTATAGTTATGAGTATCTTTTTATACAGTAATAAATAAATGTTAAATTGTTTTTGTTTTATTATTTATCGTAAAATATTCTCATTATCCTAAAAATTTTACTACAGCTAAAAAATGTACAAAAAATTTAATAGAAAAGTGAAATGATCTACGTTAAGGCAAAAATCGAAAACATCTGAAAGTTTCGACGTAGATTGATATTACTCATGTACTAAGAATATAAATTTCTACATCAAAATAAAGCAGCAATTTTGCAAATTTTAAATGTATTAATGAATTTAAGCATAAAATTAAAAATAAGATCTATTTAATACCATAATACTTTTTGTTATTAAAAGTTAAACAATAAGAAATTCGCTAAATAAAGTGACATTTGTTTAATTTTGATTGGGAAGTAGGGACAAATTCAAAAATTTAGGAGAGCGTCATTATTAGAACTTTGTTTTCTCCCTTACCCCAAACCCCACCTGAAACCGCTCACAAAAGGACGTCCTAGCCGACTCATACTTGATCTCTTTTCGTTTCTTAGGGCGTACGTCTTTTCACATTTATTCGTTATTTACTAAACTTACACATACATTTTTTTCTCTTCAGTGCATATTATCGCCATGCATGTATGTAATACAAATTACACAATTGCGTATCATTCTAAAACATTTATCTAATTTAAACTCATACATAACTCTATAGACAATGCATTTCAAAATTAGAAACTTTTTAACATTACATACTTTAGGTATTCATTATTACATAGAAATATAAAACATGGTAAAATGATTTATTTATTTTTGAAAGCGTCTTTCATTAATATGAAAATGTAAACTTTCACCATTATCACACATAATAAAATACTTTTTGGGTCCTTTAATGGTGTATTTTAAATTATACAATCTAAACGTTTCGATAACACTTACAGTTATCTTCGTCAGTAGTAATATCTATTAAAATTGTTAAAGATGTTGTAAACAATTTTGATTAATTTAAAATACACTATTAAAAAATTCCCAAAAAGGTAAGTATTTTATTATGTCTTTCACTAAATTTACTTTCACTTTTTGTTGAATATTTTTCTTCTAGACACATTATTTGCTAAGTACATATCGAAATTAGCCGCTCCATTTTCACTAAATCGGTATTTCACCTTTCCTTAATATTTTCACAATTTATTACGTACATTATCTATCACCACTAAAGATTAAAAATTACACATGCTTTATTGTGATGCCTTGCTAACCCAAAGTTCCTTCATTTTCCTTTTCATTCCGAACAACTCTACATCTAGTTTTAATTCCTTAATTTTCTTTATTCCAGTCTCTTCTTTCTCTCGTCTATACTTAATATTTTTTCTTTACTTTCTGTTCGTATCGTGCGTACTACTTTTGTCATTTCTGCTAATAAAAAGTTACCGTTTACTGAATCATGCGCACCCAAGGAAGGCTTTTATTATAATCTGCGTCCTTGAAATCACTAACCTTAAAAAAAACTTCTTGTTTCCGAGAACTTATTCTATTTTGTATTTTTAAGAATTGTAATGTGATACCCCTACAGTTCAATAAACTTTCACCTTGACAATTCTATTTTTACATTTCAATTTTTACCTTGAAATTTTGACCATAAAGAGCTTCAAATTTAAATTTCCGGTCAAAATTTTGACCTTGAAATTTTGAGCTCAGACCAGAGGGCGGGTGACCTTGAACTGAGCCAGAACTGGCCCTATATATCTGCTTATAAGAACTGTAGTTTTGTTGGATTTGTTTATTAAGGTTACATCTGGTCGTTGAAGGGTACAGTTCTGCCTCTAAGGATAGTTCTGTCCCAATACAGCTTGAATTCACAATTTTCCAGAATTGTTTGCGGGCTGTATTTATAGTATGGCTGCTCATAATCTATTAGGTTATTTTATGACTAGTTGGTGGATAATTTTTGCTGCTGTATTGTGTCTGTTTGTGTATTCTGTTGCTGCTACTATTGGACATCCTCCGGTTATGTGCTCTGTGTCGGGACTGATAGCACTTTCTGCGCAGATCTGATTATGTTGCTTCTTTAAGTATGTATTTTCTGTAGCTTCTAGTTGATATGATTTCATCGTGAGTATAAAGCCTTCTATCTCTGGAAAGGCCGTGTATTAACCAGTTGTCTGTAAGATTTTTGTCTATGTAGCCACCTTGTACCAGGTTATAGTGTTTTCTGTGTATTTGTTTGGTGGTACGTTTCTGTTTTTTTCTGTTCTATTGGTTCTAACTGGTCTTGGTTGTGAATATCAGTTCTGGCTGGATTAAAAGGTGTATAGTTGGTGTCGGCTGCTGTAATCACCTTGTGAAGTGGAATAGTTTTTTTCTGAAATAATCCTTTCAGTTTTGCTATTTGATTGCTAATTAGAGTTATGATTTCAGTTAATCCTCTTCCCCCCTCGGTCCTACTCAGGTTAATTTGTTCCACGGAGAAGTCATGGTGCAGCTTTCTTTGTTGTGTAAATGTTGTGCGTACTATTCTGTTGAGGTCTTCCAGATCCGTTTTATATTTCAAATAAATACGTAAGCAGTGGTACGGCGTATGTGTTGACCGCTTTGGTTATGTTTTTTGAATTGTGGTGTGTTTTAAGTATAATAGCAACTATTTAAATTTTGCTTTAAAATACTTTTTTTATGTGAGTATTGTCTATTATTATGTTTTGCCCCATTCCTAGGTATTTCTAAAACTGGTTGGGTTCCAGTCTGTCTAGTATTTTGTTGTTGGCGCATTGTTCAATTCCGAATGCTTTTGTGGTACCGTTTGTACATTCGTCAATTAATTTGAGTGGTGTCTGCATTTCTGTTTGGTTTGCGGCATGAATTTTAACGTCATCCATACTCATCAGATGGTTATTATTATTATTTTTATTATTATTATTAGTATTATTATTATTATTATTATTATTATTATTATTTTTATTATTATTATTAGTATTATTATTATTATTATTATTATTATTATTATCTTTCATAGTGAGGCTTGGACATACAAGTAGCGATTCTCGAAAAATAATAAATGGAGTTCCACAAGGCAGTAACCTTGGACCTCTATTGTTCCTGGTTTATGTAAATAATATATATAACATAGTTGAGAAAGGGAGACTATTAATGTATGCAGATGATGCAGTTCTTTCTACTCACACCGTAACCTGAAACGTGCAAAATGTTATACAAGATGAAATAAACGCAGTAGTAAATTGGACTCATCAAATGAAATTTAGTGTAAACACAGACAAAACAGTGTTAATTACCTTCAAGACACCTCACATGGAAAAACATCGTCCAATTGACATCAAAATTCATAATTGCAACTGCTTACCAAACACACAAAATTGTAAATGCGCAATCATAAAAATGTAGATAATACAATGTACTTAGGTGTAAATTTAGACCAAAATTTGAAGTATGACAGGCATATTAATTATATATATGACAAAATTAAGAAAACGATTGGAAGTATATATATACTAAGCAATATTATAGATAGTAAAGCAGCAATAATAGTCTACAAGGCACTAATAGAATCAATTATTAGATATGGGGTTAAGGTGTGGGGTTGCGCTGAACAGACACATATACAAAAATTAGAAAACTTGCAACATAAAATATTAAAATTGCTTAGTAAAAATAAAAGACTCACAAAACAAGAACTACTAGAAAAATTCGAAACTTTAACACCAACCGGATTTTACAAATCCTTAATATTAATACAACACTTCGGAAACAGTCCTTACAAAAATGTTATTGACCACAACTATAATACACGTAGAACATGTTTTCTGGTACCTCACCATTTCAACAACTATGGTAAAAGAACACTAAAATGTGCCGTACCTTATTTATACAATAATATACCTGATAGTGTGGATACACGCAACCTAAAAACATTCAAAAAGATGTTAAAACTTGGTTACAACAAGTTCTTTAATAAACACTGTATATTTTCATAATTATCTATGTACCTCATTATTTTATCTTTTTTATCTTTTTTTATTAAAATATATGTTAATTACAATGACTGTGATAAACTCTAGAGCGTTAGAAACTAATTAAAGACCATGCTATGTAAAACAATTAATATTGTAATAATAGGAACCAACTGTGAAGTCTTTAGACTTAGTTGGACCTGATACCGTACATATTATGAAATAAAGAAAATTCAAATTCAAATTATTATTATTATTATTATTATTATTTAATAGGTTGGACAGTGGATTTAAAGTTAAGCAGAACCAAAGAGCGCTAAGGGAGTTTCCCTGAAAAATGCCTGAATTGGTTTTAATGTTATCAGTTTCGATCTGTTTGTTACTGGTAGTTAAATGGATTTTGGTCCTCCAAGTTTGCATTGCAGTGCTAAGGAAATATTGCAGTTTTACATCTACCTTATAAACTTGTGTTTGTGCTTGCTTTGTAGCAACGCTATCTATTACTAACTGTTCTTTACAACTTTAGCTCTGCCTCCTACAGCCCTTCTGTTTAGATATTATAGATGTTATTAGTTTGTATATTGTTTAGAGGCATGCTATTGGTCTATAGTTAGCTGGATTTTTTGTGTTACTATTTTTTGGCTTTATGTATGTTATTCTCTGCGTGAAAAACGTAGTAGTGAACTTTTTGTACCAAAAATTATGAATGTAACCTATCCCCAGGACTTCCAGTTATGTGTTTTCTTTACGATTTCAATTAATTCCTCGCTTGTTATTATATGGTTGTCCTGCTCTATGTGGTTGTAGTTGTTTTCCTTAGCTGTGATCCACGTTACCCGGTTATTGTAAACTTTGGGATTGGATCAAGTCCTTCCCAAAATTGCTGTAAACTTAATTTTGGTGGGGGTATTCCGGGACGTAGAAGGAGCCTTCGATAATACATCATTCGACTCTATTTCTACCGCCATGAGAAATCTAGGTCTGGAGGAAACGTGCTGCGGGTGGATAGACTACATGTTAAGAGGTATGGTGGTGTACACGTCGCTGCTGAATGAGACTCTGGTAATCTGAGTATCAGGGGGATGCCCACAGGAAAGAGTTTTATCTCCCCTACTGTGGAACCTTGTCATGGACGGGCTGCTAGTGGACCTCAGCAACCAAGGCTTTTCACCACTGGGATACAAGGATGGCTTAGCCATCCTAGTAGAAGGAAGATTTACCGGTATAGTCAGAGAGCGCATGCATATGTTCCTGAATGTAACAACTAGGTTGATGGAGAGGGGAGCCCTAAAAGTCAATAGCCGCAAAGTAATCAATATTTCAGGAGAGGTAAAGTATTTGGGAGTATATTTTAGGCTCCAAGCTTACCTGAAACCAACACATTGAGAGAGTTATCAGAAAAGTGGGAATTACCCTTGCGATAGTTAGGCGCACCTATAATAACTCATGGGGTATGAGACTAAGTATGGTGCTCTGGCTATATACTAGGGTAGCCATACCGGCAATAACTTATGCGTATATGGTGTGGTGGCCAAAGGTGAAGCAGGAAACCGACAAACTTGCTGTGTAGGCATTACGGAGCAATGAGAACTATGTCTACCGCTGCAATGGAGACCCTATTGAACCTTCCCCTCTTTATCTGGTGATTAGGGGGGAGAATAGATTGGGGCTATATAGATGGAAGAATTCACAGTACAATTTAACTATGGACACACTGCATATGAGGTTGATTGACAGTATTGGGGGCCCCATATTTGATATGAGAACGGACCATATGACGTCAAAACATCTCGTTGCTACACTTTTTAAGGTAGTAGTTCAGGACCCAACAGATTGGAATGAACAGGGACACAAACTCCCTCTTGGTAGTCCAATCCGGTACACGAACAGTTAAAAAACCGAGACGGGTGCTGGAGCGGGCATACATGGTGTGAAGGCAAGATCTTACCATCCCTCTTGGCAGGTACGTCCCCGTTTTCCAAACGGAAATATACGCGATACTTCAATGTGCGCTGTAAAATAATATAAGGGCCAACAGTGAAAGGCGTATCTATATTTTATCTGACAGCCGGGCGACTATAAAAAAAAGGAAACGAAAAGGCAGATAAACTCGCAGGATAGGAATCAGCGGGACACATTATGGCCCCGACCCTAAATTGGGAGTACCAGGAAACGCAATCCGTAACTATATCAGCGAATGAATCTGCGACCAACATCATACGTACTGGATAAACAGACCAGAGTTAACACGTAGCAAGTCATTGGGGAATGGACCTTGCATTAAAAAAAACTACAGAACGGCTGCGATCAACATCATACGTACTGGATAAACAGACCAGGGTTAACACATAGCAAGGCATTGGTGAATGGACTTTTCATAAAAAAACTACAGAACTGCTTACGCTAAGCAGGACTCAGCTTAGGATCCTTACCGGCCTCCTGTCAGGACATGCACCTGTTAAAGACCATTTAAGGAAGATTAAGAGATTTGATGGAGACCCCACATGTAGATTCTGTGGTAACGAACCAGAAAGAGCCACACACATTTTGTGTAATTGTGACTCGCTGGCTCCTAAAAAACAGTGGATTTTCGTGTGTCCACAAATACAACCGGAAGACAAACACACATTCCGCGAGTGACCTGTGCGCTTTGCTACAGGGTATAAAGATCAGGGACTAGGTGTAATAAAGCACTAGAGAGAATACATTATGCCATATGGGCTGCAGTACCACCGGAACCAGATGGGTAGGCGGAGCCGTATAAAAAAGAAAAGGTGCTTCCCAAAGTTGTTGTAAACTTACTTTTGGTGGTGGTACTATTTCTACCTGTTGCTCCTTCTCAAGATGTCTGTAGAATAACTTTTCATTATTGTAGAACTGTTGATTTTGTATTTTCCTTAAATTGGACTCTGTATGTCGTTTTAGTCTTGCTGTGTATTCTGCTAGTTTTTGCTGTATCGAGAGTCTCAATTGCAGTTTCAGTTGTATTTTTCATTATGCTGTCTATATGTTTTAATACCTTCTTGCTGTTATTGCCATTCTGATATTATGTTAATCTGCCTATGTCCTTTCGTCAATTTTCTGTTTTATTCTGGAGTCTAATTCCCCATCGTGTATTGCTTTTCTGTTTTGGTGGTGTATTTTTACTAACTGTCCTTTGGCGATTTCGAGATATGGTGGTGATAGCTGCAAGGTAGACTAGCACATGTAAATCTTCAAGAGATTGCACATCGCTTATGAATTTTGGTAGGACTTTGTTGACTTGATTTATTATATTATTTACCTATACCTACTAAATACCTATTGAAATATAATTTTGGTATGGCGTCTTCGTTTTCGGGCTTTATATGCTTCCATTTGATGGTATTTGATGTTATTTTGTCTCCTATTTCTTGTGAATTCAAAGAACTATTTTGGTGTTCTGGGTTGGAAGGTGTAGTTTGCTGGGTTGTAGTTCATGGGTGTAGTTTTCGTGTCCCAGTTTCTATTTGTGCTTTGTTACTTACTGTCTGGTATTGTTACGAGGCAGACGCATCCTGCTGTGGTGTTCTGTTGGATTGTGTTAAACTTTCTGCTATTTCTTCTTTAATTAGTTGAATTGCTCTGTCTGTTAGTGTTTTGTTTGTAGGTATTACTCGTTTCTGATCTATTAATCTTTGAGTAGTAAGCATCTTGCGGAATGCTGCATATTTAGTGAGGATGGAGTTTTTGTCTGTATTCTATTTTGACGGTATCCGATTTTGTGGCCGTGAAGTCCAAGCCATTCCTACTTTAGTAGTTGACGGTTGTCCCGGCAAAGTACTTTGAGCAATTCCAGTGTACAAAGCTGAGTCTTGAACGTGGTCATCTATCGTTCGTGGCTGGGCGTTTGAATCACTCATGTTATTTACTCATGGTTTTGCATTTTTCAGCTACTGCCAACTATACAGGGTGTATGAAAGAAGCGGCCAGTATCCGCGGAGCCCTGCCTAACCATTGCTTGCTTCATGGTTGCACTGGATGATCAATACGAACACAAACAGATAAAATGGGGAGAGTATCTGGGATAAGGTAGGTAAGGAATCGCTGAGGTCCGTGGTGGCGCAACTCCCTACGGTCTGACGGATAGCCAGACCACTCAAGGTATAATGATTATATAGAACATATTACGATCATATTTTACAAAATTTATAATTAATCTTAGTTGCCTAAATGTTTGCCGAGGGTTTGTTAAGTTTTTGGATTTTAATTTTGTAATTTTATAATTTTCCACTAAAGAGGATTTTAAACGTAATCTAAATACATATATGGTAACATGTTTGAATCTTTTAAATGTCGTATTCATGTATATACCAATAAATTATTGGACAGAGTAAATAACATACGTCAAATAAATTTTTGTATGTTTTTCTTCCGGGTTTGGTCCTACGTTGATTCTACACCTCACTGGTATCGAAGACGTTTCGGCAGAATCACATCTGCCATTTTCAAGTCTTTAGTAACTTTGCCCTGCTCCGTGCAATACGAATTATGTTTTTATACTCTCATCTTTCACTTCCTCTTTCGGTGTTTTCTCTTTTATTATTTTCTACGGTTCTTTCTATGTTGAATTCTTCTATAGAATCGATTTCCAGACGTCTGGTGGTCCTTTCGTGTGGTCTCTGGAATTCAAGCTCATTGGTCGTTTCGCTATTTCTATTGCTTCTGATACGATCCGGCGTGTTTTGTTTTCAATAACATGAAAATGATTGCCAATATTTAAAATAAAACACCCCGAATCATAAGACAAGGAATAGAAATATCGGTTACTACCTGAATTGGGAATATTATACCCTTCACACACTGAACTTCCTCTCTGTAATAGTTCCAGGAAAGTCAAAGAGTGAATTTTCTAATTTACCAATTTAAACTTCCAGGCTTTCTAATTGTTAGTTCTGTTAGTTTATTTTAGTGAGTACTAAAGAATATCTGATGTGAGAGTATTAACTTCTCTAAAGCGTGTACTAGTCGTTGTGCTGTTGCACACAACGCGTTGTGATTAGTTCAAACGGTCACAAAGCCAAGAATGATCTCATTTCGTTGTGGAGCATCGCTCACAACGGCGTAGTAGTTTTTTTTGACATACGTATATAAAACACAGTTATTGATCTTTATTCCGCTAACTTATGAATTATCTCTAGATTGTCTCTAGAAGCACATTATTAACATAACTCTGTTTACGGACTTATCTACATCGTGTAATAAAATATTTGATAAATAAGTTTTAAGTGATGTTTAGCTTTGTGTGTTTTATTAAGAATTAACTGGCATTCCAAACCAGTTTCCCGATTTTCCAATAAATTCAAAAGCATTGAATAATTGAAAAATATAATCTCAGAAAAAAACGTGAATAACAATAGATATAAAAAATTATCTGGATGGATTAGGGCAATTAATAACGTTCATTTGATTGATGATACTGATATCTTACACAATTAATAATCAGGCTAGTATTGTTTTAAGTCATTTTGATTTATCAAGTACTTGACTTCTATCAACTTAAATAGTAAGTAACGATAGGTATTGCAATTGTTCTTTCTTAATTAGCCACAAGATGAAGACTACATTTATATTTTTAGTTGTGATCAACATCGTGCCATTTGTAATAACAATCGGTATTTTAGTTATTAATCTATTACGCAGCAAGTTAATTATTTTATTTTAGATATCCTCCCTTCTGTTTTACCTCGGCGATATGAACCTATTGAAAATGATCCACATCGGATGAAATACCTAATATACCAGGATAAAGATGGTAGGCTACAATTTGAAGATTTAACAATTGAACGTCCGATGGTAAGAGAATTGAAACCACAAGATATTACTGTTCATTTGTACACACGTCGACATCCAACTACAAGTATTGCATTTTCTATAGAAGAGCACGAATTACTACATCTCTACTCGTTTAATTCAGCTGCTTTGAATTATATCATAATACATGGTTGGAAAAACGACTACACAAGCGATGTCAATGTACTTATTAGGCAAGTTATTCTTGAAAAGGGTGATGTTAACATATTTGTGATTGATTGGGGTACATATTCAAATAAATTCTATACAACATCCAAATCTGTTGTACCAACTGTGGGATTACACGTAGGCGAATTTATAAATAATTTAATTGAACATTTCCATATATCTCCTGCAATGTTCAGATTGATTGGTCACAGTCTTGGAGCTCACATCGCAGGATGTGCTGGAGCTGCTGTAAATGGCAAAGTAGATTATATTATTGGATTAGACCCAGCCTCCCCTTTGTTCTCTTTAAAAAACATCGGCAACCGTTTGGATGAAACTGATGCAAATTTTGTTCAAATAATTCATACAAATGCAAATTTCCTTGGATTTAGTAGTGCTATTGGTCATTCTGATTATTATCCAAATGGCGGGTATTCACAACCTGGATGTGGACTTGATATTTTAGGTACATGCGCTCATTCTCGATCATATCATTACTTGGCAGAATCCATCCGTCATGGTGGCTTTACAGCTCAAAAGTGTTCAAGTTATGACAACTTCAAGGGGTCATATTGTGACAATTTTGAAACATCATTTCTTGGAACAATGAATATTGATAAAAGGTAAGTCGATGAAATGAAATATTAATACATAATAACATTTTATTCTAGTGCACATGGTGACTTTTATTTGAACACGAATAGTGACGAACCCTTTGCATTAGGAACGGTTTAATATTTGTCTTAGACGTATTATAACTTATATTAAGTCATCTTGTACCTGTATCAAATCTACTATTGTTATTAATATTTTTATTAAATAAAGGTATAAATATGTTTCCCTAAGGTCGGAATGCAAACTCCTGTTCTGAAGAGTTCAAATTCTTCACATCAGGTTTCCTAATTGTTTATTCATTACCGTAAAGTGGTGACGTTGATCTATTTCAAAATGTATTTTTGTTTTGTACAGACACGGCCCATAAAAAAATGCACCGTATTGCCCAAAACACATACAAATACACAGAGCCGAAAAACTTCCATTGAAATTAATGAAATAAAAAATAAATTATTGCTGATCAAAGTAATACTCCGAGAAGAACTACTTTGATCGGCTGTTCTAACATGCGCCAAACAACCCACATAGTCCCTAACCTGTTTTTGTTTCATGCCAAGTTCTATTCGTGGGGTTACTTTGATCGAGTATGTTAGGAGTCAAATGCAATAAATGTATAGCGTACGTACAAACTTTAAAATATTTATTACAAAAAAACAACAGTAGAACATTAAACCTCGAAAACAGCTACTCTGTTTGAAAAGTGATATTGCAGATCAGCCGTTACAGTACTTATTATCTACTGATGGCGGCATTGACACAATACCTCTAACTGGTACTCTAGGTATATCGTTCTTTACAAAGCAAAACAAATTGTCATCGGCGTTCACTGATTTGAACCCGGCAACCGTAAATTTACTTGCAGAGAATTGTTTTTTCACTACGCAGAAATATTTGTAAATGACCGATTTCTAACATAAATTGAAAATAAGACGAACGTAAGTGGTGTTAGAAGTTCTAAACTAGGCTCCATGAAGGTCACTTCTTCAACATATTCTTCTGAACTGCTCGAATTCACAGAAGCCACACTTTTTCCAGGTTCGCCTGCCAGACGTACCTTTTTCATTTTTCTTTCAATAAGCTGAGTCAGTACTTCATGCATTGCTTGTGAAGGGTCATCCATTTATTAGGCTCCGTTTGATGGCTGCAACGCCGGATTTATGTTTTGTTTGAGCGGGCACAAAGTCCATTTTTTCTAGTTTTCCCTAAGAAGCGTCGGGAACCCATCCTTTGGTAGTCCTGTTTGACGACTGCATCTCACAAGATACACAAGTGAGACGTCATTTAGTTCTTACTGGCGGATAACGGTTTCATTAAAGAGTGACGCCAGTTCTCAAACTTACTTGCTTTCATCCAACCGTGTTATGTGCGATAGAACATGCATCCACAACGACATCATGATTTCTTACACCACTAATAGCCTCTGGGCTCATTTTCTCGCCAAGTATCGTAGAGATCTGCGATTTTGTAAATAACGCACCGAGCTAACAGTGTTGTGTCTGTCAAGTGATCCACAAACCATGATGGTGGTTGTACTTTTCGAATAGTTAGCAGGATATTTTACACCACGCCTATAAACACACTTTCCCTTTCCTGGTTCGTCATTGACATTAGTCTCATCGTAGTTAAATATATTTTGGGGAGGTATGTCCTTCATCGTCTCACTTAAGTTGTGAAAATACTGGTTGATGGTATTGCTGCTAACACTTGCCCATGCTTTGTGTACGTTCGCTGATATATGCTGTGCGACAATATGTTTGCGCCGCTTCAAAAGGCTCCTAGCCCAGTCCTTTCGCGGAAAATTGTTTTCAAAACGTTGATCATTTCGTCTAGCCTGGCCCAAATAAGCTTTTGCAAACATTGTGAGTTCTAACGTAGAAATCGGAAACCCCCAATCGGCGCTCTTTTCGACGGCTTCTAAAAATCATATGCCCTCCAACAACTTTGATATTGCGTCCGTGTAATTTGTCATTAAGCGTTCCGAAAGTATTTTATATTGTTCAGGTGCGGCCGTCATGAACAAGCTTCCTTCATTCATCATCTTGAGAGCTTCGTAGAGTTGCTCCTGGGCATAATTTTTGGTGTTTCCAGAACCAGGAATCTTTTTATAATCTCGTATCATATCAACATCCATGATCACTAATAGTTAGAAGCATAGGTGACGCGGTGTTGCCAGTCTCAAGCTTTTAAACTATCGAATTCGATCGCAGCGCTTTCCAGAACAAAAAATGAAGTTGTGATTACGATTACAGTCGCCTCTCGATGTCAAAGTCACCCCTCTTTACGATAATTAATCATGTTCCCAAATTAATAGAATTTAAAGTTAAGAAGTAATCAATACTCATTCTGGTCAACCGTTATTACGAAATCCATTAAAAATTCTCTACGTGAGAGCTCCACTACTTCCCCTGTCTACGACAGAACAATGAGGGAGGCTCACGAAATGCGTGTTTTGTATGTGCTATTTCTTAAAATTTTGCAACTCAAAGACTCTCTTATCCCGTTCCCTACCTGCAGCCGTTTAAATATAATATTGTTTCTATGTAAATTAAACAACACCTACACTACATACGTACACCGGACGAAAATCTTAATCATGGGTGGTGAGCCCGGGTCCGTGGGACCATACATTAGACACCTATCTCCAGTTACTTCCAACCACCAGCATCTCAATAAAAACCAGGTTCAAAATACGAGTTATTCTGTCACAAAGTTCCAGTACCGATATCCACGCAAATAAGTTTTCCGTTTTATAATTACTTCTATTATATAGTCCAAAAGAAAAGTCTGCTTACCTTAACCACTCACCCAAAAGCATAAAATGCTTAAAGCAAGTTTCCTGATTGATAACTAACCCTATACCACCTAACCAGATACCATAGGTACCTGATTTATCCTGCAAATATTGTATAGGATGTGTCAATTTACCTGAAGAACACGCCGTCAAAATTTGTACCTTACTCTTACCGTGTATGTTATTTGTTTGTACAGTAACGTCTTTTTACGTTACAAGAAAACGCAAAATTTCCTCTAAATTTGTAATATTCGGAACTTTACCATCACTAGTAAGCGATTAGATCTACTTCCATATCTACCAACTGTTTTATTTGGAACAATCATTTAGATTGAGCTTGAGGTACCGTTTCCACAAGCATACAAATCTTTTTAATTTTGTATTTTTAACATCAACTAAGCTATATTAAGGAGGGACTAACGAAAGTACAAGCATCTGCATTCCTTTGCCTTTATGAGTATTTTTGAGTTTAAATGCTTACAAGTAAATTATGATATGTTACTGAACAAATCGAAATATGTAATTATTTTTTTTTTCGCTGCCTAGGTCGTTAAAATTGGTATAATGCATTTCACGAGTAATTAGACCTCTGCAATATGGCCGCCATTTAAATTTGTCACCAAATAAAGTGCGGGGTCGCTCATTGGCGTAGTGCCGTTTGTCATATAAAAAAAAGTAAAAAACTTATTTGAATAGATTTATTATTAATAAATTCGCCATCACCACGCTCACCTGGTATTATTATTATATACTATTTTAACTATTTTAATACAAATTTAAAAAATGAACAAGTATGTAGTAAATGATTTTTTTATTAATAATTATTGCGTAATTAAAAATCGCAGAATTATAAACATTTAAAATAAATTGTCTATCCACTCATCGTCTAGGTCGGCGTCGTCTTCTGGTGACGAACATATATTTAAAGTAATGTCACTAACATAAAGCACTCGTTCGTTTTCCCAGTACTGTAAAATAATTTTATTAGTGTGGTTTGTATAATTTTCCCATTGAACATCTGAAACACTTTCAATAGCTTGCCTCCATGTCTTTAAGACTCAAAATCGTGCAAAACTGTGCAAATTTTCAATAAAGTTCTCGTCTTCAGTTAAAACAAAACTTTCTTCCATTTTAGTATAAAAACTACACAATCACTACAACCTTTACAAATTATTGTTTACAGTATAATGGCAAAATGGAAAATTGATTCCACATTTATAAGCAAAGCAAGTGGTCATTAATCATTTCTAATTCACATTATGCTAATGGAGCAATTTTCAGTTTCAACATTAATTACGAATTAGTAATGGTAAATTTTCATAAATTTTTAACAATAATGATATTTGTTTGGAACATTCTTTTATTTTAACGATGTTTATTTCTTACAATAATTAATTTAATTGAAAAATTTTCAATTTTACTAACCTAAGTTACCTCTTCGCGTGATACGCTACTGAGTTGGCAAATAATATTTTAAGACGTTTGAAGGTCGCATTGGTTATTATATTTGTCTTTTGCTATTATAATGTTGCAGGAAAGGATAGAAAATGCGGTTCAGAGTAGCCAACTGAAATATCCCTTTCATTACACTGTTACACTTATAGCATTTTAGTTATTTTATAATTGGATGTTGTTCATAGTGGAATCGCAGCCATATTATAGAGGTCTAATTATTCGTGAAATGCACTTTAGTAGTTGATAACTATTCCCCAATTTTTTCCTGTGTAAGTTATAATTGAGTAAACCATCCGAATTATGCAATAAAATTCAGGAACGGAAAATAATTGAAAACAATGAAATCAAAAATAAACTCTAATTATTCACTTAAAGGTACAACCGTCAAACAGTTAATTAAACAAAAATAGAAACATAGAACAGTTTCAATGAAAGTTCCGTACGCTTTAATTATAATTTTAAACCGTCGTGTAAAATATAAATGCTGGATGGAACTTAATTACGTTAAATCAACAATATTAATTACTGTTTGATTGAAAATATTTCTAATGCTCAAACGTAAACAATTTTACTATATACTGCAAATTACCTTTAATATTTTATGTAAAAGTTTCAAATGTATTTTCGTTTCATGCACTTTGTAGATTAGATTCACAGGCTGTAACATTACCCAAACAAAAGCTAAAATTAATTCCGTATTAAAGTAATCCGTATATTTAGCAACTGCATTGAATACTATTCTTTATATTAGATATATGCATTTTGTATAATGCAATTTTAACGAAATGAAAATTTTATTCTAATCCATTAATCGACTGCAGATAGATTTCATACGTGTGCTAATTAGAAACGACTTGATTTAGATAAAAGGAACTACGAATTGGTACTGTTTATCAGCAACTGTGTTTGTTCAAGTGGTTGACTGCAATAATACTTCTCCGTAGTATGTCCCAATAATGAATGCATTCAAATGATGTAGTTATTTTTGTAATATCTAACAAAAAACATTTATAAAATAAAATAGAAATTATCTGTTCAAATCTACCAGTGTGTTGCAAACACAATGAGTTTTAAGAATTGCTTTCAAGGGACGCCCATGTGTTACAATATCCACTTGACTGCCAAATTTTTACTATCTAATTTGGTAGAATTATCTGTGATTATTAATTAAACTGTTATTTGACTAGTTATCTTTTATGTACGAGTAGCAAATCTTTTGCACCTTTTCCTGCAAAAGGAATAACCTCAGCATATATATGTATATATATATATATATATATATATATATATATATATATATATGCATATATATATATATATATATATATATATATATATATATATATATATATATAACTGAATTGACGAGCCTATCTACATGTGGGTTATTGGGTTTCCCAGATACTACTCTACTAATTGTATACCGAGACTCACAATATTCCGCAACCTTATTGTTTGCACATTACAAAGCAGTAGTACGTATTACAACCTGTTACCTAATAATTTTTTATTTAATAGATATTTGCTGAAATATTAATTTCGAAAAGTAATGTAAATTAAGGATAGTAGTGTATATTAGAAGTATGACCGTATAACTTTATTTGAGTTAAAGAGAGCTCGTATTTATTAAAAATTAACTATTTAACACTAATCTTTAAAAAAACCGTGTATGTGAAGGTTGTGGTTACCTGGTGTACCCGTTTGGAGGTTCAACGTTGACGCTGAATTGTATTAACGGATGGCGTTCGAGGTATTCTGTTTCTGTCCCTGGAGAGGACAGACAGAAAATCCGTATTCATCATCATAAGTTAAGAAATGCGTGTAATTTTCAATCTTAATTACACACACTCAATTATTTTTCCTTTAATACATTAATTACTTCAACATAAATTTGATTTGTGTAACGGTAAGGTTTAACTGCAGGCGTCATTTGAAATCAGCTATAACCCTTACAAACATACTATTTTTGAAATTAGTAAACCGCACTTAAATAACGTTGGTTGAATACATAATGTCGAAGCCAATCAATATTGGTCGAATTATTCTTGCGATTACTAAAGAAAGATTTTGAACGCTGATACATCCATGACAAAACTATCCTGTGATTAATACTGTTCTACAGAAAACCAACCCGATATAGAAGATGTTCATTCCTAAGTGCGAGCCAGTCAAGGAAAAACTTTATCCCCTGTTACATTAACGACAAAAACACTGAATCTAACAAACGTAATGCAAAGGAGGATCGTTTAAGTGGATCGAAACCAATTGTCCTATTTCTTAAAAAAAATATATAGCTCCAATGAGTAATCACAGAGAACATTAATAACACACTCAAAAACATCCCTAAACTTGAAACCAGCACCTCTAGCTTCCCAAGAACTCGAACTCAACCGTTTTTATATTCCAGGTTATTGTCAATTAAAAGACGAAGATAATGTGGTTCATTCATGATATAATATTAACTCATCTCCGCAGCGCAGGAAGATTTTTAATTGCCAGGAGATCCCTATGAAGAGCTACCTTAAATTTTTTCGTGTCGTAAATGAGGGGAAAGTAGGAACTAGGAAGATCATTCCAGAGTTTAGAAACTGTGTAGCAGAATAGGGATTGCGACCGTTTGCTACGACAAGTTGAGATTTGTACTACATTTTGATAATGTGAATAAGCGAGCCGAATATTCCTAGCAAAGCTGGCCCGAAATGGTATAAAAGAATGTAATTCAGCCGCACAGTAGCCATTGTAATACAGATAGTAAAAACAAACTATTCTTCTATGCTCAGAAGTAAAGACCGGCCGTTTACAAGCCTAGCCGCTCTTCCCTGAACACTGTCAACGATATCGAGAGCCTATTGGGGAGAACCGACCCAAAGGTGAGAATTATATGATAGATGTGGTCGAATTTGGCTCTTATCCAGCATGAATACGTGTCGGGAGGTAAAGTACTTCTTAGATCTGTACAAAAAGTCTAATTAATGGGCAGCTGCTTTAGTAGCTGACAGAAGGTGGTCAACCCATGATAGATTTGAAGATAAAGTCGTTCCCAACATAGCAATAGCCTAAAAACTTAAGGTCTGATCCATTCATACTTAAAACAGGAAATTATCGATCTGTTGGCACAAGGTAACGCAAATTCGAGGATACTTTGAATATCTTTGTTGATTGATATGCCCATTTCAGCCTTAATCTCTTGATTTGAGATAGAATGTGGATTATTATCGTGAGTATGAGAAGAAGTACAATGAGTACCGTTGTCAGCAAAGCAATGAATCATGTTAGTGGTTAAAGAAGTAGTATCACTTATGTACAGCAAAGAAAGTGTAGGAGCTATCACTGATCCCTGTGGCGACCCCTCCCCTCGTCAATACCAACTTCTTGTGAAGCGAAGCCGTCAACTACGACACGTATTCGTCTTTGATCACTGGAAACCCAGTTGATGAGTGTATCAGTTAAACCAAACGAGATGAGTTTTGCCAGTAAGCACTTTTGCGAAACTTGATCAAATGCTTTTGAGATATCTAAAGCGACTCCCATTGTGTCTCCGGACCGTTTCAATGTGTTGTTCCATACTTGGGTCACATATGAAAGAAGATCGCTTGTTACACGACTCTACCTGGTGGTCACTAAGGTATTTCTTAAATTCAAGGAAAGAAAGTGGTTGCTGATTGATAGTTTTTCTATGACCTTAGACAAAATGGAAATGTCAATTATTCGGTAGTTAGAGGATCGGTCTTGATGAAGGAAATGTCCCAGAAGATATAGAGATCAAATAGAGCTCATATCGGACTGGTACTAGTTCGGGGGAACATTTCTTTAAGATAAGAGCTGGGATACCGTCTGGGCCAGTCACCTTATTGGGATCAAACCTACTGATGATGGACTATGGGAGCTTGTATCGAAAATCAATAGGTTCCAGAGTTCACTAGAATCTTTCTCAAAATTATTAAAACGAGCTTGAAGCAAATAAATCCACAAAAATGGCTTTGTCTACAGAATCAACAGCTACAGATCCGTCATCGGGGATTTGAAGATGTTCCTGATGGCTTTAACTAAAGACCAGGTGTAGCTAGTTCACTGCATTTTCGTTGTTCAAACAACATTTTAGCTTTAGTGACAATAATTTTGCATGTCTAGCACCAACGTAGTCGATCGTTTATTAGATTTCCATTTAGTGTAAGATTTATTTTTTTAAGATATTGCATCAGCACAAGCCCTATTAAACCAGGGCTGGGAACGAGAATGACCTATACGATTTTGTTTTTTGGTAATGTATAACTCCATGCCCAAGATGATGACTTCAGATCATGAATGAGCAATGTCCGCAGAGAAGAGCAAGATTAGTAGTAGATGAAAATTGAACCAAATTAGAGTTATGAACATTGAGATATTACATGATGGAAACTGAGACAAAAGATAGTCAACTTCCAAACTAAGGCAAACGAAGAAGTCTTGAAGGTTACTGTCATTTGGAGATGTTTATATGCAACAGTAGAATTTCACAAATTTGTACTCTAAAGAAAGTATTCTTTTGCAAACGATACTACAATATAAAATAACATTCAATACCAAGCTTTAATTACATGTAATATTATTTGCGGTATATTCTTTGCATTTTCTATTTTCTAACTTTTCTTATACTAACATTTATTAATAAAACGGTTTTCCTGTTACTAACGACAGCTGTCCAAATGTATTTATATAAATAGGAATTTATTAATTATGCACAATCTTTCACCGCAGTCTGCATAGCTATAACGATGATAGTTTATTACAAAATTATAAAGCTAGTGATGTCAAATCAGACGACCCTGTGCCGCGAAATATATGTGCTGGCTTCTAAAAGTTTAAGTCCTAATTATAATCGTTTTGTTTAATGCACAAAAAAAACAATCAAATTTTTAGGTATTTTCATTAAGACCTGCCAATGCAAGTTTTAGTTTCATGATTAGCGTAAAAGTATAATTTACGTATTAAAAAATATATAGCAGGAAACGGAAATTTTGACCGTCGCACGTACGAGATGCACAATTAATCAAGAAAGGTACATATGTAACCACCTCCAAAAAAAAAGATAAACATAACCTCTCAATATGAAATTAAAAAACATTACGAATATTGTAATTTTTCAAATTTTAGTTTTAATATTATTCACTACAATTATTGAAATAAATTGTAAAGAACAAACTAAATCAAAACTCAAAATAGGCATTAAAAAACGAATAGAAAACTGTATAACAAAATCTAAAAAAGGAGATTTATTGCATGTGCATTATAATGTATTTAGTTTTTTATATATAAATTAGTAATACTACTTATTTAATTTTATTAAAGGGAAATCTTGAAAATGGAGAGGAGTTTGATAGTAGTTACACTCGTGGGCAACCACTGACATTTACACTTGGTTCAGGACAGGTGATAAAAGGTTGGGATCAAGGTTTAGTCGGGTTAGTATCTTATACATTTGTGGGAGCATTCCAGTTAATTATAATTGTATTTAGAATGTGCGTTGGGGAACAAAGAAAATTGGTAATACCTTCTGAGTTAGCATACGGTAGTAAAGGAGCGCCTCCTAAAATACCTGCTGATGCAACATTAACATTCCATGTTGAATTAGTTAAAATAGAGCACAGAGATGAATTGTAGAAGTTAAACATTGGAAAAATTGTATTTTCTATTATTACTTTATAATAAGTGGTATTAAGAGCTCATTGTAAGATCTAATACAAATAATAGTTATGAACAATAATTTCTGTACTTACTGAGGCAAACCACCATACCCGTCAATATTCATTGCACTTGAAAATTCAAAGTGCTGAATGCCACATGATTTTACCTATGTATGTTCTGCTGTCTTAGAAGAAAACAAACTGAGACGGTACAATGGATATCTGTGAACATGTTTAGATAGAGTTAAAAAATTTTACTCTCTATAAGTATTTAATTTAAAACTTGACTACATGTGTAAGGTGTCCATTCTGTTGTGAAATAAAGAAACAATTCTATTACAAAAAGCTACCGTATGTAGTGTGGTATTTCATAGTTTGTTTCTTTCTGTAAAAAAATGTTGCATGTAAAGCTTATTTTTATAATACTCCATACTGAAGTATACCAGACTAAGCATGCGATCTCATTATGTCTTCTACATCGCAATGTTCTATTCTCTCATGTGACTGTAACAGCAATTCTTGGTTTATACTATACAGGGTGTCCGGAAATTAATGCAACAAAAATTGTCCACAGATTCTTAAAACGAAATTAGGAGACCCGTTTTTTTTTTTTTTCACAAATTACCCCCCCTTTCGGAATTACAGCCCCCTGAAATTCGCACCCAAGAATAGTTTTTATTTAATAAATCAGAACCCTCGTATCGGAAAATTACGAAATTTGGTGCACAGGGGTCTTGCGACATGTAGAATATGGTGGGGTGATGCTTTTCGGGATGATAATCCGTTAAGACACTTTTTTGAGTACCCTCTTGTCTTTGGAGCCCCAAAACTATGTCCGAATATTACAATTTCTTAAAAAGTAATTTTCCTTTAGAAAGCCTATTAAATTTAGAAACGTTTTTATCTCTTGCAATTTTTGTGTAAAATGCGTCGTATGCGAGAAAAATTGCAAAATACGGTTAGTTTCCTAAAATGTATTCGACACTTTTCATGAAATTCAACTTAATCGTAGGTGGCTGGTGTTTGTAATCAACAAACAAATTTGCTTTTTAATAGCTGTCAGATTATTAGTTACTTTTTAACAGTTGTCAGATTATTACTGTGCTGTGTTTAATAAGAAAAATGGAGAGATTTTCCGTACAAGAAAAAGTCCAAATGCACCTGATTTACGGAGAGGCCCGTGAAAATTCACATCTCGCGCGTAGACTGCACGCTGACCGATTTCCCCAACGAGTACTCCCATATCATTCGACGTTTACGCGTGTGCACCGGCAACTTATGGAAACGAGTTCTGTAAATGCAAGAAGGGTCAATGCAGGAAGACATCGTATGTTAACACACCAACAGGAACAAACTATCTTAAATTTATTTGAAGAAAACCCCGAAATAAGCATAAGACGCGCATCACTGCAACTTGGATTTCCCAGAACAAGAATCCACAGTTTTATCAAACCACAGTTACTGAAGCCTTTTCATTTTCAAAAAGTTCAAGAACTTAAGCCAGAAGATTTTCCGCGACGGACAAATTTCTGCTTATGGGCTCTTCAAAGGTACAACCGAAATCCGGAATTTTTTAACCGATTTTTTTACCGATGAGGTGTGCTTAACAAAAGATGGCATAATAAATCTCCAAAACTTTCATTACTGGGCCTTGGCAAATCCACACGTTATAAGGCAGACTCATTCACAAGAAAAGTTTTCAATTAATTGCTGGGCTGGAATCGTCGGAAATTATATTATCGGCCCACATTTCTTGCCCCCTCGGTTAAATGCCGAAACTTACCTGAATCTTTTGGAACATGAACTACCAATTCTTATGGAGGATGTTCCCCTCGAAATTAGACGTAATTTGTTGGCTATGCACGATGGTGCCCCACCACACCGGGGGCGATTCGTAACCGAATGGCTGAATCAAAATTGTCGAGGACGTTGGATCAGTTACAATTCCCCTAATGTAGAATGCCCCCCCCCCACCCGTTCCCCAGATTTAACTGCTATGGACTTTTCTTTCTGGGGGGCCATGAAGGATCGCGTTTATGCCGTACCAATTAGAACTCGCGAACAATTACAAGAAAGAATCCTTGCTTCGGCTGAAGAAATTAGGCAGGTTCCCTACTATTATGTAAAAATAAGTCAGCATTTTGTAAAATGTTTGCGGGCTTGTGATGAACAAGACGGTTCACATTTTGAACACATTTTAGGAAACTAACCGTATTTTGTTGTTTCGTTTTAGTTTTTGTTTTACTTGCTTTGCCATTATTTTTACATTAAATAAATCTCAAAAAGCAAATTTCTTTATTGATTACGAGCCACATACGATTTCATGCAAATGTCGATATGCATTCGATCACATTTTGCAATTTTTCTCACATACGACGCATTTTACGAAAAAATTGCAAGAGATAAAAACGTTTCTAAATTTACCAAATGTGTACCAAATTTCGTAATTTTCCCATAAGAGGCTTCTGACTTATTAAATAAAAACTATTCTTGGGTGCAAATTTCAGGGGGCTGTAATTCCGAAAAGGGGGGTAATTTGGGAACAATAAAAAATACGGGTCTCCTAATTTTGTTTTAAGAATCTGTGGACAATTTTTGTTGCATTAATTTCCGGACACCCTGTATAATGACTGTTAAGCAAATTAATTTTCAAGTACAAGGAATGCTCAATTAATTTGAATTAAAATTTTATTATGGAAAATTGCCTATAAATTATGTATTCACATAGTTTCTTTTGTGATAACCTTCCGCCATCTTTTTTAATACCTTTTTAATCGTAATGCAATTTATTGCCCAACAAAATTAAATTCAAAGGTGTGCAAAGCTTACTTAACTATTTGATAGGTATTAGGTACATTAGCCTAACTTAAAACTAAACTGAATTCAACTAATAATAATGTTTATTCACTCAACAGATTGGTGATATGAATCCACTTACAGGGTAAAATACAATATATTATACAATATAAATACATGGAGGTAAATATAAACATGTAGACATATCACAGTCAGGTTACAATTTGTGCAAATAATTGTACTTAACACAATATAGTGAACAATACCTTACACATGACTAGCTTAATTACATGTCAGGTACAAATCATTTCTTTTATAAACCTTTTATATTTGTTCTCACTAAGCAAAAAAACGTTCACATCATAAATATACTCATTATGGCCGTGTAACATCAAGTACATTGGTGACATTTTGGGAAGGTTTGTTCTAGATGTTGTGACGATAAATGTGTAGTTGATGCGAAAATTGTTATTGGAGACTTTAAAGGGTATTAGCTGCAGTAAATTACAGTCATGGATCATTCCTGTTATTAATTTGTAAACAAAAAATTGACCAGCACATTTTCTATGATTAAGTAATAATGAGTAATTTTATTTTGCCCTGCATAAGATATAAATTCAGAGAATTTTTATTATAAGTTTTGTTATGAACGAATAAGTTCAAATGTAAATAAGTAATTAAAAATTATTATTAATTTTATTAAATTCGTAGATAAAAAGTTTACATTTATATCAGTTCTACATACATAAAGACAAAATTTACATCGATTGGGGCTTGAATCTCGATAGCTCAGTTGGTTAGCACGGTACTCTATCAGAGAATTTTGTTTCGTTTAAATAAAACAATAGTTTCAAAAATTTAAATTGAACTGGTCCAATCATTACCTCATATTTTAGGTAATATGGTGAGTAATTTACTACTTATTAATGATTTAAACAGAGTTTCAAATGTTGCTGTCGTCATGAAATTCTTACAATTTCTGTACATAAACCCCAATAATTTTACGCATTCAAGATAGATATTTTTAAGTTAATTTTGTATCAAGTTTTACGCCTAAATCACCAGTTAATGCTACTCTTTGTAAGGCATCATTGTTCATTAGATGGTTAAATTTGATTAGGTATATTAGCTTTCCAGTGAAAAGTTAAAACTGTTCCCTCTCTGATATTAAAATATAATTTTACAAAAATTTGGTATGACTTTGAAATCAGATCACACATATTTGAAATTTTATTTAATATTCCTTTATATGAGTCCAAAATTAACAAAAACATGGCTGTAAGTTGTACATACAGTCCTACCCATTCATATGTCCGGGTTGGCAAAACTCAACCAACTCAGTCAGCGAAAGCATACGCTTCCTGATTCATTGTTGTAACATCCGCTGTATTAGGTCTAATCTTAATGTTGTTCTTCAACAATTACAACCTGACACTTCTTTCCTATCAGAAACACAAGTCCCCCTGTAAAAACTATGATTTACCTGACTTGCAATTTGTCCAGTACAATCTTCACACTTTCAATGGATTGTATGAATGGCTCAGATCTTAAGTTTTCCGGCTCTATTACTATGTTGAGAATGACTGCATCTTACTTATAGACTTTTTGTACAAATTTAAGCAGTACTTTACCCCCTGACAACTCTTTCTGGTATATAAGGCACTAGTTCGACCTGATCTAGAATATGTTTCTCATCTTTGGATTGGTGCTCCTCAATACATTCTCAGCATCGTTGACAGTTTTGAAAAAAGAACAATTAGGCGTATAAATAACTTGTTATTAACTTCATACAGTTCCTTGAGCGTGGAAGGACCATTTCAATTCTTTCTTTGTGCTACCTGTATTACAATGGATATTACATTCTTTGATACCTTTGATAGAAATACTCAGGTTGCTCATTCACATCATCAATATGCAGTACAAATCTTCACTTGTGCCAAACGGGCGCAACCACATTCTTCTATATGGCTTCTAAACTCTGTAATCATCTCCCTAGTTCCTGTTTTTCTCTCACTTATGACATGAAAAAACTCTCCTAACAATTTAATATTCCCCTATCCATCCTCCTAAGTGTTTCCGAGTACTTTAGCGCGTTAGGTTAAACTTAACATATTAAGGATGACAACTATTTAAAAAAACAAAGGAGGATTGTAGCTATCTTAAGGTGACCATTTATGTAAAAAAAGTCATACGCGACATGGATCCAGCACCATGGAGTCTGAGGGGTACCAAATACTCCTCAGTAAGGGGAAGGAAAGGAAGAAATTTCTTTTAAATTAGATACAACATTATGATTTTTTATGCACTGTACTCTAAGTGACAGATGTAATGCTTGTTAATGATAAGTTTTTAGGGGTCCCAGTTAAAGATCAAGTCAAATCTAACAAAAAAATGGTTTCACAGTAAAAACACAATGTAGCACGTTTAACATGATTTTTAGTTTTAATTACATATGTTAAATTATTATAGTGCTGTGGTAACTTAACACATAATTGGTAAAGCATTTACTTCAAGGTCTAGGATCGAAAAACTCAGCGAAAAACCTAGACATACCTATCAAAAGCTAAAATTAAAATATTGACGTACCATTGTGCCTTTCTTTTAAGTATAAGGTGCTAAAACCTATTTAAACGGAAATTTGGTTTTTTCCTATTGAAGTTCTAAGGATGTTTATCTATCTCAAGAGCTTCACGTTGTAAACGAACGTAATAATGAGTTTGCCTTGACAATATTTCTATATTACCAAATTGAGTATACTGATCTAAATTATTTATAGCATGCTCATCTACTGCAGATTTCTCTAGTTGACCTAATCTACAAAATCTCATATGTTCTTTATGACTTGTATTAAAGCTACATTATTTGTGGTGACAATGTATACTTTTCCACAAGAATAAGATAACATACACTCCGGAAAATGACAATGAGGTTGAAACATCTTTAGGTGACCTTAAATGTGCTTCAGTTTTTCTTGTAGGTTTAAAAATAGTCCTAATGCCAAGATTAATTAGGAGAAGAAAAGCAGTACTAACATTAATCACTAGATTTTCTTTATGGGTATGTCTAGCAAGTGTAACAACATTATTAATATATTTAAGCTTGATAGTTTATGAAGGTGTGTGTATCAGCTTTCGGTAAACCTTAAAAGATAGTGAATTATTAGTTTTAAGTATATTATGTCAAGAAATGCTAAACTACCATTACTTTCTTTTTCCATGGTAAACTGAATACCATTTATACCAACTAAAAATTCATGTAGTGCTTCTTCTCCATGTCTCCAAATAACAAATGTGTCGTTTACATATCTATACCAAACTAAAGGTTTTTAAGTGTATTTTGTAACGTTAATGTTTCAAATTTTTTGCCTGTAAAAATTAGCTACAACAGGACTAAGAGGACTACCCATTGCTACACCTTCAAGCCGTTCATAGAATGAAAATTAGTTGTTGTGAGACAGTGCTGAAAAGTAATTGTTATATCCTTTGCAAAAATATGATCAATTTATTAAACAGTTTGTTTTAGAGGGATTTTTGTTAAAAGTGAAACTACTTCAAAACTGACTATTGTAACACCCTCTTCAATTTTGAAATTAAGTATTTCTTCAACGAAGTCATATGAATTTTTAACATAATGTAAAATGTTTTGCAAGATTATATGTAGAACAACCAGTTGCACTAACAATAGGTTTAAAGAAACTTTAGGTTTATGGATTTTTGGTAGACCATATAGATTTAGTGGAAGGGTTTCATAGTTAGTTTCTTTTTTACTTCTTCAGAAATAGATGATAATGTAATAAGTTATTTAGTTTTCAAAAGAACATTTTTTGTAGGATCTTTTGGTAGTTCACGACAAGTCTGTGGTTTCAACAGTTGTTCGACTTTAACGTTACAGTCGTTCGTATTTAATATAATAGTTGCATTACCTTTATTTGATTGTAATATTATATTTTGAAAAGGTATTAATTTTGGTGTTACTGCAAAATTTCCGCCCTTAGAAAGCGCTTCAAAAGCATCATCTGAAAAAATATGACCAGAAAGGTTTATAACTGTTTTTATTATCAAAAGATTGTGTATTATTATTATTGCTTACACAATTTATCAAATTTTGCTTCTTGATACAAGGGCAGATTTTTAAATTATCTACCTAGCTATGAAAACGGGTTGCTAGGCGACGGAAAACAATATTGCGTATACGTCAGACATTCAAAGTGACGTTGTCAAAATAGCAAGTCAATCTGTAAAGTAGTACAAATTTGCCACGGCAGTTAGTGCAATGATGGGCCATCATATTAACAAGTTAAATTTTGGTCAAAACAGTTTCGTTGTGGGAGGGATTCAATTGAAGACGATCCAAGAACTGGCCGGCCAGTGGAAGCGAGAACGGGGGAAATTGTTCGCAGGGTTGAACAATTGGTGCTGTAAGACCGCCGAACAAAGGTTTCCGTGGCTGCCAAAGAACTCAACATATCGTAAACAACTACATTAAAAATTTTGCACGGGGACTTAGGGATTACAAAAGTGTCTGCACGCTGGATTCCAAAGTTGCTCACACTAGAGCAAAAACAATGCAGGGAACAAATTTGCCGAGACAATTTGGCGGCTTTGGCGCAAGACCGTGAATTTTTGAATAAAAATGTTACTGGTGACGAAACGTGGGTCTATCACTGGGACCCCTCCTAGCAAATAGGAATCGATGCCGTGGGTTCACAAAAGCTCCCCACCGTCGAAGAAAGCAAAGACACAATTTTCGGGAAAAAAGTTGATGGTCACTGTTTTCTGGGATTCTGGGGGCGTTTTGTTAGTGGAATACATGGAAAGAGGGCGTAAAATAAACGCTGAAGCTTATGGAAACACAATTAAGGACTTAAAAACGACTCTCTTGCGAAAACGTCCGAAGTCGCATCGTGAAGACATTGCTGCTTCATGACAACTGCCGCGCTCACAAGGCGCGCATAGTGCAGGGCATTTTGAATGAGTGCGGCTTTGTAGAGCTTACCCACCCTCCGTATAGCCCGGATTTAGCACCATGCGACTTTTTTTTATTCAGACATTTAAAAAAACATTTACCGGGTAAACGATTTGAGTCGGATGAAGCTCTTCAACAAGAAGTACAGGATTACTTTGAGGACCAAACAAATGATTTTTTTTCTGAAGGTATAGGACAACTGGAGACACGTTGGACTAAATGTGTTAATGTAGGAGGAAGTTATGTCGAAAATAATTTTTTTGTTTTCATATGTCTGTGTTCCTTCATAGTTAGGTAGATAACTTAAAAATCTCCCCTCGTATTTAAATGAAATGTCAAAACTTATTTCCCTACAATTAAAGGTTAGTGAACAAACAGCGTTACAAAATGCACCTAAAAAAAGTTTAGTTTGGTATAGATATGTACAGTGCATCCCATTTTGGTTGAGACAGCCAAGTATCTCGGTTGTTGTTGAAGATAAAACCTTGCGGTGTTCGCGGTCCTGTGCCACTTTTTTGTGAAACTCAAGATGTCCTGAACGGATTATTCCTAACTTCTTTCGTTCATAAGTTACAGGGCGTTTTTGAAAATTCACACTTTTTGGACCCCCTCCATATCTACGAAGTTTCTCAGCGGTAATGTCAAATTGAAAACTTGTCCCATAGAGAATTTTACGTAGAATCCAGGGGCGCACTCAATTTTTTTTCGGGGTATGGTTATGGAGTTACGACTCAAACTTATGATTTTTCAATAGACCACCCTGTATTTTATCACCTCATTAAATTCCTTATTCTTTTTCCTTCAAAATGATATATAATATATAAATATAAATTCTTCAAAAGTGCTCCAAAATCACTAAAACATTGATTTTTAATAGTAGGCTATGGATTTTTCATACAAAAAAAGTTTAAATTGAAGAAATACTACTTGTGATTTTTCCATGAAAGGAATAACAATACTAACACTAATTCACTAACAAAACACAAAACGTAGGTAACTAATAGCAACAAATAAATAGTAATAAAAAGTTCATAATGTAAAATAAGCAACTAATTAAATATTTACTCATACTATTTCATTTCGAAATTATTCGGTAACTTATTCATTGAATTGTTCAAATTGATGTCCATTTTCCCTAACACACAATTGACACAATTTCTTAATACGTCTTAATGCGTTTAAAATTATGAAAGGCCGATTTTGTAAATTCTGGAAAACTGCCTCTGTCTTCAATATTATTGTGCCTCTTACCGTATACTTTATTTTTCAAAAAACCCCATAAAAGGAAGTCCAACACTGACAAATCAGGTGACCTTGCAGGCCACCTAATGGGTCCATTTGTTCCAATCCAATGGTCCTGGAAAGTTTCTTCTAAAAACGGTACAATCAACCTCGAATTGTGGACAGGGGCACCGTCTTGTTGGAAGTAAATGGCATTAAGATAGGCGAGGGGAACATTCTCCAGGAATTCTGGTATTACTTCTTCTAAAATTGCCAAGTACCTATTCGAGTTGAGAGCGCCTTCAAAAATGCGGTATTTTATTGATGTCCCCAATAATATTAAAACCAAATCGACCCTGTTGTTGTTGCTAAAAAATTAGGTGTTGGTTTTCATCATACCAGTGCCTTGTGTTTTGCCTGTTAAATAAACCGGCACTGCTTATATGGGCTTCGTCTGACCATATGACTTGACTCGCAAAATTATTGTCTCTTCGAGTTTGGTTCAAAAACCAATTACAGAAATTCACACGCCTCGCTGCATCACCAGGGTATAAATGCTGGACAATATTCACTTTGAAGGGTTTCAATTTGTGTTTTTTTTTAATCCTTTCTACCCGTGATCGGGGAACACCAGTGTCATTTTCTAACTTCGTACAAGAAGTCTGAGAAGAGACACGGACGCTGGCTAAGACATTTATTTCCTCCACTTCATTATTTTCCTTGTTATACGTCTTGGGTCAGGGTTTAGAATACGCACCATAATTTAGTAGATTATTCGTTAGTCGAAATATCGTTGCTCGACTAGGTTGACGCCTCTCTGGGTGTCTAACGTTTTAAAAACAATATGTCATATAATGTCTTATTGTAAATTACTAGTTTACCTGTTTAAATATAATTCTAATGCTTCGTCAACATTTTCATGGCATTGATTGAAACATTGTATGATATCATACTTTTCGTTGTTCTGAAAAAATCTTTCAGCCATTATAAAATTTCACAAATTTACAAAATCTCCAAACACAAACACAATAAAACGCATCGAAATTTATCATCATGACAGCAGATGTATTGATTTCTCCACAGTCACTTGATAAAACAATGCTCCAAAAGTCAGCAACAGTGTTTGTAGCATCCATGACCTACTATAAAAAATCACAAATAATAATCCCTGTAGTAAAACTTTGAAATCCATGGCACTCTATTAAAATTAAATGTTTTAGTAATTTTGGAGGATTTTTGAAAACTTCATAGTTATATATAATATATCATTTCGAAGGAAAAAAAATAAGTAATTTAATGAGATAATAAAATACAGGGTGTTGCATTGAAAAAATAATAAGTTTGAGTCTTATCTCCATAACGATACCCGAAAAAAATTGAGTGCGCCCTGGATTCTACGTAAAATTCTCTATGGGACAAGTTTTCAATTTGACATTATCGCTGAGAAACTTCTTAGATATGGAGGGGATCCAAAAAGTGTGGATTTTCAAGAACACCCTGTAATTTATAAACGAAAGAAGTTAGGCAAAATCCGTTCAGGCCATCTTGAGTTTCACAAAAAAAGTGGCACAGAACCACGGAAACCGCAAGGTTCTATCTTCAACAACAACCGAGATATCTGGCTGACTCAACCAAAATGGGATGCACTGTGCAGGGTGGCCAACTAAGAATGCGAGGTACTGTATCTGGGAAACTATCTATCGTAGAGGCTTGCGCAAAAAAAAGTTATTACTAAAACGGCCAATACAAAAACCTAAAAAATATTTTCAAGTTTCTGAAATGGCGGCTGCAATTTTGAATCTAAAAAAGTGATGTTTCTGTGAATTCTGCTATATTAACCTAATAAAAAAAAAACTGATTTTTAAAGTCGAGGATAATCTGAACTTTTTTTGTTTGGGACTTTTTGACGTATGTCTCAATATAAAGTACTGGGGGGTATTCAAACGTTTCCTTAAATAACCCCCTGTATCTGCGAAACGGCTAAGCCGATTTTAACAATCTTGGGCGCATTGAAATGAGCTATTCTTGGGCTACAAATGTTATAATACTTGAAGTTTTGTTAGTTTTACATGTCGTCGCTAGAGGGCTTTGTTCGACATTCCGACAGAAACGGTTAATTTTCGCAAAAAAATTAAATGTATTGGTATGACTTTTTTCATCAACAAGTAGCTAAATGATGCCTAAACAAGCTCGCGAAAACCGCATCTCGATATCTTGTCCCTAACCGAAAATATCGGCCAAAGAAAACTTTATACGGAAATCCCTTAAATTTATAATTTTTTTTTAACTATATTTTTCTGGAATTGTTTCTATTATGTAAGTTGTGGCCCTAAAAAGGGCCGATTTAAAGGAGGAAGGTTTTTAATGCCCCCGTAAATACTCGAAATGCTGAACATCACGCTCTATGCATTGCTGAAGCCTCTCATGACTAGACAAAACTGCAGTTTCAATTTCGGCTCTCGGTATGTTACGTATTGCGTTACGAGTTTTTCATATCTTCTCTAGTAGTAGGTTGAGTCCGAAACACGATGTCCTTTAATCGCCCCCATAAATAAAAATCGATGCAAGTTAAGTCTGGCGATCGCGGAGGCCATGGAAACAGACTTCCTCTTCCAATCCACTGCTGTTGAAATACTGCATTAATATGCTCTCGCACATTAATAGCAAAATGTGCTAGGCAACCATCCAACTGCAAAAACAATTTTTTCCTTGTTTCCAGAGGCACAACTTCCAACAACAACGGTAATTGATTAGCCAAAAAGTCAAGAAATACGTTGCCATTTAGGGGTTGCTCGAAAAAATATGGCCCAATAATCCTGCTTCCCAGTATGCTACACCGTACATATAAACTCCAACATCCTTGGCGCTGAACTTCACGCAACCAAAGGGGATTTTCTGAAGACCAATAATGCACATTGTGCAGATTGACTCCCCCGTCACTACTGAAGGTGGCTTCATCGGTCCAAAGAAATTGCAATAAAAATTCTCTATTTTCGCGTATCATGCCTAACATCCAATGGCAATAGTCTAACCTTCGATCAAAATCTTCCTCTTTCAAGACCTGATGCAAAACGACATGATATGGGTGCATTATTAAAGTAACTAAAAAAAGTTTAAACGAATACCCATGTATTTTGATGGCCATTAGAACTTACCTATGGTCCTTCAAAATAATTTGAACCGTTGTCCGTGATATGCCTAACTCAGTGGATAATGATCTTGTGCTAACATGAGGATTTCCTTCAATATAGCCCAGTACATGGTTAATATTTTCTTTTTGTTCTTCCAATTCTTTGCCGTTGAAACGTAGGCCGAAAACTACCATTGGCTCGTAAGCTCGCCACTAATCGGGGAAAAACTCTTACATCGCAAGGACGCCGATTTGGATATCGAGCCATGTAAACTCTTTTAGCTACTGCGGCATTCTGAAGACGTTCAAAATAAACCGCAAGCATATCAACAGCTTCATTATTCGTAAAACGCATTTTGAAAGCACAAAAATTGCTCAAAGTAACGCGAAAGTGTTGACAACTATTGACAATTTGAGGATTATGTATGTTTTGTTTAGGTATCTGTTTCCATTGCCTGCTTCTATTAATTGTATTTTTCGTATATATCCATAGTGAATATGCATTTAAACAAACAAAAAATAGGCCTTTCGTATAACTTTTAGCATTGCTTACTTGCCCGTAGTAATTTCAAAAAGGGTGATTTTATTCTGGTGTATAAATTTACAAACATTTAAAATCGCAATTTCTAGGTAACCTATTCAGACCCGAAATTGAAGCTGCAGTTTTGTCTACCCATAAGAGACCTCAGCAATACACAGAGTGATGGTCAGCATTTCGAGCATTTACGGGGGCATTAAAAACCTTCCTCCTTTAAATCGGTCCTTTTTATGGCCACAACTTATATAATAGAAACAATTCCAGAAAAATATAGTTTAAAAAAAATTTAAATTTAAGGGATTTTCGTATAAAGCTTTCTTTGGCCGATATTTTAGGTTAGGGACAAGATATCGAGATGCAGTTTTCGCGAGCTTATTTAGACATCATTGAGCTACTTGTTCATGAAAAAAAAGTCATAACAATGAATTTAATTTTTTTGCAAAAATTAACCGTTTCTGTCGGAATGTCGAACAAAGCCCTCTAGCGACGACATGTGAAACTAACAAAAATTCAAATATTATATTTGTAGCCCAAGAATAGCTCATTTCAACGCGCCCAAGTTTGTTAAAATCGGCTTAGCCGTTTCGAAGATACAGGGGGTTATTTAAGGAAACCTTTGAATACTCCCCACCACTTTATTTTGAGACATACGTCAAAAAGTGCCAAACAAAAAAAGTTCAGATTATCCTCGACTTTAAAGATGTTATTTTTTTATTAGGTTAATATAGCAGAATTCACAGAAACATCACTTTTTTAGATTCAAGATTGCAGTTACGCCCCCTAGCGGCCATTTCAGAAACTTGAAAATATTTTACAGACTTTTGTATTGGCCGTTTTAGAAATAATTTTTATTTTGCGCAAGCCTCTAGGATGGATAGTTTCCCAAATACAGTACCTCGTTGGCCACTGATATTTGTTATTTGGAGACATGGAGAAGAAGTACTACGTGAATTTTTAATTTTTATAAAGGAAACTAATGGAAGTTTACCATTCCTTGACATACTAATATCTAAAAGTAATCATTCACTATCTTTTAAGGTTTACCGAAGGCTAACATACACCTCATAAATTATCCAACCACGATCCATGTCAAAAAATTGGTATAATTAAATCTTTAGTAGATTGAGCTAAACGACTTTGTGATCCTGAAAGATGAATATAAATATTTAACAAACCCACTACAAGCTAATAGATATCCACTAAAAGATATTAATAGTTATTTAGTTATTACACCTCGTAGACGTAACCATGAAGAGAAAAAAAAACTGCTTTTCTTCCTTTTATAACTAATGTTACAGATAGAATTGAAAATATTCTAATTAATCATGGTATTCGGACTATTTTTAAACCAACAAGAAAAATTAAAGAACATTTAACGTCACCTAAAGATCTTTTAAACCCTGTCATCTTTCGAAGTGTATGTTATCTTGTTCTTGTTGAAAAGTATACATTGGAACCACAACACGTAGCTTTAACACAAGACCTATAGAATATACGAGATTTTGTAGATTACGTTAACCAAAAAAATATGCGGTAACTGTGCATCTTTTAAAGAATTTAAATCATGACATTCAATTTGATAATATGGAAATATTGTCAAGACAAACTCATTATTATGTTTGTTTACGTAAAGCTATTGAGATATATAAACATCCTAATAATTTCAACAGACAAAAAGAAAATCTGCGTTTAAATAGGTTTTGGCATCTTACCAATTAAAAAAAGGCACAACGGTATGTCTGACTTTTAATTTTTAGTATGTCTAGGTTTTTTGCTGGTTTTCTCTAGACCTTGAAATAAATGCTTTACCAATTATATGTTAAGTTACCACAACACTATAGTAATTTAACAAATGTTAGTTAAAAATAAAAATCATATTAAATGTACTACATTGTGTTTTCACTGTAAAATAATTCCAATTATTAACAAAAAACTATTTATTTGACTAGATCTTTAATTGCTTTATTAAGTTTTCTGTTTGTGAATGGTTTGATCAATTTTCAATTAAAGTATTTCACAACTTTATACTTACATCATAATTTGATTATATTTTGTTAAATTTGCTCCGTGATTAAGACATTTTTCACTGTTAAACCTTCGACTGTTAGAGGGTGTTCTCATTTATCATCTTCAAGGCAGTTTAATAATTTTTAATATATTAAGGATCTAATTATTCTTTACCAAAATTAGATTCCATATTTGGCTTTACGTGTTTATTGAACTGTTATATTAACCCATATCATCCAATGCTACTGAATAATAAAATAAAGGGTCCAAATTTTGTTCTTTATTAATCAGTTTTATTAGTACAACAAACTTTAAAAAAAAATTACAAAAAAATTAATGTACCAAAAGAGGATGGTGTGTAACGCTCCACTGGTAAAATATGAGAAACGACATATTTTTTTTATTTTAATTATCCATATTTCTAATTCATTGCATATATAATATATTTCAAACACCGCATAAAATATTTTTTGTTGCAAAATAAACAGTAGGTATTAAAAAAAGTTCGAAAATGACACATTCACTATGGTGCAAAAACTTACCATTGGTAAAATACATAGAAAATTGGTTATTGTTGATGGTATAATTTAAAACATGAAATATGAACATTGTCACATACATGAATTTTGTGATTTCCACATATTTTACACCTTCTTTGAACTTTCTTTCTACATCTCAACGCACTTCGTCAATATCGGTGGGTTGTTCATGTTTTGTGGTTTTGGGTGCACTTTTCAACGGACGTAAAGCTATATAAGATTTAAAATCAATTTGGGACATTTTAATTTCATTGGCAATATTGTATTCCAAGCATTTACTACTGTGCTGTCAACCGAGTTACACAATATTGGCCACCACCATTTTTTGCCTAACACTCTAGACGTGTAATTGGCAATGCCATTGTCGTGAAGGTCCACTCCACCCATATATTTATTGTATTCAGAGATAACATTGAGTTGTGGAATTCTAATCTTTTTTTCCTTTCTACTGTAGCATTTTGTTGTAAACAAGGGCTGTACATTCAATGTATCACTCCACACTGTTACAACAGAATTGTCATTCCACCTTACAAGTGAAGTCTTTGAAACTTCTTTAAAAACGCTATCATAAAAGCCTCTCTACTTTTTGGATACACTTTTTTCGCTTTCTAAAGTACAACTGCTTGTCCTATTCTCACAAATGGTTCCAATAAAAATCCTTTATGCTTTAGCTGAACAAAACAGTTTATAAGACGAAAAATAATTCTTGAAGAATATTGGCTGCTGGACTGGATTTTTGATTACCTCAAGCAAATCTAAGACCACCTGACCTCCAAGTCCAAAAGGCGATTTTTCTTTTTGGGTCTGAGCTCCTCAATATGGCAATGAATAAAATAAATATCCATCAGAGGAACTAAGGCATCATAGTTTTAAACCAAACCGCACACGTTTACCCCTTACAAACATTTTGCAAGAATGTCTCCCAAATTATGGTATCATTTGTTTGTCGATAGATAAATTAAATGCAAATACACTCCACTGTAAATTTCTGTCATTTAATTTATTCTAAAATTTATCACTTATATCTAGCAAACTGTTATCGCTTAAATGTAAATATCATTTAATTATTTGGAACCGATTATGACTCATGCAATTTTATACTATAGCTACACCTCTACCTTCTTCGTTGGACCAATACATTGGTTTCTGAGGCAGGACGTGATATCCAGAAAATGTAATTACAGTCGACTCTCGGTAATTCGAAATTCAAGGGACTTCTAAGATACTTCGAATTACTAACAGTTTGAAATAATAAGAGGTTGTACGTAATATCCAGAGGAGAAAGAAGAAGTTCGAATTATTGAAAGTGAAAAAATCTACTTTTTTTTATTATATGCATGTAGAATGTACAAACATCTATTTAATAAATTTTGATCTGTCTTTTGGAAGAAATCAGTAATATTTGTTTGCTTCAAACTGGATAATTGAGCTTCATCAATGTTTTGTTTCGAGAATGAAGAGTGCTTGAAAAGCTGCCTCATCTACGTCGGATTGAAGGCTGAAGCTTTGTAATGTCTCAAAGGACGCTTTTACTTCCTTGACAGTCACCGCTTGCAGAGGCCCGAAATTGTCGTCATCTCCATCTTTGTTCTCATCCGAATTCGTCCCAAACAAAATTTCTACATCGGTATGAGGTCCTAACACAGCAATATCTTCATCCACTGGCACATATTCGTCCAAATTGATATCATTATGATAACTGTCGACAGCTGCTACTGATACATCGCCTTCTAGCTGTGCTTCTTGAATTACACCTTGAGCATCCTTTGTAAAACCAGATTTTTTGAAACAGTTGAGAATTGTCTGTGGAGTTATAGCTCGCCATGCCTTCAGTAATATAGCCGGCAAAACCGAGATGTTGACAGACTGTTCATTACCGACTGAATCCAACACAATCTTCACGACTGCTTTACGGTAGAACATCTTGAAATTGTGGATAATTCCTTGGTCTAATGGCTGTAGTTTTGAAGTAGAGTTAGGAAGAAAAAAATGTAGTATCACATTGGATAAAGTAGGGGATTGTTGTGGACCGTGCAGTTATCTAAAAATAGAAGGATATTCCGTTTTTGCTTTTTCATGTCAGCGTTCAATGATAGCAGCCATTCGTTGAATAGTTCCAAGCCTTTTTGTTGGCACGGTAGGTGGTAGGAAATGATTTGACACCCTTTAAAACATCTAGGCTTCATAGCTTTACCAATGACAAGAGACTTCAACTTTTCAGAGCCATCCATGTTAGTTGCAAGTAAAATTGTCAACCTTTCTTTACTATGCTTTCCACCGTGACGCTTTTCATCCTTCAATATTAAGGTTTTATCAGGCAGACACTTAAAAAAAAGACCGGTTTCGCCGGTGTTAAATACGTCTCGGGCACGGTCTGTATACTACTACGGTTGCCTCATCGGCTGAGAACCCTCTTATAGGTCAACACCGTGTGACGTCGGTCAGCGACTTTTAAGCTAGGCGTTAGAGCACTGTTATGGGAATAACAATAACCAGTATATAAAATTATCACTGCGTGAATGTAAAAGCAACTTAGTAATAATTAGTTAACTAAAAGAACAAGCAATATTTATCTTAACTAAATGTAGCAGTTCCGTAATTCATGTTATTGTGGTAAACAGAGGTATGCTGTTTTCGAACGAAAATGACACAATAAAGCAAACCATTATTATTATTAAGGACATACGTAAGTATATTACAAACAAGAACGCAGATTAATAATAAATGTTATTTAACCGTATTAATTAAAATGTACATTTTAAAAATTAAGTAGTTCATTATTCAATTTCAATTTATCTGTTAGCAGCAACGCAAAAGATACTAAAATGAATTTTTGAATTTCGTTTGGTTTGAATTACTACTACTTTTTAATTTGTATTAGACTGAATTACAATTGACATTTGTAATGTGTGACTTCTGAATTACAAATTTGAATTGAAATATCAGAACTGTTTAAATTCTGATGTTTCTACTATTTGTTTAGCTAAGAAGTTATTTGTTTTTTCTAAACTGTTGTTGCATGTAGCAACAGTACAGTGACACCCTGTCATCATTTGTTTGATTTTAACAATATAATTTTAATTTCACGAAAATAATGTAATAACTAATATAACAAATACTCTCTGCAACTGCGAAATGGCATGCACTCACAGGCTTTCACTATACACCGGTCGTTCAAACAGTCGCTGAGTGACGTAGGCTTTCCCCCTGCTCGCTTGTAACGTAACGCCTACAAGCCGGGTTATAGGGCAACCGTAGTAGTATACAGACCGTGCGTCTCAGGCATCATAGTTTTCTATCAAGGTGTGCACTTTTCTATTCCAATTTAAGCATACTATTTCGTTAAGACTTCCACTTTCACCACAAACTTTCTTGAGTACCACTCCATTCCTCTTATTGAAATTCATCTGCCATTCTTCGCTTGCCGCAAAGTTCTGAATGTTCAGTTTAGTCGCGAACTCTTTTGCCTTCTCTTTCAGTAAGTTTCCACTAATAGATGTGTTTTGTCCCCTGCACTGTCTGAGCCAAATGACCAGACTCTCCTCGATGCGAGGGATTTCGCCCTTAACTCATTTGTTTCCTTACTTTATTGAATGGTGCAGCACAGATTTTTTCCTTATTTTTCAATATGGTTCAAAGAGTACTCAGAGGAATATTAAACTGTTTTGCCACATCAGTTTTCTTGCCACCTCTCTCCACAGATTCTATAAGGTACTTCTTCTCCAAAATGGACAACCACTTGTTCTTTTTTAAACTCATTTTAAAACAAAAACCATCCTAACAACGTCACAGGAGAACTAAAACTAATGTATTGTAATGTGCAACTTATGTAGCTAATCATTCGTGAGTATACAAGTTCAACTTGTTCATACTTCGAATTTTCGCGTGTTTTAGTGAAAAAACTTCGAATTACAGCGTGGTTTTGATACTTCAGGATATTTTTTTTTGCTTCGAATTATTGAGTGTACCAAAAAGCATACACTTTTTTGATTTATCGAGAGTTTTTCGAGGGACCCGACGATTACTTCGAACTATAGAGAGGTTTGAATTATCGAAAGGTTTAAATTATAAAGAGTCGACTGTATTCCTAAAAATTTTAATAGTTCCACCATTACTGTCTTTGGCGTATTTCAAAGGAAATTCAACTATCATATCCGTTAACGATTTGTCAAAAAATAGAAAAAATAGTTCTAATGGGGTTTTACCAACTAGTAGTGCACTGAAAGTCTGATAGTCATAAAATTCGTTTAATACAGGATATGGGTATACTCAATCTGGCCTTTTTTCCATTTAACAGTTTGTGGTGTAGAACACATAAAAGAAGAGCATAATCGTTTTTTTTTTGGTGCTAGGGGTTTCTCGTCTGATAGATCGTATTCATCATCATCGCCCACATTGTTGGAATTTGGCAAGTGTAGCTCAAATGTGCCGGCAATATCTATCTGACGAAAACGATCATTTTCAGCTGTTTCAACATCACCAATTTCGTCATTATCTGTGAGCTTATTTACTTCCGGAGGTACATACACAACATCAATAGCATCTAAAATTTAAAGTCACAACAATAATTACTTGTATTTCAATTGTTTTATACAATGTAGGTAACTGCCTACAATTGAAGTGGCTACCTACCTTCATCTCGATCTAGTTCAATTCCTGTAACTATTTCTTCTAATGCAGATTGCAACGCTTTTTGAGTCAAAAAGTTCATTTTAATCACTTTTATTGATACACTACTATTACCACAGCACTTACATGTTATTGAATCATATCTGCATACTAACTTCTTTATATACTGAGTTTCTTTCTGCAAAAACTTGCACTTATTCAGGCAATTGTATATGATTATTACCAATAGTGCATTTACCAATCACATCACTTTCAAATGTCATAGTGCTCGTATTGGTTATTATAATATGAAATATACACTGAGGGAAACTAAATGTATGGCTAACATAAATATATAAAAATTATAAAATAAGAATAATATGTGTATATTTCAATCGCAAGTCCCATAATGGAAATGTAAGAAAAATAGTGAAACTGCAGTTGATAACAAATCAATAATCAAAATACTTTGTTTAAAAAAATTAGGTAGTACTTTCATGTATTGTAACATCACTCTAGTGAATTTTCAACTTTAAAAAAATTCTCACGCATGCTTTAAAAAAATATTTAACGTGGTGCAAAAACGCACCGCAGGGAGGAAATGGGCTAATATCAGACTTATGTTTGCATTTTCATATTTCATAAATTTGTTCTCACACATCTCAAGCAATTCTTACATATATTACCACTTATTTAGGACGATAACTATGAGTGTCATTGAAACATATTGATATGTATAAAATATAAAAATACACCATTTAAAAACCCAAAAGCTAAACGTTTTAATTAATAATTTTTATTAGCGCCCAGACCTAAAACAATACTCGTTAATTTAAAACTAGTCCTGCCTGCGCACCATCTTTTAAATCTTTCAAGTTATATTTCAAACCATGAAGGGTGAAAATACCCCAGTTTTTGCAGTGTATACCTCAAACCCTTGTAGCGTATACCCAGATGAGAGGGTTTGATGGTATACTACATGAGTAGATTTGTGTGCACTGGGTTGGTGTCCAGGTATTTATAAAATGTAAAAAAAGAATTGCCAAGGAAGGTTAATTAAAAGAATAGTCAAAGAAATCCATATTAATTTTTTAATTCTTTATCATATAGTTGCTGTACAAATGGTATAAATGGTAAATTTACACAGATGTATAAATGCTACAAAATTCTAATATGTACGTACTTCATAGGTTTCCGCTATATTAAAAAGCATCCATATATTTACTAAGGAGAAACACAATTGGAAATTTGTACGCATTAAGTAAATTCTCCCTATCAAAATACTATGAATGCAAATTGTGTTTTGCAATTGTTTACAATAATAATTAGTAAATGGCACTTAGGTTGCTCTCCTGAAGCCAATAAATTAAAACGTAAAAAATATGGAATGTTATCTATATACAATAAAATAACAATGATTAGTAAAAAAATTAATATTACATAAATTTTTTAAGTTGTATAAAGAAAATGGAATGATAATGTGACAAATCACATGTTTCCTTACAAAAATGACATATTCATAATTCCTAAAAATTTTCAATCCCATTAACTCAAAGTTAAAACTCTTAACAACAATAAAAATATTAAAACTTATTGCACCCAAAAAAAGCTAGATAGAAAGTTTAACCAGATTTTGAAAAATAATACTTGTACAAAGACTAGTATATAATGGAATTCCACAAATATTGATTTGGAATGCTCCTGAATCTAGTAATCACAGATTATGTACCTAATAATTTTTACAATCAATACTAATTGAACATATTAAGTCGTTACGAAGCCATAATTTTGAAATTTTAAAATAACACTACTGCCTCGAGATGCTGTCCATATTAGGAACGTAATCTAGAGCCATTAGGCAAGCAAATACTGTCATAACCATTTTCGGTTTAACTTCAGTTATATCTTCTGGAAGCGCATAGACGCGAGCACCTGTTTTACGTGCCATTGAAATTGCATATTTTGCATTTGCCAAATTATCCTAAAATAATTTTATTAAAAAATTAAAGCCTCGGTGACATTATATTTACCTCTTCATTACTGCCATTTCGAACTAAATCGTAGTTTATTGCTCCTGGTTTAATAGCGTCAATTAAATCAATTACAACTTTTGCATCTTTAATATTACTATCTTGAAAATTATTTATGAAAGACTTTTTACCAGCATTTTCTAGTTTATTATTAACCCATTGAACGATTTCTTTTTCAACAATTGGATTGCCTGTTTGAGCAAGTTGTGATAAAATTGACAGAGTGTAGGCACGCATTAATTGCCATATTAGTGCTAATGTTAATGTAACATTTCCTTCATTCAAATCCTGACCTGCAATTCCTACTAAAGAGAATTTTATTTCTCTCCCTAATTCAATCGCGTAATTGCAATTTTCTAGTTTTTCCATGAATTTCCTTAAATTACTAAATTTTCGGTGAACTTTTTGCCAATTCACAATTCCCGGTTTGATGATATCGTATAATTGAAATATTACTATACCATCGGCAAGATCTGAATATAACCAATTAACGTGAGGATTCACACCCATTGAATTAATCCAATTACGATAAGCTATAAATATATAATTAGATAGGTTTTATAAAAGACAATAATTTACTTTTTTCCTCGCGTGTTTCTTCGACAGTTTCGTAACCGTCAAGTATACCATTAGATTGCTCCAAACACGGATGGTTATTAAAAAGATTGGCAACAAAAGCCAAGTTAAGCTTATACACTCCATTCACTACATCTTGCGGTGTTACGAACGCACGGCATTTTAATTTAGCTGCTTGTTGTAACATAATTTCGGCTCTACTCTGAAGATCTCTCTCCTAAACAGAGAAAAAAAGAGTTAGAATAATGTTATGTTCGAACGTGGTAATTTTTTTGAAACTTTCTACACTTAATAATCTTGGCACTATTATCAATATTGAAATTTGTAAAATCCTGCTAATTTTATAATCGAAAGGGACATTTTATGGTACTTTGTTACAAAATAATCCTTGTATTTGCGGATGTTGTTTTTCATGTAGATAATTAATAGGCATAATTTTGATGTTGACAGGTAATGTTCACGTATAAAGTTATTCATTTTCTCATCATTAGTAACATAATTAGTTACTGTTTCATAGTGAAATATGTCCCTCAAAAATAGTAATTAAATTACTAAACCAGCGAAAGTGAATAATACGACATGAATTTTCACTTGTTAATATTAAGACTATGCCTGCTAATTGTTAAAATAAAAAAATCCACAAATGTAAAGATTATTTTGTAGATAACAAATTAATGGGCAGAGTAATTTCGACTTTTAAAAATGCAATTTCTGCAAAACTATTGGCCCAAAAATAAAAATTTGGGTATTTTTGAAAAGGTGCCTAGGATATGAAGGGTGAGAAGTTTTAAAAAAAATCACCCTGTATGAGCTAGTACTACCGTAAGCGCTTCCATGTTAACTCCAGCATCCATTGGTGCAATTTGTTTTAATAGATATGTATACACTTCAGAATCTGTGATATCGCTTTGGAAGTTGTTGACTCGTCTATGCGTTCCAGCTTTTGCCAAATGGTAATTAACCCATCTTAACAAGATAGCCTCTGGAGAAAGTTTCAATAAGTCTTCAATTTTTTCTTCGTCAGTTAAAAGACTTGTAAGGCCAGGACAATGTTCTAAAGTGATCTGATTGAAAAGACCGATGCGAATAATTTGCCAAACTAATCCTAATACTAAATGAGGAGTTCCTTTTTCTAAACTATGAGCATCAATATTAACTACATTGCATCCTATAGCTTGAGCAGAAGAAAGTGCAAGGGTTAAGTTTTCCAACTTCCTGTATAATGTCAAATTTTTTTTATTGATAGCACGTTCGTCAATTGTATCAGGGCAGGAATGATTAATCACTTTACTGCAATTTAAATACTGGTAGTTATATAAATAATGTTATTTGGTCTTACCATAACAAAATTCCGTCTTGAACTTTATCATATAAAGTTTTTCCATCAGGATCAATGGGCAGTAAATGTTTTAGATCGGGATCCTGTTTTAAATTCGAGTTAATCCAATCTGAAAACGCTAATTGTTCTTCTACACGCACAGAATGAGTTGTTCCTTCATTTGACGCCTCGGATGTTCCTCCTAAGTGTTGAAGATTTTCTCGCTTTTGCACCACTTGTTTAAAAGTGCTTGCAACTTCTCCAGCTTTTAAATCGTTGCATAATTTTTCAAAATCTTCATAGGATAGTTTTCCATCAGGAATACTACCCTTTTTTTGTTTAAAGCCTTCTTCCATCTGTCGTACCTTCCATCCCGGAATTCTGAAGCCACAAACATCCAGTGCATCCTTAAGTTCTTTAAGGTCGATGTAACCATCATTATTTTTATCAATCTGAAAATAGGAATAAACAATTTCATTATTAAGAATAAAGTTTCATATTATTTAAGTACATAATCACGAAATTAACATACAATAGAGATAATTATAATTTAATTAAATTTGGATAATTTAACATATTCACACTGAAAATAATAAACAGGTCGAATATAAATTTTACAAAATTTTATTAACATTAGCTTAAAGTAGAAAAAGTTCAAGGGTTTGATAAGTGATAAGATAGTTTCACATCATTCACGAATACTTCAGGTAATATATTTATAATTCAATTAAGTCCATAAACAAATTGGAACACTAAATAATTACTAATTATGCATTTGTCCCGCATTAAGAATAAAACCATTTCAGTAACAAAATCAATATCAATAATTTACAAATTAAACTTTGCAATGTTTGTAATAGTAATAAAAAAAAAAAAAAGTAATACCTCAAATTAAAACAGCCCTCAATATTTTCAAATCAAAATGCTTGAATTTTGAAATATGCAATTTTGTTCACTTATGCCCAAATTAGAATTCTAAATTAAAATTGATGATAAAAACTTACTTGTCTATACCATGCATATTCTTTTAAATCAGAAATAAATTCATGATGGGAGCTGATGTCTTTGCTTAAATTTACGTCCATTGTAATGCACGGTTAGAGCAAGACTGAAAATGATGTCTCAAGATACCATTGTTGAAGATATCAATTTTATCAATAGAATAGTTCTTTTGTATAGATAAATGTCCTTGGACTAGATATAGATTGATTATTTGATTATGAAACAATCACATATTGTACTATATACAGATATTTGAGTTATTTACCATAATGAACACTTTAAAAATACCATGCGATTTTTCTAATATTGGCCAAAACGCATTGAGTTAACAAGTAAGTAATCATCAAAATTGATAAAATGTAATAATTACATATATAAATTGTTAGGGAGGTCAAATTTTCTGAACAGACTGGAGGTGATTACACAACCATATTCTGTATTTATAAGTGTTTTTGTAACTGTGGTTTCAAATGTTATTTGAGTTAATCGGCCTATTTCCACAGCTTTATTCGCTTTTTATCGCGACGTTTCGGAAGCGGACTCTGTTTTCGTCATCAGGTTTTGTCCTGAGAAGGACTGTTTTCGCACTCGAGTCGAATTCATATGGTATGATTTTTTCTCAAGTGCTTGACTACTCTCAGATTTAGTGTCTTCCCTGCCACTGGATGGCGCTACACTTCTAATTAATAGTCTGTTGAGATAGTTATCTATTATTGTAGTCTATGGTTTAGTTTATTCTCGTGATACAAATTCGCTAGTGTTGGCGTCATAACAACACACCTCCCCCACCATTGAGTATTAAAGTATTATTACCTATTGATTACAATAACTAAAGGCTAGTTCAATTTGCGGCTAATTCTCGAAAAATGCGGACCAATAGGAAATAGCTTTGAATGTATAGTCGCATAATAGTTTACACAACGGTGGTCTTATGGTACATTGTTCGCCTGTTACGCGGTTGAGGTAGGTTCGATTCCTGGACCATGCACTGTTTTTTCTGTTAGGTTACAGTAGTTTTGTTTATCTAAGCTACTTTTGTTAGGTTACAGTAGTTTTATTAGTGGAGTTGATCGGCCTATTTCCACAGTTTATGCTTTTTGAGCGCGACGTTTCAGAAGAGGACTCTGCTACCGTCATCAGGCTTAGTCCTGAGAAGGACTGTTTTCGCACTTGAGTCGAATTCATATGTTATATATAATTTTTTCCCAAGCACTTGACTCCTCTCAGAATCGAACTTGCTACCTTTCACTTACTAGTCTGACACCTTTACAGCTGAGCCACTAAGTAATCCAATATATATTTTTTAGAAGTTATATATATATATATATATATATATATATATATATATATATATATATATATATATATACAGCGTGTTCAGCGAGGAATGGGACAGTGCAATATCTCGAGAGCGGATGAAGATTTTTAAATTACGAAAATATTTTTGTAAATATCTTCCAAGGGCGCACATTTGTTGGCACAAAGATTTGAATTAACGCCCATCACCGCCAGGTGGCGCTATCTCACTTCAATTTTTTAAATGCAATGCCCTATTTTTTATTTCATTTTTGGATTCTATGGTATATTTGTGATTACTTTTATTAAGACTCCTACCAACCTATCTTTTGTAGTTTCTGAGAAAAAAAATAATTTTTGGAATTTTATTAATTGAAAGCATACAAATTAAATTAAATGTTCAAATGTTTCTCCATCATTTTCTACACACGTTTGATAACGCCTAATTAATGTAACACTAGTTGCCGCTCTTAAAGTTTCTCGTGGTATGTTTGCACAAGCAATTCTAATTTTGTTTTGTAACTCCTCTACATCTCTAGAAGGTGTTTCATACACTACACTCTTTAAATGTCCCCAAAGAAAGTAGTCTAAGGGACTAAGGTCAGGAGAACGAGCTGGCCACATAATGGGACCATTTGTACCTATCCATCGTTGCGGAAACACTCTACTTAGATAATTTCTCACTATTGCGCTATTGTGCGCCGGTGAGCCATCCTGTTGAAAGTACATCACTTGCCGCAGATTTACATTTACATCTTCAAGCAAAGGAGGCAGTTGATTTTCAAGAAAATCCAAATAGCGTTGGCCTGTTAAGGTACCATTAAAAGAATATGGGCCATTGTCATCTATCATTCCGCACCATACATTTATGTTCCATCTCACTTGGAAATTGGTTGCTCTTACCCAATGAGGGTTTTCTGACGACCAGTAATGGGAATTGTGGCGATTAACGATTCCATTGTTTGAAAATTACTTTCATCAGACCACACGATACGACCTAGAAAATTAGGGTCTTGCATAATGTTCCATAAAAACTCCGGTGATAAAATTAAGTCTGCGATCTTGATCTCCTGCATGCAGTCCATGTACCAAATGAATTTTAAATGGTTTGTATTTATTAGATTTTAATATTTTATGGACAGAACCAACTGATACGGCACACTCTTCAGAAATAGATCTCACAGACACATGAGGATTATAAGCTACACATGCTAATACACCAACAGTGTGTGCTTCATCTGTTGTGTCTTTGTGCGATTCTCGCACTTACGGTTAGAAAATGACCGGTTCCCCTCAAAATATTTGCTACACGAACAAATGTATTTTTCCGGGATGGCGTCGATCGGGAAACCTGGCAGCATACAATACTTGTGAAGCCCTTGCATTTTTTCTACATTCACCATAAATTATTACCATATCAAAATATTCTTCGTTAGAAAACGTAAACATAATTATGGAATTTGAAGATGCACAGACGATTTTCAAAACTGAAACTGTAAACTGACAGAAACTTGACAGACACTTCATTACGCGTTTGTTTTCATGGCATGATAAATGTTTCACATGATTCTTAATCAACGACTGTGATAAGTTGGTCCCCCTTACAATTTAGTGTACAGCGTATCGCATTATTTCGGCGTTATCTTCATTATTTTTGTGGAAGAACAATCTTTTATCTTTCATTTTGTATAAAATTTGCTATTTTGTCTGTATCACTCAAATGTTATGAGCACTTGCTGTATTTACGTTTTTGTGCTAAAATTCCAAGGATTATTTTTTCTCAGAAACTACAAAAGATAGGTTCGTAGGAGTCTTAATAAAAGTCATCACAAATATGTCATAGAATCCAAAAATGAAAAAAAAAAATAGGGCATTGCATTTCAAAAATTGAAGTGAGATATCGCCACCTGGCGGTGATGGGCGTTGATTCAAATCTTTGTGTCAACAAATGTGCGCCTTTGGAAGATATTTACAAAAATATTTTCATAATTTAAAAATCTTCATCCGCCTTCGAGATATTCCACTGTCCCATTCCTCACTGAACACGCTGTATATATATATATATATATATATATATATGCATATGTTAAACTTTTTCGTGGTTGCGTAGAATTTTATTGCGCATGTTGCGCCGTAACCTCTTGCGCAGGTGTATTGCGCTTAAGCTCTTCGCGCATTATTGGAATCCATATATGTTTCATATCTGCACTAGCTTGGCTTATTGGGTTTTCTGCTAGTGCGATGTATGTGGCTTCTTTGAGTTTCCGACGAGTTGTGTTCTCGACCTTTGCCACTATCTGTATGTTATCCCATTGGATGCGGTGGTCTTCGTTCCAGACATGTTCGGCGATTCTTGATCTTTCTGTTCGCCCTTGCCGACGTTGTTCTTATGTTTCTGCGTTCTCACTTTGAGTGGTCTACTGCTCTCTCCTGTGTATGTTCTGCCGCATTCGCATGGTAGGTTGTATACACAATTCTTGGAATTCTGATCTTCATTGTATGGTTTGGTTTTGGTTAGTATTCCCCTGAGCGTCCTGGTCGATTTGAAGGCAATGCGTATCTTGTATTTGCTGCCTATCCTTCGTATTTTGTCTGAGGTACCTTGTATGTATGGTATTATCGCTGTATATTTAGGTTCTTCTTTTTCGGTTACCCTTTCCCTGTTTAGGTTAGGTGTTAGATCGGGGTAGCCATTTTCTCTGAGTGTTCTAGAGATATTTTCTTTTTCTCTGTTCTCTTGTTTTGAGCATATTGTTTTTGCTCTATCGTACAAATATTTTCCCACGCCTAACTTCACGTTTTTGTGGTGATTGGAGTTGTAGTGTAGGTACCTCCTCACGTGGGTAGGTTTCCTATATACACTTGTCGTGAAAGTGTTCTCACTCCTGTGTGAAGACCATCGCATCCAATGGGATAACATAAAGATAGTCTCAAAGAAGCCACATACATCGCACTAGCAGAAAATCCAATAAGCCAAGCTAGTGTAGATATGAAACCCATATGGATTCCAATAATGCGCGAAGAGCTAACTACGAAGGAAACAAGGAAACACGTGGTTGGTCCGCATTTTGTTAGATTTAGCTGCAAGTCTAGTTCGATTAGTCGACTGCGGTTACACTACTGTAAACTGTAGACACTTAGAGTCAAGTAAATTATCAGCTACATTATTAATGGAAATTAGAAAAAGTAACGACCCAAAATTATGTCCTTGAAGTACCCAAATCTACATTTGCACGATTTACACCCAAAAGATAAGTATTTATAATCAAAAAACCCTTTGAATAATTCAAAAAGCTTAAATTTTTTTTTAAATTTCATTCATTAATCTGTTCAATGATTTTAATCTCTTAAATCATTTTATCAGGGAAAGTTACACGTGATTTTAAATCAGTGCACAAATTTATTCAAATTATCTGCCCCTCGGATAAAAACCAATAAATGTTTTTACAAAAATAAGTTGAAAATTTCTATAAATTGTAATAAACCATAAGATATGTACATTAAAAAATCCAAGTTATCTAAAAAAAGTTCAAGGTCCAATGTACTTAAAGATAGACCATCAAATTCAGCTTTCAAGTGTGCAAAGATTATGAGATACCTCAAAATTTAGTGATTGTCACAAATATATCAGATCTTTTTTTTTTAAAAAAAAAGGGAATTAAGTAAGTAATAAACATAGTTTTTAAAATTTGGAAAAAAGGTGATTCAAATAAGTGAAATTATGTGTGATAACAGTGATAAAGCTAAAGATAAAAATATTTTCACATTTACAATTTTATAATTTTTACATAATTCTGTAAATTTAGCCAATCATCACCATGATACGTTATCATTTGATTATTTATCAGTTGTCTGAGTTACACAATCAAAAACGAATGCTTACACTTTTTTTAATTTTAATTTTTCAATTTAACGTGTATTTCATCTTAAAAGTTATTTAAATTTTACAAATAAAAGATGCAGACCTTTACGAAATTAATTACAATTTATAAATTGCAGACGTAGTAAGATTTATTAGCTAAATTTACCACTCCCGTCTACATTATAAAAGATACAATGGCATTACAAATGGCTTTAGGGTTTGTCTCAAAATATTGATTGTTTTCTTCTTCACTAGGATAGGAGAGCTTGATGATACACTATTTACTTGAAATAAGGCAGAAACTAAATCAGTTTGGATAATTAATGTGATTAAATATTTTAGTAATCGTTAATTTACTAATTAATTAATGTTTGGCGAAATAGATCCTGTTTTTCTAGTACGATTTAACCTCAAACTGTTATGTTTGTATTCCAATATAAAAATATTTTTTTGATTAAAAATTAACCCATTATAACCCACCGTACCCAAATGACACTTGCGGCTAATTCTCGATATATGCGGACCAATAGGAAATAGCTTTGAATATATAGTTTTTAAAATGAAGCGGTAAACAAAGGAACACAGGAACGTGCCGATGACCAATTGCGCATGCTTTATCTACATAAATAGGAATTTTTATAAATGGTTTAAATATCACTTTCAATGTTAAACTGCTAGAGCACTGATAAAAGTCGCCTTCCACGCTATTGTTGCGGGTTCGAATCCCAGCCCATGCAATTTTTTTTTAGGTTACTGTAGTTTTGTTTATTTAATCTACTTTTGTTAGGTTACAGTAGTTTTGTTTATCTAATCTAATTATGTTAGGTTACAGTAGTTTTGTTTATCTAATCTAATTATATAGGTTACAGTAGTTTTGTTTCTCTTATCTAATATAGATACTCGCCAGCGCCTTGTTCAGACAGCTACGATGACGTCACATATCGGCACCTTCCCATATTCCTTTGCTCACCGCCTTATGTTTTTAAATGGTTTAAATAACAGTTTCAACGTCAAACTGAAAGACCACGGTTGGACTAGTGATATTATTGCTCGCCTGACACGCGGTTGAGGCAGATTCGATTCCCGGCTCATATAATTTTTTTTCTGTTAAGTTACAGTAGTTATGTTTATGTTTTTTTCCCTATTATATCGCAGATTTTAGATTTTGAATTAGCAGCTAAAGATAGGAATTGTAACGCCTGAACGCATGCGCTGTTCGGAATGGTGGTGGTTTTTCAATTTTTTTTTCTGTTAAGTTACAGTAGTTTTGTTTATCTAATCTAAACTAAATAAACAAAAGCGACTGATGCCCGAACAGCGTATGCGTTATTCATGGAGCTTATTCCTATCTTTAGTTGCTACTGATTTTTTACCTAACTTCGTCGTTTGGCTTTAATAGTGTAAGGTTGAGCACAATCGCGGCTGGAGTCAGGCGGCAAGATAAGCGAGCGACCCTACGGTCACGAACCGTAAGGTTACACTTTATTTTGAATTTAAATTGTACTATATTAGTTGGATTATTGAATTTTTTCACAACTTGCGGCCATAATGGCCTACTATTACCAATATCAAATTAAAACGGGACCGACCACTCAACAATTTATTCCAATGCAGATAGACCAAAGCCCACAAACACAATTTCCTCAACAACAACTATCAGTACACTCAGCCTCAAATATAAATAATACACTCACGCAGTTCCCCGTTCAGGGTTTACGTCAGTCCCAAAACATTGCGCCAAACTGGCAAACTGTTGTTCATAAAAGTAATAAGCGTGGGCGACAAGACAACCCAGCCAAACAAATTGACCAGGTTAAACAATTCAAAACTACAAGTTACTGGCTAAACCCCACTAACTGTTTTGAGCTACTTAATGATAAAAATCTACAAGAACAAGAGCCAAGTACTTCTAAAAACACTGAACCGAAACCCCCACCGATATTTGTTCCCGGAGTTAGAACCACTGAACCATTAATTACCTGGAATCGATAGCTAAAGATGAGTATACCATCAAAGCTCTCACCAATGATGCATTCAAAATACTTATAAACACACCTGAAAAATATAGACTAATAACCAAAGGCCTGATAGAAAAAATACTGATTTCCATACCTATCAGGTGAAACAAGAGCGTAGCTTCAGAGTCTTTCTCAGAAATCTGCATCCATCAAATAGCATAAATGGAATAAAAAGATGAACTAAAATCGCGTGGACACACAGGAATGAATATATGGAATGAGAAACAAGCCGTTACGAAAAAAAAGCTACCCCTTTTCGTTGTAGAATTAAAGCCATCTGACAATAACAAAGACGTATACAATATCAACAGACTGATGCACTGCGTAATCAAATTTGAACCGCCGCGCGTCAAACGAACTATACCTCAATGGTTCAGGTGCCAAAAACATGGGCAAACAAATTTTTTTTGCAACAGAACACCTCGTTAAATGCACTGGCACTCACAAAACATCTCAATGTGAACATAAAGAAAAATACAAAGAGGTGAAGTGTGTAAACTGCAATGGGAATCACCCTGCAAGTTATACAGACTGCCCTACATATAAGGAAATACAGTAAACAATGCCCCCCCCCCTAAGGGCAAAGTCACTCCCAACCACACGATTGTACCAACCTGGCCTAACTCATGCACAAGTATTATCCTACAACGCCACAAATGTTCCCTAGCCACAAACTTTGAGTCCGTTAGATCCCTCAAACGATATGGCCGAATTAAAGCAGGTGATGAAGCAATTAATGGAGCAGATGAGCACAATGCTGAACCTGCTAACCACGATAGTAACCAGAACACACAATGGCTCAACACCTTAAATTAGCAGTATGGAATGCCAATGGGCTGCTACAACACAAAGAACTTAGATCATTTATTGCAAACCACTGCTTAGATATTGTGTTAATACTCGAAGCGTACTTTACTGACCGCAGCTACTTCAATATCCTGCGTTTTACAGTTTACGTAACACAACATCCAGATGGTACTGCCCATGCTGGCACTGCTATAATTATCAACAACTCAATTAAGCATCATGAACTCCGCATATACGGTGAACCATATCTTCAAGCCACAACAATAGTAGTCGAAGACTGGCTAGGGCCAGTTACGAAATCTACTACCTACTGCCCACCAAGGCATAACAATAAACAAGAAAGCATGTTCACTGGGGTTGTCGAATAACTACCACAAGAGGTAGAAAAATGCTGAAAGCTGTAAATAATATGAATCTACAACCCTTGTCAACAGGCGAACCTACATACTGGCCGCCTACGGACCCTCCAAATCAGCCTGACTTACTTGACTTGTGCTTCGTTAAAGGGATAAACTTAAATTTACTAAGTATTAAATCTTACATTGACCTCCCAACTGACCATTCACTGTATATACTTCCCTAGTTACGATATATTATATTTTTTATAAACAATGAAGCATCACAGTCAATTTTTTTGTATGTCAATGTGAGCCCGCAATTCGCTAAGCTTTTGCACATGACAACACGTGACTGATTGTACATTTTTATATGGTATACGCAATACTCTTCTAACTGAGTTTGGAGCGATTGCGACTTGCCTCCTCGATAGCTCAGTTGGAAGAGCCCCACTCTAGCAAAGTGGAAGTCGTGGGTTCAAGTCCCACTCGAGTTAATCCTTTACGGTATGTACTTTAAAAGTTAATTTTAAATAAAGACAGTTAATAATTATTATATTGAACTTCTGTCCGTTCATTAACCATTTCTATAGTTATTTTTATTAAGCTTTCCTGAAAATGATGTGTTAATTATTAGGAGCAAGTGTGGATTCACAATGACTTAGCATAAGAAATACATAAACTTAAAAATAACATAAAAAATACATAAAGTTGAATACCAGCTTTTAAATTACCCTCCCTGTTCACAATGCGCGCCAGGAAATTTACATTATTTTGAATTAGGCGCCATTTTTTTATCCAATCGTGATGATCCCCGTCGTTTTCTTGGCAGGCGTCACAACTAACCAGTGTTGCCAACCGGACGGTAATTACTGTACATGTACGGTATTTGGGTGCTAAATACGGTATACGGTTCGAACTTTATTACCGTACGCAAATGTAGGTAATTTCAGCTTTATAAATAACTCACAAAAATATGTTGAGAATGCAGTTAAGAAATACAGTTACGCGCCTTGCGACATCTATTAAGTGAGCAATGAACTGAGCTGCTACAATTTACATAACATGCAAAAACTAGTTTAGGCGGAGTTTATGCATAAGATTTCGCACGAAAATTTGTTCGTACGAATTCGTAAGAAATCATCGGAAGTAAAACAAATGGGTATTTTGCTTACGATCATTTGTTACGAATTCGTATGTTTTTTCAATACGACCAAAATACTTTGTTTTTTTTTTAATAGTTGTTCGTACGACTAGCTTGCGTTTTATTGTGTTTTGAGTGATGATGATAACATAAGATTACGAAATACTTACTAATAACTTTAGTATACGAAAGAAGACACCTATGGTATCAAAAAATTATGGAAAGATTTAATATTAATTCTTTAAATCAATAATTATAATATGCGACAAGCAAAATATTTCACAATTAAATCGACTTTGTCAGGAGCAATTTATTTCCGTTTCAGAATTCTCCATTTTGAGATTATTATATCAAAGGTGCATTCGACAAGGCGCCTTGCTCAGGAAAGGCAGTAATTAAAACTTTCTTGTCCCTGCATTGTATCTGGCAATGTCTTCGGTCCAGGTACACAAAATGTATTTTGTTTTAGATGATAGTAGATGACGACGCAGTGAAAATACTACCATCACTATAATTTTCCATAATCTGCAACTTCGACTCTTATAAATTTGTATTGCGCATCAACCAAACTTTGAAATACAATCGAAAAATATTTTTTATAATTGAAATAGAATGACCCAGATTTCGCAGCACATTTAATTCTAGTATGGCCATGTATGGCTGAATAGGGAAACTTCCATTTCTATAAAACTGTTCAACAGTGGACAAAAACATTGTTTCTGTTGGAAAAGGCATATGCTTTGGGTATAAAGTATTCCATATATAAATAAATTATACTAAACCCTCATCACTATTGTTAGGCTCTCGTGTGACTCTGTAGCTCACAAGTATTTAGATAACCAACTTATTTTGCAACATTCTCTACTTGATCTAACTCCAGTGTGTAGTCGTTTAGGAGTGATTGTTGACAGCAACTAAAATTTTATCCGGTGGTAGGACAATACCGTTAGTAGGGAATGCTACATCGTCCGGGGCACGATTTGGCCAGTAACCGATCTGCTCGCTATTACTCAAGAGAACAATACAATCGCCTCGGATCGACCTGGCTACAAGGGGCGGTCAAGATCGAAACAGACAGGCCCCGTTGCTGACGACTATGCAAGGAATGAATGGCGAGTCGGTACGTGGAATGTTAAAAGTATGCATGGTAAAGAATTTGAAATTTCGAATGTAATGTACGAAAGACACCTTGATATTCTGTGTGTGTCGGAGACAAAGCGCAAAGGAAAGGATGCTATGGAGATGGAGGATGGCAGCCTAGCACTATGGTCAGGAGTTGAGACTGAAGTGCATGGCGCAAAAGGAGTTGGGGTAATCGTAAGTGAAAGAGCGAAAAGATGTGTTAAACAGTACGAATTGGTATCTCCCCGGGTAATATGGGTTAGAATGAAAGTGGAGTTTCGAAGAATTTTTCTTATTGCATGCTATGCACCGGTGAATGGAGAAAGAGACCAGGAGCGTGAGAACTTCTGGAATGAAGTAGAGAACGTGTTGAACGTATGTAAGCCAAACGAAAGAGTGATGATAGTGAGGATATGAACGGATGGGTGGGTGTACAGAGAGAACATACTGAACGCGTTCTAGGAAAGTTCGGAGACCAAAGAGTCAATGAGAATGGTGAACGCCTGGTGAACATCTGTGTGGAGAGAAGCCTGTTTGTATCCAATACGTGGTTTAAACATAAAATGTGCATATGTATACATGGCAAAAAGGTGAATCTAAAAGTATGATAGACTTGATAGTGTATGATGAACGGCTTAGAAACCTGGTGAAAGACACAAAAGTAATGCGCGGATCGGCGAGTGGGTCGGACCACTTTTTGGTTATATCCATAGTGTGTTTGGGGCAAAAGTGGGTCTGGAGAAGGAAAGCAAACCTAGTGCGGAAGTCCAGAATTAGGGTAGACAAATTAGTGGATAATGATACGAGAATAAAATACGCAGATGCTGTGAGTAAAGAGTTGAATGTGAATGAAACAGTATGGAACGAACAAATAAAACATACCCACGATGAAAGTGATTGGATAAGCTAAAAAACTGTGTTATCAATTGTGCCGTGCGGATATGTGGAAGAGCGACTGTATGTAGACAGAAAAAATGTGCTTTGTGGAATAACTCGCTAAAAAAGGCAGTATCTAAGAAAAAGATGCGTACATGGCAATGATTGCTACAAAAAATGAGACCGAGAAGAAGCGATTGTATGAGGTGTACAGATTAAGAAACAAAGAAGCGAAGGAGGCAGTGAGAATAAGTAAAGAGGATGTGATGGCAGTGGAAGGAGAGGAAATGCAGAATGATTTTGAGTAAAACAAAAAACTCTTCTGGAAATGTGTCAAAAACACAAAACGTGGACCAAAACGTTGCATGAGTGATGAACATGAGCAACGAAATAGTATGGGACAATTGTGGACAATTCTGGAAAGAATATTTCGGAAAGCTGTACTGTAGTGAGGAAAGTAAGACTGAAGGGTTAAATAAGGAGAATGTAGAAGGAATAATGAATGAAACTGAGAAGGATATTGAGATAAATGAGGTAGAGAAAACGGTAGGAAGGTTAAAAACGGTAAGGGAGCAGGCGTAGATGAAATCACTGGTGAAATGCTAAAGTATGGGGGTGCAAAGCTTATAGGAAGATCGTATGGCTTATGTGTGGAAAAGTTCCCAGGGATTGGAAGAGCGCGATCATTGTACCACTGTATAAGGGTAAGGGAACAAGAGTGATTGTAAGAACTACAGAGGAATAAGTTTGCTCAGCGTGCCTGGTAAAGTATTTGGAAGAATACTGATTGATAGAGTACGAGAAACTACACAAACTAAGATTTGGATGTGCAGGGTGGCTTCATGCCAGGGAGAGGATGTGTCGATCAGATGGTTGCTCTCCAGCAGGTGATCGAAAAGTGTTTAAAGGTAAAAAGGAAGCTGTACTGTGCGTTTGTAGATCTGGAGAAAGCATACGACAGAGTGAATAGGGAGAAGCTGTGGGAAATATTAAATGAATATGGCGTAAATAAAGGTCTAATAAATGGAATAAGGGCAGTATACAACGGTAGTCGGGCATGTGTTAGGGTGAGAGGATGTGAGTGAATACTTTAATATTGAGCAAGGAGTGCGACAAGGCTGTGTGATGTCACCGTGGTTGTTCAATGTATACATGGATAAATGTGTTAGACAAGCATGTACGATACAAATGGTGTAATGGTTGGAGACGTAAATGTACGACTTCTGGTGTATGCAGATGACACAGTCTTATTAAGTGACAGTGCGGATGAGCTACAAACCGCTCTGAGGAAGTTTGATACAGTCTGTGAGAGCATGGACCTAAAGGTAAACGTGAACAAAAATAAGATTGTGGTGGTCAATCGGGAAGGTGGAAAGAGAGTAGAGTATTTACTCTGCAAGATGAAATTCTGGAGCAAGTGGACGAGCTAGTATATCTGGGTATAATGTTTACTGCAGATGGTACAATGGAGGTCGAGATTGGACGAAGGGTCAATGCTGGAAGGAAAGTGATTGGAAGTATGTGGACGATAATGAGAAACGAAAGCATGAGCCTAGCTGCGAAACGAGCAATCTATAATGGCGTGTTTGTCCCGTCAGTACTGTATGGAAGTGAGACATGGGTATGTAAAAAAGCATGAAAGAAAATTAAATGCCGTGGGTATGAGATTCCTGAGAAGCGCATGTGGTAAAACGAGAAGGGATAAGATAAAAAATGAATGCATAATGTCAGAGTGTGGTGAGGAAAAGACGATGATGGATAGATATAAAGGTGTACATTACGTTGGTTTGGTCACATTGAGAGAATGAACAACGCAAGATTAACGAAGCAAATATATGTGGGTGAGGTTAGAGGAAAGGCCTGGTAGGCCGCGTAAAACTTGGCTGAATGTAGTAGAATGTATGATAAAGAAAAGATAAAATTGTGTATCTAAGACGGTAGAAAATCAGAAAATGTCAAAAAGAAAGTGTACACTTAATAGAGATTTGGACAGAGATTGTCCATTTATTAAAAAGACCTCAGCTAGTGATGTAAAGTGCTTAAAAATTTGTGTACAGTTTTCACTTTCAAATGGCGGAGAGGCAGATATTGTTCAACACATGTCGATACTTAAGCATAAAAAGGCAGATACTGTTGCTTCTAGTAATAGCAGTGTCGCCTTTTTTTTTTGTAAGCACAGATTTGGAAATGAACAAAATCTAGATGCGATTAAATGTACTTTGTCATGATCCACAATCAGTCCTTTCGTTCTATGGATTGCACTAGTAAGCTAATAAAAAGTTGCTTCCAACAAAAATTTTCATGTGCTAGAACTAAATCTGAAAGTATTGTGTGTTATATTTTTACAAAAAGAACCATTAAGCTCCATACAAAATGATCTTGGAACGGTCAATTTTGTAACAATACATACCGATTGTTCATATCACGGGATCGTAAAAATTTGTCCTATACTTATAAGATATTTTATGAAAGACAAGGGCATTCAAGTAAAACTTTTGGAAGTTGTAGATCTTCCAGGTGAAACTTCAGACGTCATATCCGAATATATTATTAAAACGGTTAACAAATACGAATTAACAACAAAAGTAATGGTAATGTGCGCTGGCAATACAAATTGCAATTTTGGAGGAGCATACATGACCAAAATAACGTCTTTCATAAAGTTCAGCAGTTACTTTTGGAGGAAAAGCAGCATCTCCTATAAAATAGTAAGGCATTTCGATGTTGCTGTTTGTCAGAAGTATGGGTGGAGGCAACGGGAGTATCTTGTTCAGCAAACTTTAGCCAAATAAAGAGGAAAAAAGCCTAATTCATCTAGATTTGGATATTTTGAACTGGAAATTCATATTAGATTTAGCAAATTTTCCAGTTAACCAAATTTGGGGGTGAAAACGAGACAGTCTTCATTTTATATCGACGCGAAACTGTCGAAACTTTGAATTTTGCGGCCATTTTAATTATGTAGTTTGAAATTGTACAAAATTTCAAATTTTAAAATTGAAAGTTTTTCGTCGGCAATCATTAAACATAAGGTTGTTTAAACCTGTTAGTAATAGTATATTAGATTTAAAAGGGCCTAAGCGTCGAATTAAGAGATCTGACCACAGAAAAAATATTGTTGTGCATTTAAGTTAGACAAGTAATTGTCACCAATGGTGTTCGTTTATTCTAATTATTACCAATCAAAGTAGATAATACCACTGTATTAAATTAGAAAGAAGGATACGGACTAACTTAACACATAATAGGGTATAAAAATTCCACTTATATTTAAATTGATTGTAATATAGATATTCCATATTTTTGATAGTTAATTTAAAAGAAATTAATATAAATTTTTCAATGCCTCAATTACTTAATTTTTAAGTTAAAAATATAATTTAATTCATTGTCCCGTAAGTAGAGAAAGCGTTTAGCACACTAATTGTATATTATTGAATCAGTTCATAAATAATTCGGTTATAAATCGATATTTATGATTAAACGTCGGAGATTATTTTAATTAAATTAGCTAAGTCGAAATTTTCAATTGAACTTTATACGAACAGATAGATTTGAGTAAGTTTATATTAATATATCGGAGGATTTAGAAGTAAATCGTACACTGAATTCATTTACAGTTACCATTTTATCGATGCATTGATTCTCCAATAATAGTATTAAATAATAACTTTTAATAGAGTTGACGATTCAAATTATATTTAAAGTGGTTTACATGAAGGGATATTGAGGTAACCCGATTCACAATTTAAATTAAAGGCACCTTACCAGAATTAACTTATAACGGAAATGAGTTTTCTAGTATTCTAGAACTAAAATTAATGTTATTTATTTTGTTGTTTATTATAATTTAGACAATTCATATTGAGTGTAAATTATAATTACATTACAACCATCTATAAAGGAGCTAGCCTGGGTAAATAATTTTTTTTTTTTATTTTATTCAATACATCATACAATTACCAACGTTACGATACAGAATTAACCACTTTTATTTCAACTACGATTAAGGTGTCATTACAATTTGGCTTCGAAAGTGGGACTTGTATCTTTACAATTTAGCGCCCATCCTGTGGGTCACGAATGACCAATGAGTCATTACAAGCCTGTGTAAACCAGATAGGGAACATAGTTAGACAACACTTTCTTTTATGCAGAAGATTTATCTATCATCAAACAAATAATACTGTCCTCACGAAGCAAGAATGTTTCGGTTCGCGCAGCTGACGTGACACGCTTTTTACACATTAAACAAATTGTGATATTATAAATTGTATTTTACATTAACTATTGTTTATCAATTAATACAATTTGGAAAATTACCCTTTATAACACAATCAACATTCCGGAATTATTATTGTTTCCCAATTTAGTTGATTTCTAATTACACCAATTGCGATCGTGATATAAAGCCATATCCTTGTCAAAATTCTATATTAGGGCAACGCGAACAAATAATACGTAGGCAAACAATGTGCATAATTATTTTAAAATTGTTAATCCTTAGCATACTTTACAAGAGCTTAAAGAAATAATCACTACGGTAACTGAAGTGTCTGTTGTCAGTGTCCAAAATAATTAAGGAAGGCGAAGCTAACGTGGAAGAAAGAAAACCTCAATTTTCGACCTCTGAAAAAAATGTCCACTTGAACCTCCTGCAACGAATTTAGAACCTTATGAAAAACCGTTTTTCCGAAACTTTACAACTTTCACAAAACGCAGGGTGCTCGGGTGACTGTAAGTGCTTTACGTGATCAGCTTAAAACAGATTTGGACTGTAATGGCGATACAATCTTATCAGGAATAATTTTAAAAGAACTCGGCTTCAAGTGGCGCCGAACTGTAAGCAATAGGAGACTTTTAATAGAAAAGAACGATATTCGATCTCTAAGGATTGAATACTTACAACGAATAAAATATTACCAAGAACCAAAACGTCCCCTTGTGTACATGGATGAAAGTTATGTGGAATGCTGTTTGTGTTATAAAGGGCAATTTTCCAAAGCATTAAAATTGGGTTTTCTCTGAAACGTGCCAGGTTATGAAACAAAAAATAACCGGTTTGAAATGTACAAGAATTTTGCGAGAGGTGCATACAATTTAAAAAAAAAATCGATTCAGTTAACAAGAAAAAATGTTTCACATTTTCCCGTCTCAAGTAATTCTTAAGTAGCACATATCCTTTACACTTTATATCATTGTAATGCTGTTTTTAAATAGGTGGATTTATTTTTGAATGTGTTTTAAACATGTGTATAATTAGGCGCTAATTATGCGCCATTTTGTGCCGTTGAAATTGAATTTTGTATCCTCATAGGAAATAAGTTAAGCAAAAATTCTAAAAACACAGCTAATTTCAAGGAGCCCCGAACTTCTAGATAAATCATCTTTTTCTTATGCCGCAATTAAGCGCCATTTCGCGCCGTTAAAATAAAGTTTTGCGCCCTTACCGAAAATGAGTTATTGTATCATCACATTGACACTGTTAACTTCACAGCTGTGAACTTCTGCATGAACTTTTTTCTTATGCAGGAATTAGGCGACAATTATGCGCCATCTTGAGAAATTAAAATAAAGTATATTCTCCCATAAGAAACAAGTTAGTGCGAAAATTACATCGACAGGGCGGACTTCACAGTCATAAATTTTTTCTAACGCGTTAATTAGTGCTAATTACCGCATAATTAGATGCTAATTACCGCATAATTGGTGTCTAATTACTGTGTTGCAGTGGATAAAGAACCCTACAACTTTAAAATGTAAAAATTAGTAATTTTTATGTTATCATATTTCATAAGTAATTTATAACGACAAGGATATTTAAAGAACACACGAGCTGGAGTTCCCTTAGGATTAAGATTAGTAAGAATAATGTAAAATCAAATAAAGTTAGAATTAGAAGAAATTTAGTATAGTCATAATGAAAGAAAATGGGTTAACTATAATTAAATATAAATATAAACATTATAGCATAACAAAAAATTGATCAAATTCACGACTCGGTAAGTTAGCCGCGCCGATGTAATTTTTACATGTTACCTTGTTACCTTATAAGGGAGTATAATCTAATTTTAATAGAAGTAAAACGGTGCTTAATTATCGCACAAGAAAAAATCAATTTATTCATAAGTTCATTCTGTAAAGTTAGCTTTGAAATTTTTACAATAATTTGTTTCCTATAAGGGCGCAAAATTTTATTTTAACGGTGCCTAATTACTGCGTATGAAAAAATATTTATCCAGAAGTTCGTGGCTCCGTGAAGTTAGCGGTATTTGTAGAATTTTTGTTACAACTTATTTCCTATTCGGGGGCAAAATTTAATTTCAACGGCGCAAAATGACACACAATTAGCGCCTAATTATATACAGTTTTAATTCACATTATTAATAAATGATCCGGATATCTTCACACACCTGAATAACACGATATACGACATATTATTCTTATTATTATTGTTTAGATCAGTCTTTCTTAAAACTAGTGATTTATAAACGTTTAAAACAAGTAAATATATAGTAACAGAATGTAAACTTTTTAAATTAAGCAATGGCTTGCTCTGTACCAGAAAATCAATTTATTTTCGAAATGGACAACAAATGGTGAATGGATTTATTCAGTAGCGAATAATTTCCCTAACAAAGAATTTGGTTACAGTCAAGGATTATATAACCCTTGGGTTACGGTAACTTAAGCAGACATATTCGCAAACTTATTAAACTCTTTCGCACTACAGGCAGTCTCGATAAAGGTAAATCATCAGGACGTGGAACTGTTTTAATTAAATGTTTTAGATGATGTACGAACACGCATGGAACGCAGTTCTAAAAAATCTTAAGGGGAATTGTCCTAACAAACAAGTATAACGTTTGAATTATTTATTTGACTAAGACCGCAATTAATTATCTTATGTATTTTAGTAATCCATTAAAATTAAAAATTATATTATACGTACTACAGTATGTTTTCACTGTAAAATAACAATTACAATTATTAACAAAAAACTATTTCTTTGTAAGATTTGACTAGATCTTTCATTGGTATGTCAAATTTTTATTTGTGAGTGCTTTTATCAATTTCAAGTTATCAAACTTTACACTTACATCACAATTTGATTTAATTTTGTTAAATTTGCTCTTTGATTATGACATTTTTCACTGTTAGCCTTCGACCGCTAAAGGGTGTTCTAACTTGTCATCTTCAAGACAGTTTAATTTATTAAGGATCTAGTTATTCTTTACTAAAATTGTATTCCATAGTTGGCTTTATACGTTTATCAAACTGTTATATTAATAGCAGGCTTATATTTAAGTTTTCACTTTTTCATATTTCATAAATTTGCTCTATCACCTCAAACAATTCTAAAAGATTTTACCACTACTGAGGGCGATAATTGTAATTGTTATCGAAACGTATAGACATTAAATATGAAAATACACCATTTCAACCCAAAATTTAAGTAATTTAATTATCTGTAATTTTGGAGAAAGTTTACTTTTTCATTACTATTATGTTCGTGTACAGAGAGAAGCTATTGCAATATATAAACATCATAATAACTTAAACAAGCAAGAACAAAAACTTAGATTAAATAGGTTTTGACATCTTGTAATTAAAAAAGATAAAATGGTATGCCTTATTTTTAATTGTAACTGTAAGTATGTCTAGGTCTTTTGCTGCCTTTTCCTTTACATCGAAGTAAATGATACATCAATTAAGCATGTTATCACAGCATTGCAATGATTTAGCCGATGTTAAAATTAAGATTACCTAGAAATTTAATTAGTACACTTTAAAATTAAAGTTTTTTTACATCTTTGGACTTATTATGATTAAGTTTTGTTAAATTTGTTTTCGATTGTGACATTTTTCATTGTTAGAGGGTGTTCTAATTTGTAATTATCAAGGCGGTTTAATAATATTTAATCTATTAAAGATCTAGCTTATCTTTACTGAAATAAAATTAGATCCCTTTTACTGTTAATTAAAATTTAAGGTACTTAAGGTAGATAACTTTGGGAATTTAAACCTTGTAAGAGTCATCCCGATATAATTAATAGAGGTTTTCGTCAGATAGATAGCACTTTACTCCCTGCAGGAAGTGAATTGAACGTGCTTTGACAACTTATCAATACTCTGAAAGTTTATTTTAATTTTTATTATTATCATAATATACGAATAGCGTTAATGAATTTGAGAGTATCATTTCGTTACTGAGTGTAATAGAATATGTAACCGGGTCATTATTATTTAGGTAGTACCAAAATGTGAAAGATATTTTGTTTACGTTCAAGTTTCCGAGTGATTTATTTGTTTTGTGCAAATTGTTGATTTATGCAACTTTATAGCGGCAACGTTCAATTATTTTCTTTCATGTTAATGAAAGCTTTAACGTAAGAATTTGTGAGAGTTTTCTCTATTAGATTATTTGCTAGTTTGGAGTTGTTTTTTTTTACATAATTTTATTTTAAGATGTTTCTTTAGGAATTAACGTAACATAAAAATAGAGTAAATAAGGATGACCGATCCGCTCGTCCATTAGCAAGTCATTTTATTGCGATCGCGTACAAATATTTTGAGGTTTTGCAGGAAACACCGGAACAAGGCTTTAATTTACTGATTCACCTGGTTTTGCGATAAAAGTAAGCAAGTTTTTTTGTTTGTTTGGAACTTATAAATTTATAACTTACCCTTATTGTGTCTTATGTATTACGAGCTATCCTAATCGGAAAATTAATAACACGCCCACCCCTTTTATTCCACTGAGCTAACGAACCCTTCCTTATCTGTTACTTCCGATCTACTGCCATTATCGCGCGTAAAAAAGGTTCATTAAAGCTTTTCCAGATTGTATTATTTTGTTACTCCCCTCAACCTACTAGAGCCCTACTGTATTTTCTTAATCGGATCAATTAGAGCTCATTTAGAGCTATTTGGAGAGCTCTAGTACTCGATTTGGAGCTTTGTCAGTTTTTTTTTTGAAAAACAGGTCGCTGTCAGCTTGTATCAAAGCTAGCAGCGGCGCGCGGAAATAAACAAAAATGGAAATATTGAAGGTCACACGGATTTAGAGTTCATTTAGAGCTCTCAAATTATGAAACTTAAAAAAATAAAAAAAATGCCCCTTCTAATAATAAAATCAAGTAAAATTAAAAATAAACCCTGGATGATTTAGAGCTAACTTAATAAATTGAAAAAACCACCCTATCTACCCTCAAAGAACCCCTTAAACTACTTTTATATAAAAAAGTTAAAGCTCTTTAAAATTATACGTGACTTATTCCTGCTTTATACTTAATAAAACAGGAATGTCGCATTATTAAAGTCCACCCCTTTTTGCAAAAACTACCCCAAAATACTTAAAAAAATTTTTTCATAGTAGCTGAAAGATACATTTTTCAAATGTCATTTCATTTTAGTATCTTGCCGATGAAGTCGCTGACACTATTAAATTAGGTCGACGATTTGCACTCCCCCAAAATGCCCAAACGGATACGTGGGCTAAAATTTCTGAGAATAATGTCTAAGGTGGGAAAATCTTTTACGAAGGGGTGGGGAGAGGGACGAGAAGAAAATTTCATAATGATAGTGTAGTTATGGTCCAAGACGATTAAATATTTTTCAAAAAAATAAGCACTTTTGCCTTAAAAAACCTCCCATTACCTCTAAATTGTAACTTATTTGATTTTGAAAATTTTATCCATTTGTAAAAAGATACGAAATCTTGAGAAACGAACTATACAACGTCGCGACAAACTTTAAATGGCACAAACTAAATTGTCTTACAATTTAAAGCATATTGAAGCCACATAAAACTCGTTAGGAAGATTATTGTGTATTCCGAAATTTATGTTTTTTTAATCATAGACAAAGCTTGCTTATGAAAAAGTTTTTTAGCAGCACATTGCATTTTTTCAAAAAATTTAATGGGCTGTAAATCAGCTTTAGCGTCTTTACTTTTGGAAAAATTAAACACGATATATTTTCATTCTCAGAAATTTTAGTCCGCGTATCCGTTTGGGCACCTGTGGGGAAGAGCACTTTCTTGGCAAGACACTAAAAAGAAATGACATTTCAAAAATGCGTGTATAATTTTAAAGTGTGGTTTTTTCAATTTATAATTTTGTATTAAGAGCTCTAAACCATCCAAGCTTTATTTTTAATTTTACTTGATTTTATTGTTTAGGGGTAGTTTTCGTATAGAAAGGGTATTTTTTTATTTTTCGAGTTTTATAATTTGAGAGCTCTAAATGAGCTTTAGATCCGTGTGACCTTCCAATATTTTAATTGCTTTCTCATATACGTACGTATAAAGAGAAAACAATGTAATCGGTTTTAATTTTCAAACACCTTTTTTTACATATCTCGAGATTTTGTGGCCTAAACAAAACGAAAAACATATATTTAGAAAAAACAATTTCGTGTCTGATTGTATGTCTGTATGTGAGTGTGCGCGTATCTCTGAATCATTAGTTATCGATAAAAAAGCCATTTTTAGAAAAAAAAATAGAGTCTGTGTGTGTGCGTGCGTGCATGCGTGCGTGCGCGCGTGCGTGCGCGTGTGCGTGCTTGCGTGGTGGGAGCGTGCGTGTGCGTGTACGTGCGTGTGCGTGCGTGCGTGTGAGTATGTGGGCGCGCGCGGGATATCTTTTTAACCATTACAGCTATCGATATGAAATTGGGTACAAAAATTCTTTGCCATAAAATCTAGGTCAAGTTCGTTAATGAGCAAAATCCAATCTTCAGGGGATCAGAAAACTTAAAAAATTCATTGCTTCAAATTTTAAAAAGTTACATAATTAAACCAACAAACTAATACTTCTTTATATAATTTCAAAATAAAAAAATATATAATAACCAGTGGCGCACCGTTTTTAGGGTGCAAAATTGTCCATTTTTTAATTTATCAACCGATTTTTTTGAAAGTCGAGCATTGGGGGTTTTTAAAATTTAAAATTAAAATTTGTCACAATTAAAAAATTCAAAATGGCGGATCAAAAATGGGGGATTATCGTGTTCATTTAATTTATCAATGGATTTTTTTAAAGTCGGGTATTGGGGGTTTTTAAGATTGCAAAGTGTAAATCATTTGCCAAAATTAAAAAATTCAAAATGGCGGATCAAAAATGGGGGATTATAGTATTTAAAATCCGATATGACTAAAGTTCAGCTATTATGGGCTAATGATCAAATTTACAACTTTGTTAATTTGTAAAACAGTATCTAAATAAAAAAATTTTAAAAACTGCCAGTGGCACACCGTTTTTAGGGTGCAAAACTTTTTTTGAAAGTTGGGTATTGGGGGTTTTTAAGATCGCTAAGAATAAATCATTTGTCAAAATTTAAACATTCAAAATGGCGGATCAAAAATGGGGAATTATCGTGTTTAAAAACCGATATGACTCAAATTCAGGTACTGTGGGCTTTGAAGTTATTCATTTACATACATGAGAAAGTATTATGGTAGATAATTTGGCAGCGGTTTTTTTTTTAATTTTAATTTCGAATGTTGTATTAATTTATTATGTGCAGACCACGTCCCAAAAACAAAATTACTTCACAGTTTGGCATTAAACACATTTCGTGATGTGTGTATTATCATTTAACAAAAAGACATGTTCTCCTATCAGGTTGATGCATAAGGAATGGCGTTTTTTATTTAAAATATATATATATATATATATATATATATATATATATATATATATATATATATATATTACTACAAAATTTACAACATATTAATCAATTATATATTCTCCGTTATTATTAACGACTTCCTTCCAGCGTTCAACAAGTTTTTCGATACCTCTACGGTAAAAATCGTACGGCCTTGAAAAAAGATCCAACCAAATCCGTAATTCCACATCATTATTGAACGAAACACCCCGCAAACTGTTCGAAAGTGATCGAAATAGGTGAAAATCTGACGGAGCCAAATCAGGAGAATATGGAGGGTGCGGCAATACTTCCCAACGAAGCGTCTGAATTGCTCTCTTTGTCATATTAGCAATGTGTCGTGATGAAGAAGAAGGTCATGCTGCTGATGGAGTCGTTTTTCCCGAATAGCTTCGTAGAGGCGATTCATTTGGTCAACATATAGCTCTGCATTGACTGTTTGGTTACACCCGAGCAATTCATAGTGAATGATACCTTCCCAGTCCCACCAAACGCATAACATCGACTTTCGAGGATGAAGATCTTGTTTCGTTCTAAGTGTCGCTTGTTCATTGGGACTTAGCTACTGCTTTCTCTGCTTCATATTCACATACAAACACCATTTCTCGTCGCCGGTAACGATTCGGCAGAGGAACCCCTGATTGTGATCATGAGTAGCACAATTCCAAGCGAGCAATCTAGCGCAAATTGTGGAACGTTGATTTTTGTTGTTCTCGTCAAAACATGAGGAACCCAAGTGCCAAATTTCTGAACTTTTCCTAAGGAAAATCGTTTATTGATTCAAAACCCACATTGCATGTATGATCAGGATATAAATAAACCCTTAGTCTCTCATCCAATTTTATTCACTAAGAATGTTGATGCTGATATATGTTTCAGTCTAATACAAAAAGGAAGACCATTATCAAAGCGTAAATGCTAAAAAACACAATAATTTACACAACATGTAACTTATCTAATAACCTCTAAACATTACCTCAATAATTATTTGTGGACTATGAAACCACCTCACACAGATAGCGTCAATGTACAAATAATTAATATAATTTCGTAAAAGATTAAAAGTCTAAGAAAATTTTAAAACAAGAAAAACGTGATGGTTATGTTGGAAGTTAACCTTAATAATTAGGTGTGAGCAACGTCAAGATGGTACTGCATTCGCCAGAATTCGAGGACAAACGGTAATAACCTCGTTCAACACTGTTACTGCCATGTTTTTTAAATGTTTGTGTATTTCTAGGTTTTCGTAATTAATTAGATTTCAGTATCTGTCAGAGCTGTATAGAACGTCTACGTCAGTATTGTGATTAAAATTATGTTTTGACTCTAGAATGTGTGTAGCAAAGTTAGATTTGTTGTTGAGTACGTTGTTAGTTTTTATAGCTCTTACGTGTTCACTCACCCTCACCCTCACGTTACGGCTAGTCATGCCTATGTATCTAGCGTTACAATCCTAGCATTTCAATCTATACACCCCTGATTTATCTATTTTATGTATGGTGTCTTTATTGTTGCCGATTGCATTGGTAAGGTTGTTAGTTACTTTTTGAGCAATATTGTATTGGCAGGTTTTAAATACTGTGTGGATTGATTCAGAAATATTGTTAAGGTATGGTATAGAGCCTAAATATGTGATATCGTCTGCTTCTATGGGTATGAACTTAAGTTCACTGTTGAACATGCGGAAAATAATACCTTACCATTTCTAGGCATTAAGTTAAATGTAATAGATAATAAAATTAGTTTCGAGGTCTACCGTAAGCCAACTCACACTGATAATATATTACCGTTTGATAGTAATAACCCCTATCAACATAAGTTGGCAGCCATAAACTCAATGATTAATAGATTACTAACCATACCTATGCCATTAGACAAATTTGAGAAAGAACTGGACACTATCAAAAACGTTGCCGAGAGCAATGGTTATGGGGGAAAAATTGTAAACAAAATACTAACAAAAAAACCGATCAAATTATCAATATTGAGTAGTACCGGTATAATACCCATAGAAGCAGACGATGTCACATATTTAGGCTCTATACCATACCTTAACAATATTTCTGAATCAATCCACACAATATTTAAAACCTGCCAATACAATATTGCTCAAAAAGTAACTAACAACCTTACCAATGCAATCGGCAACAATTAAGACACCATACATAAAATAGATAAATCAGGGGTGTATAGATTGAAATGCCAGGATTGTAACGCTAGATACATAGGCATGACTAGTCGTAACGTGATGGTGAGGGTGAGTAAACACGTAAGAGCTATAAAAACTAAGAACGTATTCAACAACAAATCTAACTTTGCTACACACATTTTATAATCAAAACATAATTTTAATCACAATACTGACGTAGACGTTCTATACAGCTCTGACAGATACTGAAATCTAATTAATTACGAAAACCTAGAAATACACAAACATTTAAAAACATGGCAGTAACAGTGTTGAACGAGGTTATTACCGATTGTCCTCGAATTCTGGCGAATGCAGTACCATCTTGACGTAGCTCACACCTAATCATTAAGGTTAACTTCCAACATAACCACCACGTTTTTCTTGTTTTAAAATTTTCTTAGACTTTTAATCTTTTACGAAATTATATAAATTTTTTTTTTATGATTGTGGACCTGAACAGGCTAAATTAGGCCTATCATGCTAAAGCACTCAGGAACACTTAGGAGGATGGATAGAGGGATAATGAATTGCCAATAGATGCCTATGAACAGCTACCATAAATTTTCTCATATCATAAGTGAGAGGAAAACAGGAACTAGGGAGATCGTTCCAGAGTTTAGAAGCCGTGTGGAAAAATGTGGATTGCGCTCGTTTGGTACGACAAGTGGAGATTTGTACTGCATACTGATGATGTGAATGAGCGAACCGAGTGTTTCTCGCAAAGATAGCCCGAGATGGTATCAAAGAATATAATTCAGCAGCACAATAGCCGTTGTAATAACGATAATACAAAGAAAGAACTGAAACCATCCTTCTATGCTCAAGGGACTGTATGTGAGATGTTAAGGACGGGTCATTTATAAGCCTAATCGCTCTCTTTTGAATACTATCAACGATATGAGAGCGTATTGGGGAGCACTAACCCAGAGGTGAGAATTATATTCCAGATGAGGCCGAATTTGGGCCTTATACAGCAGAAGGAGTTGTCGAGAGGTAAAGTACTGCTTAGACCTGTACAAAAATCCTATTTTACGAGCAGCTGTTTTGGTAGCTGACAGAAGATGGCCATACCCAACAGAGTAATAGAGTCTGAAAACTTAAGAACTGAACCATTCATACTTACAACAGGAAATGATTGATCTTTTTTGGCGGACACAAGGTAACACTGTGTTTTGTTAGCATTAAATGTAACTAGATTATTGCTTCCCCATTAGAGGATACGTTGAATGTCTTTGTTGATTGAATTTGCCATTTCAGCTTTAATTTCTTGACGTAAAAGGTGGATTATCACTATGAGTAGACTGAGATGAACTACAGTGAAGAGTGCTATCGTCAGCAAAGCAATGGATGGGGTTAGTTGTTGAAGAAATAAGGTCATTATGTACAGCAGAAAAAGTGTAGGCGCTATAACGGATCTCTGTGGTAGGCCCGCGTTAATGCTAACTTCTTTTGAATAAAAGCCATCAACTACGACACGTATTCGTCTTTTATCAAGGAAACTAGAAACCCAGTTGATGAGCGTATCATTTAACCCAAACGAGGTGAGTTTGGCAAGTAAACACTTATGCCAAACTTGGTCAAATGCCTTTGAGATATCTAAAGCGACTACAACTGTTTCACAGGACTACTCTACTGTATTGTTCCAAACTTGGGTCACATATGAAAGAAGATCGCCTGTTGAACGACTTTGCCTAAACCAATATTGGTGGTCACTAAGGAGTTTGTTAGTGTCAAGGAACGTGAGCAGTTGCCGATTGATGGCTTTTTCCATGATTTTAGACAAAATGGAAGTAATGGCAATTGGTCGGTAGTTTGAGGGATCGGTCTTATCGCCTTTTTTGGGAATAGGTTGAACATTTGCTAACTTCCATGATGAATGGAATTCCCCAGAAGACATAGAGATCGTATAGAGCTTAGATAGGACTGGTACTAGTTCGGGGGAACATTTCTTTAAGACAATAGCTGGGATACCATCTGGGCCAGTCGCCTTATTGAGATCAAGCCTACTGATTATCGATTCCAAGAGCTTGTACCGAAAATGAATTGGTTTCATAGCGTATGAAGAAGAGTTGACTAGGGGCACATCTTTTCCAGAATCATTGAGACACGAGTTTGATGCAAACAAATCCACAAAAACATTGGCTTTGTCTACAGAATCAGCAACTACCGATCCGTCAATAGACATCGTGGGGGGAAATGACGATGTTCCAAAGTTATTTGTACATTGACGCTAGCTGTGTGAGGTGGTTTCATAGTCCACAAATAATTATTGAGGTAATGTTTAGAGGTTATTAGATAAGTTACATGTTGTGTAAATTATTGTGTTTTTTAGCATTTAAGCTTTGATAATGGTCTTCCTTTTTGTATTAGACTGAAACATATGTCAGCATCAACATTCTTAGTGAATAAAATTGGATGAGAGACTAAGGGTTTATTTATATCCTTTTCCTAAGGATTTCAGATGTCGACATATCGTTGATTGGTCAGATTCCATTTCCTGGGCCAACTCCCTAGTTGATTGGCGTGAATTTTCATGAAGAAGTTGATTCAATCGCTCTTCATAGAACCTAACAGGACGTCCTGAACGATCCATATCATTAAGGCCTAAAATGCAGCTTTTGAAACGTTTAAACCAGTTTTGCGCAGTCCTAACAGGCATTGCATCTTCACCGTAAACATCGCAAATCTAATGACCAGCTTCACTGGCTTTGGCACCTCGATTAAACGCAAAAAGAAGATAATGTAGGTAATGCCGGTTTTTGTCTACTTGACAATTCCATTATAATAAGGTTAAACTTTAACAATTAAGAACGAAATACAAAAGCAAACACACTATATGACAGAACTACTAATTAACTGACAACCTGAATATTGAGTAATAAAAATTTTGTTATTTCAGAGCCAACTTTTATATTTATAAAAAACACCATTACTTATGCATCAGCCTAATACATTAAATTTAGTAAAATTCGAAATGTAGAAAAATTAGGCAACCTTACCTTATTAATCTGAAAATCTGGCAAACCTTCCTGATGCATGTCTTCCAATCCACTACACGTAAAAATTAAACATACATTTAAACGTTGTTGCCAAATGCTTAATGCTTCATATAAGCAAGTGATTAATGTGTACTAAAAAAAAAGCACCTAATCCCATTTCGTCAAACATTCAATGGAAATTACGTAGTATTCAAGACAATGTACTTCCAAACATGAATTTTTAGCCTGAAATTTGACCTTTTAAATTAGCTTCTTGAACTTTTACTTGTCGGTGCCTGCCTACTTAAATTATGTAGGCCATAGAATCATTTGAATATTTACTTCCATATAAGTTAACTTACAACTAAATTTTCATCCGTTTATAAGGATTGTTAGACAAATATGGAAATGTAAGCTAATTAGACATAATTTTTGTTTGTACTACTTACTTTTCTCTTGATAGTTCAAGGTATGTGCAAATAATAACCCATATAATTAGTTTTTTTTTAATTACCTCACATTGAAGGATTTTTTTTGAATTAGTCAAGATTACATCACCTTCATTCTATACGTGAAAGTATTACTTTCTTATTCGGGTACGTTAACAATGTTAAGTATCTTATTGAAATACGACACACGTCCATATCTGTCCACATTCGCATACGTAAATCTACTAGTGTAAACATTACCTAATGAAGTGACAGCTAAATGATATTATTAATAATCAATTATTTTTAATTACTGAAGTAAACAACACACAAAAAGTATTGTCAGATGTCACTTTTGTCAGTTAGAAGGCGAGAAGAATAATGTCATCTCCATTCCAAATATGTATAGCAACCTCGAAATGCATAAATGATTAAATACGAAATGGATTAATGTGATTGTTTGTTGACACATCCAAATAAGTGACAATTCGACGTATTTCCAAACGTAAAAATGCAATAAAAAATAGTGCGATTTGTTCATGCAATGCTGGTTGTCCATGACAGTAAATTCCCAATGTATGAAGATCATGCTCTCATGTATAAGGTAATGACACCAATAACTGGCACTTGCAGCTATAATTTTTGGAATAATCAAGTACCTATGTTTTTTTTAACTAACCACAAATATCAAGTGGTCATTGATTTAAAACGATTGCTCTTGACCATCATTTTAAACCTACCAAATTCCAAGAAAAAAGAGCGAAAATTAATAAATAAATCGAAATACTAACGGTATGTTTAATTAGGTTGTCGTATTCTGTTCTTGCCACGTTTCTAAGTCCCTGTCATCATCCTTGGTTTATCTATGACTCAATAAATTTCTGGCATATGAAGATCATGTTCATGTATGCGGTAATGACACCAATAACTGAAAAGATTTGGCTAAACTATGTAATATGAGTGCTGTACGATATACACATGATCTTTTGCACTGTCTGTCGTTTTATAAAGTCAACAGTGGTCCTGTCTACCAATAAACTGGCATAGTTTTTAAATCTCTCATAAGTGACATTACTAAGCACCAATAGATGACAACATCAATAACATTGATTCTGCAAATTGAAATGGTTAACCTTCAATTAATCCTATATGTCATCCTTGTGAGTAGACCACTACCAAATGTTAAATAGACGACTTTAGTACAAATGTGACCTTCAAAGAAAAAGTTCTACAATATTTGGAAAATATAGAAATGGTATTATTTGTTCATCCATAAATTATAAATGTTAATCATAAAGGTAACGATAAAGCCAAGTCATTGTATGGGTTCAGATAAACTAAAATAATCTGATACTACTTAAATAATTAAATTTTATTTTCAGGCTCATTAGGTTACCACCCCACCCTTCGCATAGCGTACTTTCTTGTAACTCAATTTATAAGTAGATGCTAATTAAGTGCGAATGTTAAAAATTAATTATTCAATCCTTTTGCATAAAATTGGATTTAACCCAGATATGCCTACTGTCCTTTTGCGAGGACAGCAATTTTCGTGTTCTAACTTGTCTGTAACAAAGCAGACAGGATGCAGATGCTTGAGTGGCTCAGTTACACCTATTGCTGCATAGGAATAACATCAGTGTTTCTTTAAATTTTAAATTTCTATAAATCAGCACCACTTGATTTGCGATTAACAGGGTAAGTATAAATTTTACATTCTACATTTTTAAAAGTTCATAACTATAAATTTATCTTAAGAAAGGTTAAGTTCTTTTAATCACTTGAAACGTTTGGAATTTTTTAATTATTGCAAAAACTAGGCTTAAAGATTACTGTCCTTTTTAAAGGACAGTAGGCATACAAGGCATGTTCTATAATATTACTGTTCTATGTAGGGGCCTAACTTTACATGAACTTTTGGAGGAGTTGGAAAACGCGGACGACATTCATAATCTTCCAGATGTGATAGATATAAATATACTGCCACCTGATGACGAAAACATTACTGATGAGGATTCGGGAGAAGAAGATAACCCCGAGATAAATAATTTACCAGCATCGCTATTGAAGGCTAATGCAGAACTAAATACGGTTTGATCTGGAAGTGAGGAATCTGAAGACGATCTCCCATTAGCTACACTAAAAAAGAAAATAGTCATGTCTCAGCTTTCTAAGAAGAAATCCTACCAGTGGAAAGATACGAGCGATGTTTTTCAAAAGGAGGTAGAATGGCCTAATTTGAGCACAGTTTGTAATGTAAACACCCCTTTGCAACTTTTCAACATATATTTTGATGATGAAGTTTTCGGAATACTGGTTGACAATTCAAATTTATATGCGTCAAGGAACAATAAGAAGAATGACATCACAGAAGAAATGAAAAAAATTATCGGTATTCTTATTTTAAGCGGATATGTTAGCGTACCAAGACGACGTATGTATTGGGAAAATGCGAAACATACTCAACATAAACTTGTTATCCATGCGATGTCGCGAGATCGTGATTTTATTTTTTCTAACATTCATTGTTGTGATAATGAAGCTTTGGACAAATCCGATAGTTTTGCTAAATGCGTGCACTAATTGACGCTTTGAATCGAAAATTTCAAGAAAATATGATTCACTCAGAAAACCATTGTGTAAACGAAGCAATGATACCGTACTACGGAAGGCACCCTTGTAAGCAGTTTATACGGGAAAACCTATCCGTTACGGTTATAAGTTTTGGATTGGTGCTACATCAGCGGGATATGTTGTGTGGAAGGAACCGTATCAGGGAGCCAAAAGTGTTATCGATGAGAGGTATCGCGAGTATGGTTTGGAGTATGCTGAAGTTCTCCAGTCACTGAGAAATTTTTCATATCATATTTTTTTTGATAATTTCTTTACAACATTCCCCTTACTCCACACTCTTAGCTTACAGCACATAAGAGGAACGAGTATAATGAGAGAAAATCGAATGATGAAGTGTCCATTGAAATCAAAAGACAAAATGAAGAAAGAAAGTCGGGATATCTTTGACACCAAGATTGCTTCAGATGCACCTATTGCGGTAGTTCGGTGGAATGACAATAATGTTGTAAATATTGCATCAAATTATATATCTGCGTTTCCCATAACGAAGGTATCCAGATATGATAGAAAGAAAAACAAGCGTATTATGGTTGATCAGCCACAAGTTATTTCAGTTTATAACTACAATATCGGAGGCGTAGACAGATGTAATGAGAATATAAGCCTATACCGAATTTCCATGAGAGGAAAAAATGGTACATTCCAATTTTTAATCACCTTATCGATCTTGCAGTCCACAATGCCTGGAAGCTTCATCGTCAACAAAGAAAGATATGACCGTATGGATCATTTTATTGGATCACAAGAAAATCAAACTTGTTGCAGGGTTTGTCACAAGAAAGTGAAAACTAAGTGTCAAAAGTGTGACGTGGCACTTCATGTTGACTGTTTTGTAAACTACCCTACGATTTAAAGAAATACAAATTATATATGCTCAGTTTTAAAAGTTTGTATAAATTTGCCTACTGTCCTTTAAAAAGGACACCTCATTGTGCAGTTATTGTATGTAATAAATTTTTTTTGCAATTTTTTTGTGCTTATTTAAACTTAGAATAGTAGAAATTAACTCAATAAACAGCAGTTTTCAAAAGTTTAAATTTCAGGCATATCTGGGTTAATTTGGGTTGGGCTAACCTGACGTTAACCTGAACCGCCAACTAAAATATAACATTTTGTACATAAAAAGTACTACATTAATAAGTGCATAGGTAAATTAATTGCAAATGAAATTTCAAGAGATATGTGAGCCTACCGCTACAATGGCGACAATATTGAACCCCCCTCCTCTTGATCTAGTGACTAGGAAAGGCGCTAGATTGGGGCTATATAGATTGCAGAATTTACAGAGCACACGAGGTTAATTGACAATATTGGCGGCCCCATATTTGATATGAGAATAGACCATATGACGCCAAAACATCTGGTTGATACATTCTTCGAGGTAATAATTCAGGATCGAATAGAGTGGAATGAACAGGGACACAAATTCTCTCCTGGTAGTCTAATCTGGTATACGGACGATTAAAAAACCGAGACGGGTGCTGGAGCGGGCATACACGGTGTGAAGGCAAGGTGAGATCTTAAAATCTCTCTTGACAGGTACGCCACCGTTTTCCAAACAAAAATATACACGATACTTCAATGTGCGCGGCAAAATAATAGAAGGGCCTACTGTGGAAGGCGTATCTTATCCAACAGCCAGCGGCCCTAAAAACACTATCCAGCTTTAAGGCCTCATTTAAACTGGTCTGGGAATGTTACGAAAGGAACACGGTAATTCTGCTCTAGGTCCCGGCCATTGTGGGATCGACGGAAACGAAACGGTAGATAAACTCTCAAGACAAGGATCAGCAGGAACCTATTATGGCCCCGAACCAGTATTGGGAGTACCAAGAAACGCAATCCGTAGCCAAGCAGGGCACAGCTTAGGATCCTTACTGGCCTCCAGACAGGACATGCACCTGTTAAGGACCATTTAAGGAAGATTACGAAATTTGATGGAGACCCCACATGTAGATTCTGCGGTGAGCAACCAGAAACAGCTGCATACATTATGCGTAACTATGACTCGCTGGCTGCTAAATAAAAGACAGCGGATATTCGGGTGTCCACAAATAGAACCGGAAGACTTAAAACACATTCCGCGAATGACTTGTGCGCTTTGCTACAGGGTATCAAGATCACGGACTGGGTGTAGGATTTGAACCTACCACCTGTACTTTGCTAGAGTACCGCGCTAGCCATCTGCGCCATCGAGATTCAAGCCCCAATCGATGCAAATGTTGTAAATGATGCAAATTCTAAATATAATGAGATTACAATCAAATTACTTATATGAATGGAATGTGAGCGTGATTATCGCAATGATTCACACATACCAAAGTAACTTGACTAATATTAATTTATTTTAAAATAAAAATAAATTATACTAAATACGTAATTCGCAAGTGCTACTAGTAAGGATCAATTATCCTTCTAGTTGGTCACTATAATTTAGTAACCCACTATCAGAATATTCCGTGTTTAAAAGAAGTGGTACTTTGCCGTCAACAGATCCAACTCTCAATAATAAAAATGACTAAAAAATGTGGTGCTTTACGGTTTGACCTTAAAATGATTTCTCTGTATAAGAAAAAAAATTCGAAAAAAAATCCATATTCTGTTCAATAGTTACCCAAACTAAATTATGGTTAAAAAATTATATGCTCTGTAGGTTTGCCATCCAAAATAGCCTGTAATTTACAATTTATCTAAATATTCTGCTCTCGAAATAAGTTGAAAAATCTGGAACACACAAAATACACCCACGTACTTCACAAAATTAGTCGACCTCTGATGATGATAGCGTAGCTATCGAAACGCTTTTGGTGTCTTTAATTTTGTGTGGTACGTGAGTGTATTTTGCTTGTCTCGAAATAAGTGCCCGTACCAATTAGGAAAAGTTGAACATTGTCGTCTCAAGATTAAGCCATATTTAAAAAATTAGGTGTTGTTTGTTTGCCATTAAAATGAGTACTTTATACTTTATTTAAATACCTAGTTTTCAAATTAAGTGCTGTTACAGTTTCAAAAACATTGAACATTGTCGTCACCAGAAAGACCCACCTCTCAAGAATAAAGTATGTTTAAAAATTAGCTGCTTTTTCGGTTTGAAATTTAAATGATTCTGTTATTTACACTTTATCTAAATATTCTGCTGTTCAATTAAGTGCTCTTAGCATTTTGAAAACGTTGGCTATACCGTCAGCAGAGCCCACTTCTCATGAGTAAGCTACGGTAAGCTATGTTCGAAGAATTAGGTCGTCTTTCGGTTTGCCATTAAAATGATTTTCGAACTAGGTACATTTACAGTTTCGAAACATTGTCGTCAGCAAAAGGGCCAACCTCTCAAAAATTAGGTGCTTCCTACATTTATTTAAAGATCTAGTTTCCAAATTAAGTGTTCTTAGCGTTTCGAAAAAGTTGGCTGTGCCGTCAGCAGAGAGCATACACCGCAAGAGTAAATTATGTCCAAAAAATTAGATGCTTGTTCGGTCTGTCATTAAATTAATTACTTTTTATTATACTTTATTGAAATATCTAGTTTGCGAATTAGGTACTCTTACCGTTTCGAAAAGGTTGCACATTATCGTCGGGGGGCACCACTCAAGAGTAAACTATGTTTAAAAAATTAGGTACGTTTCGGGTTGCCACTAAAATTGTTTTTTTATTCAAACTTTGTTTAAATATCAAGTTCACAAATTAGGTACCCTTAGCGTTTAGTCGAATATTATCAACAAAGGGTCCACATATCTTAGTGAATTATGTTTAAAAATTAGGTGCTTTTTCGGTTTGCCATTAAAATGATTCTGTTACTTACACTACATCTAAATATACTCCTCTAGAATTAGCGTTTCGAAAAAGTAACCTGTGCCACCAGCAGCGAGGCCACCTTGCAAGAGTAACCTATGTTCAAAAAATTATATGCTGTTTTGGTTTGTCATTAAATTGATTCCTTTTATTATACTTTACTGAAGTATCTAGATTGTGAATTAGGTGCTCTTACCATTTAGAAAAGGTTTAACGGTCATCAGCACAGTGGACCACCTCTTAACAGTAAACGAGAGTAAAGATCTTAATTTTTTAAACATAGTTTACTCTTGAGAAGGGGGCCCCTCAACTGACAACAGTATCCAACCTTTTCGAAACGGTAGGAGAACCTAATTCGCAAACTAGATATTTCAATAAAGTATAATTAAACGTATTATTCTAATGGCAAACCGAAAAAGCACCTACATTTCTAACAGTTTGCTCTTGCTTCTGCTAATAACGTTCGATTTTTTCAAAACTCCAAAACACCTAATTCGTAAAATAGATATTTAAATAAAGTATAAATAACGAAATCATTTAACCGAAAAAGTACCTAATTTTTTAACCATAATTTATCCTTGAGAGGTGAGCCCTTTTGCCGACGACAACTTTTTCGAAACGGTAAAAGCATTTAGATATTTAAATAAAGTATAAATAAAGGAACCGTTGTAATATCAAACCGAAAAAGCAACTTATTTTTTAAACATAATCTCTTTTAAGTAGCGTGCCCCTCTGCTAAACAGAATCTCCAATTTTTATCCACATGACATTAGTAGTTACTTGGGAAACTGGTCAGTTTGTGAATCCGCATATAGCGAAATGATTTTAATGTCAAGCCGTAAAAGCACCGATTTTTAACCGTTTTTTATTTGTGTGAGGCGGTTCGCACGACAAAGTGCAAGAGCATTAAGAGTACTTAATGAAGGCACTAGATATTTAGCTAGAAGACTAATATATTCATTGCTTGTGGGTTGCAACCACGCACCTACTAGTTCGAAAGGGGTCATGTATCTCTTAGAAATTTGATTTGGAATTGAAGCACGTAATTACTAATTATGTGGTAAATACGCAATGGTTTAGGGGAGGGGCTAACTTTAAGACCATTGAAAAATATACCCGCAACTGCGTCGGGTCAACTGCGTAGCATCAAAGTTGTGGAACGTTTTACTGCCCATAATTTAACATTATGTAGTACCGGAACAACAAGATTCATTTTTCATAATCATAAGTTTTGCTTTCTCTGTGCTGCCCTGCTCCACGGATTCACACCCCCCTCTTCATGTCAAATCTCTTGACATAGTTCTCCGCCCTCCTCTTTTCGATTCGCTCTCTACACTTCCTTTCAGCACGTTTCTCACATTCTTCAAAACATGCCTAAACCAGTTCCTGTTGCCCTTTGTTATAAGATCCATCAACTTCCCTTCCTCACCAATTCTAATTAATAAATCATTTCTTACCTTATCTGATCACCTAATTAAATCTCCAACCTGTACTTTCTTCCCTTCTTCTAAACGCCTGTTCAGTGGTCTCAATTCAGATTTGATTTCCAGCAAGCGTCTCTACCCTTTCGACACTTCTGTTCTAATGTACAGATACTTTTTCACGTACTTTAACTGTTCTGCTCCTACCGCGATGTTTAAATATTCGCATTCACCTATCTACTAGCTTTGTTGTCTTTGTGTCCATGAGGTTTCGGCCCCGGCCGTTTAATGTTTTAGGGTTTAATAAATGCACCCTAACCTAGCTTATTCACCTCAACAAAATGTTCACGAAAACCTTCGAAATCAGTACAATAACAGAGTGGAACAATTAAGAACAATCGCTAATTGTATCTAATGTAAAAAATCATTATTATATAATTTTGGCGCGCAAAGTAAGAGACTAATAATTTTGAGGTTTTTGAAAACAAAAACACATACATCCAGATGCGTCGGTCTTAAAAATAACAGTAACCAATAAAGAAATAGTTCCAGATTATGTTGATTATTGTCAAAAGAAGAAGAGCCTATGTCATCTGATAAACAATTAGGTGCAGATCCATGTTTTGTTGACAAAAAAAAAATTACAAGCAAATAAAAATATCGGATTATACGTATGAATCACAAAGTGAATTTAAAAATATAAATCTCGGTGATTAGTTATTGATAGCGAAATGTAATGAAATTTCTAAAAGATAATCTAGAATTCATATGTTTGGTCCAAAATTGATATACAAAATATTCGTCGACCGCTAATGGTAATAATAACATTTATAACTACAGTATATAAAATAAGTAAACGTTTACAAAGGTCAAATCAAACGGTATGTTAAATTTAAGACGACATTGGACCCTACTGTTTTATGTTTTTAATAAAAGTATGCTAGCTATGGTAACACAACTGGCTCAAATACAATACGGTATGTGTAACGTGAATTGGCTAAAAATAATTCTGTTATGCCGATAAATATATGTATTTTACTTTTAAATAAATAGAAATAGTGGACTAAATAATTATAACAAATCGTTGGGCGGCTTTAAAAACACTACAATACAATATTAAGATAACTGGTCTAGCCCCGCAAGTGAATAAAAAAGTCAAATACTTAAATTATTTTAACACCAACAATTCAATGGGCGATTTAAGTACATATACTTAAAATCGCAAGCATATCGATCATTGAAACTGAAATAAACACAAAGCTAACGATGATAAGAGTTGTTACAATAAACACAAAAAGTTAGTTTAAAATGTTTAGTTACACAAATATTCTATACAGGAGTACACATAAAAAAATTGCAACATATATCGTATATAAAAGACAAAAAATGTTTCATTGGGTATATATGTTAAAAAATTCAATTATAAGTAACCTATGACAGAGTAAAAGAATAACTAAAATCTAAATAAAGCAATCTGCATATTATATCGTAACCAAACTTTAATTAACTGTCCTAAATGCATTTACAAAAGAAAGAAATATATTGTCAATTCACTTAAGATATTTACGCGAAATTGCATATGAATATGACCAAAACTGGTGTTTCTAATCGTATGTTTCCAGTAACCTAGGTACGAAACGAAAAATTTCCAAGTATTCCAACTAAATTGTTTCATCAAATATTTCAATAAAAATGTTGGAAAGTCTTGTATTAAAGTATTCCAAAATATTACTACTAAGTATTTCAATTAAAATATCCCGTCAATGTATTTGAATTAAGATGAAATTAAAGTAACGTAATTGAAGTGACCTGAAAAAATAAAGGTTAGTTGTGAATTGCGTAAAGGGTGAACGAGATGAAATGAATGCTAACAATAATTTCAGACAAAACTTTAAAATGGACGCTAAAAAGTAGATGTATTACATAACGCCATAAACAATTTTCTTAATTTAACCCCTAGTTTTCAATAAATTGAAAGCTTCCCTTTCTTCAGTTTAAAGAAATCCTATTAAAAGTAATTCGAAGTAACGTTAAAATGAAAATCTTAGAAACAAAAAAATAATATTTTATAACATACATCAGTTAATAATTCAACAATAATCTATGATTCTTGATGAACCGAAGCAAACATCTAACAATCCTACATTTTTAAATATTTAGGAGTCAAGGTGTGTCAAACAACACAAAAGTAAAGGAACGTCGGACAACAGTCCTTCTTCAGCCAAGAGCTAACATAAAATGAATCTAGTTACAATTCTATCCGATCATACTACCAACTTAAATATTGATAGTCACATTGAATCGTGATGTTAAGGAAGCAACCGGTGAACCGAAACAATATGTAGTTCTTGTAAAGTTCTTTCTACTTCGTTTGAACTAAACTATCAACTTTGGGGTAAAACGCGTGAAAACTTTTTTTAAAGAAAATTTAATTTTAGTAAATTTTTTCTATAAATATTCCCTAAACAAAGTACTTCAAGAAATGCTTATAAAATACCTTTTCAATATAAAATATCAACTTTTAAGCATAAAATGTAGATGATTTGTTTTCTTAATAAAATTTTTTCGTAATGTAGCAAATATGTGCTAAAAAGTACTTCAAAAAGAAAACAAAGTTCCATTTGTAAATAGATCAAAAACTACCAACTTTAGGGCAAAATGTGTAGAAACTTTAGATATTTCGGTTTTAAATAAATGTTTATCGTACGGTAATAAATAATCTTACTACGTCAGAAGGTGAGTATAAAGTACCTTTTGAGTATATACATGTTGAGAACTATTAAAGTAGGTACTTCCAAAACACTTCATTTCTGACAAAAGCGTAGCACAGTTCTTGTTAAATATTTTTCGTGGAGTAAGAAATAAGCCCTTAAAAAGTACTTAAAAAAAGTGCTTATTTTTCCTGAAACCACCTACTCAAGTTTTGTTATCTGTAAGGTTGGATGATTTGATTGTTTCGTTGGGCAAACGCACATCAAATCGTAAAGTACATTCGCGCCAATCAATAAATTCATTTTTGTATAAAATTCAGAATCTGAAACTTTAATATTGCATGAAATTTGAAACTCACTGAACCGTAACAAGTGTAATATACATTTTAGTAACTACATACATGTTAGTTATAACTTGTGATTGCAATTTCGCAATTTTTAAACTACGTAATATTATAAAACGCATGCTTAGTTAGATGTGAATTTATGTTATTTATTATACTTTTTGTTTCCAAACATAATTTTAGGTGGAAGCTAAAAAAAACCTAACAGCCAAGTTCACGAAATGTTTATGTATTTTGGAAAGCCTATCCTTAATTTTTAACAAAAGGGTAGCACAGTTCTTGTTAAATATTTTTCGTGGAGTAAGACATAAGCCCTTAAAAAGTACTTAAAAAAGTGCTTATTTTTCCTGAAACCACCCACTCAAGTTTTGTTATCTGTAAGGTTGGATAATTTGATTGTTTCGTTTGGCAAACGCACATCAAATCATAAAGTACATTCGCGCCAATCAATAAAATTCATTTTTGTATAAAATTCAGAATCTGAAACTTTAATATTGCATGAAATTTGAAACTCACTGAACCGTAACAAGTGTAATATACATTTTAGTAACTACATATATGTTAGTTATAACTTGTGATTGCAATTTCGCAATTTTTAAACTACGTAATATTATAAAACGCATGCTTAGTTAGATGTGAATTTATGTTATTTATTATACTTTTTGTTTCCAAACATAATTTTAGGTGGCAGCTAAAAAAAAAACCTAACAGCCAAGTTCACGAAATGTTTATGTATTTTGGAACGCCTATCGAAGCTCTTACAAATATCATTACAGTTTCGCAAAAATGATTATGCACATTCCACCTTATTGAGAAGAGTTAGAATATTGAATTCAATACCCAAGCTATAGTTCAGTGGCAGAAATGACTAGGAATTATAGAAAAGTAAACTGATTTTAAAGTAGCAAATGATACGTTATGAGCTGGACGACAAAACAAGTAGATATTAGTCGAGTTGATCGGCCTATTTCCATAGTTTTTGCTTTTTGAGCGCGACGTTTCGGAAGCGAAGTCTGCTTCCGTCATCAGGCTTAGACCTGAGAAGGACTATTTTCGCACTTGAGTCGAATTCATATGTTACATAATTTTTTCCCAAGCACTTGACTACTCTCAGATTTGAACTTGGTACCTCTCACTTACTAGTCTGACACCTTTACGGCTGAGCCACTGAGTAATCCTATATATTTTTTTAGAACTTTATATATATATATATATATATATATATATATATATATATATATATATATATATACATATACAGGGTGTTCTAAAGTCCATCAGGAAACTCCGGGACGAGATTCTACGAGCTAAAATAATAGTAGTTTGTAAGGAAATTTTTTTTAGGATTGTCATTTGTTTGCAAGTTACGGCTTGTCAAAGACCAATTTTTTTATTTAATTTATTAACGATTCTGGTTAGATAGATGAATTACTCGAACAAAGTATAACAGATTCTCCTATTTTATAATAATAATAATAATAATAATACATTTTATTGGTCCAACAGAAACAAGTACCAATTACAGGACAAACTGAAAAAAAAACTAAATACAAATACATAAGTTACTTTTCTGACTAAACGGTTGCTTTTATCGGCTTGAATAAAGAGCACGTAATTTTTTCTAATATTGTTTCTCTTTATAATAATGTTCATATTTTTGCGATTTTTGGCAAGAGAAAAAAGTTATCAAGAAAAAAATTGTGAGTTTTAGGTAAAGTGTCCTCTAACGGCGCATAATGGAACTTTTTTATTACTGCTCCAATAGAACTTGATCTAATCAGTAAGTATGTCAAATGAGAGACTAATCGACCTTGAACTGCATAAGTTATTTAACAAGAAAATTAAAAAAAATCGGTCTTTGACAAGCCGTAACTTGCAAACAAATGACAATCCGAAAAAAAAATTCCTTACAAACTGCTATTATTTTAGCTCGTAGATTCTCCTCCCGGAGTTTCCCGATGGACTTTTAGAACACTCTGTATATATATATATATATATATATATATATATATATATATATATATATATATATATATATATATATATATATATAAACTTAATCGTGGTTGTGCAGAAGTTTATTGTGCATGTTGCGACGCAACTTCTTGCGCATGTGTAGTGCGCTTAAGCTCTTCGCGAATTATTGGAATCCGTATGGGTTTCATTTCAACACTAGATTGGCCTATTGGATTTTTCTGATAGTGCGATGTATGTGGCTTCTTTCGAGTTTCCGACGAGTTGTGTTCTGATCCTTTGCCACTATCTGTATGCTATCCCATTGGATGCGGTGGTCTTCCTTACAGACACGTTCGGCGATTCTTGATTTTTCTGTTTCGCCCTTGCGGACGTTGTTCTTATTTTCCTGCGTTCTCACTTTGAGTGGTCTACTGCTCTCTAGGTTGTATACACAGTTCTTGGAATTTTGATCGTTATTGTGTGGTTTGGTTTTGGTTAGTATCCCCTGAGCATTCTGGTCGATTTGAAGGCAGTGCGTATCTTGTATTTGCTGTCTATCCTTCGTATTTTGTCTGTGGTATCTTGTATATACGCTATTATCGTTGTATATTTAGGTTCTTCTTTTTCGGTTACCCTTTCCCTGTTTAGGTTAGGTGTTAGATCGGGGTAGCCATTTTATTTGAGTATTCGAGCGATATTTTCTTTTTCTTTGTTCAGGTCCTCTTGTTTTGAGCATATTGTTCTTGCACTATCATACAAGCATTTTGCCACGCTTAACTTCACGTTTTTGTGATTGGAGTTGTAGTGTAGGTACCTCACCGTGTGGGTAGGTTTCCTATGTAAAGACGGATATACCTGACGCTGGCAAAACATAAGGGTGAGTTGTCCAAATACCAGAGAACTAGAGTTACTCCACACTACAGCAAACCTCCGCATCTGTACGGCCTACCAAAGATTCATACGCAAGGGATTCATCTGAGACCAATTGTGAGCTCGAGAAATTCACTTTGTCACCCATTAGCACACTATCTGTTAGGTATCATCACGCCCTTACCGGGAAAAACCAAGCATATAATCAAGAATACGCAGCACTTCGTGGAAACAATAAGAAACTTCCAATCAAACCACGAAGAAATACTGGTAAGCTTCGACATTGTGAGCCTATTCACAAATTTGCCTACCGATAAGGCACTAACTATCATAAGGGACAAGCTGGAAAAGGATGAAACGTTAGACGAACGAACGCAACTCTCGGTAAACACAATAATGGAACTTCTGACAATATGCATTAGAACTACATATTTCCAAGTAGAAGACAAATTCTACCAATAAGAGTTTGGGATGGCGATGGCTTCCCCACTATCACCCATAGTGAGAAATATATATATGGAAGACTTTGAAGACCAAGCAATATCCGAATTCACATAGAAACCAAGGATTTGGCTTAGATACGTGGACGATACTTTCGTAGTATGGCAACACGGCAAACAAGCTAGATGAATTTCTAGATCATCTAAATAGCCGCGCACCCTCCATAAAATTCACAAAGGAATTGGAGTCGGGACAAAAACTGCCATTCCTGGATGGCCAATCACCACAAAAACGTGAAGTTAGGCGTAGAAAAATGCTTGTACGATAGAGCAAAAACAATATGCTGAAAACAAGAGGACCTGAACAAATAAAAAGGAAATACTCAAAGAAAATGGCTACCCCGATCTAACACCTAACCTAAACAGGGAAAAGGTAACCGAATGCTCACGGGAATACTAACCAAAACCAAACCACACAATGAAGATCAGAATTCCAAGAATTGTGTATACAACCTACCATGCGAATGCGGCAGAGCATACATAGGAGAGAACAGTAGACCACTCAAAGTGAGAACGCAGGAACATAAGAACAACGTCCGCAAGGGCGAAACAGAAAAATCAAGAATCGTCGAACATGTCTGAAACGAAGACCACCGCATCCAATAGGATAACATACACATAGTGGCAAAGGACGAGAACACAATTCGTCGGAAACTCAAAGAAGCCACATACATCGCACTAGCAGAAAAATCCAATAAGCTAAGCTAGTGTGGAAATTAAACCTATATGGATTCCAATAATGCGCGAAGAGCTTAAGCGCAATACACCTGCGCAAGAAGTAATAATATATATATATATATATATATATATATATATTATGTTCTAAAAAAATATATTGGATTACTCAGTGGCTCAGCAGTAAAGGTATCAGGTATCAGACTAGTAAGTGAAAGGTACCAAGTTCGAATCTGAGAGTAAAGTGCTTGGGAAAAAATTATATAACACATGAATTCGACTCAAGTGCGAAAACAGTCATTCTCAGGACTAAGCCTGATGACGGAAGCAGAGTCCGCTTCCGAAACGTCGCGCTCAAAAAGCAAAATCTGAGGAAATATGCCAATCAACTCAACTAATATGAAACCACAGTTACAAAACACTTATAATACAGAATAAGTAGATATTACTTGAGATTAATTTAGCTAGATATAATGGGATTGTCATATGAATGGTATTTTAGTGCATTATCTTTTATACGGCTTTATCTTTCTTAAGAGAACTCATTTGCATTGCACCAAACTTCAGCTAAATCTAAAGAATTTTGTGAGTCTGGTAAAACCATAGTATTGTCACCCGCATACAGAACAGAGTTAGTAATATTAGACAGATACCAAGGAAAATAATTAATAAAAAAATCCAAGGAGATTTTAAAAAGCGCCCTCTATCGACCACTATGAGTATAAGTACAGGAGAATAGTTTAGAGAACTATTAATACAGAAGAGAAAGCTTGTTTCAACGAGACTAAGTTTGTTAGTTTTGGTTGATACAGACTGATGTTAATATTTTTTTTAAAAAGCCGCACACCGTAGTAAAGACCCCCCACCCCCACCAGTATTATAAGACCTACACACTATTTAAAAGAAATACCCAAAGTATGGATTTTTATAGAAAAACAAACCTAATTTTTTTGTTTTGTATATATTGGATAGACATGAGTAATAATTCAACTTTTTAATTTTGACAACAAAGTAATAACAAAATAAACAGTTGTGTGAGATAGTCTTTTTGAATGTGATTTTAACTTGTATATAACTAGGTGCTGATTATGCGCCATTTTGCACCGTTGAAATTAAACTTTACGCTCCAATAGGAAATAAGTTGGGGCAAAAATTATATAAATACGGCTAACTTCACGGAGCCACCAACTTTTGGATAAATCATTATTTTCTTATCCAATAATAATTAAGCACCATTTTGCACCGTTAAAATACAATTTTGCGCCTTATAGAAAAGAACTTATTGTAAAATTACAATTATACGTCGCCGCTAGCATAAAATTTTGCGCTCCCACAAGAAGTTATTCCAAAAGTTACATCGAAGTGACTAACTGCATAACCTTAATAATAAATAAAGTTTCCTGTTTGATCATTAGACACCCATTACGTGCTGTTTTGCGCCCTTAAAGTAAAATTTTTTGTCCGTATGGGAAAAAAGTTATTATTTCGACGAAGCTAACTTCACATAGCTGTTAACTTCTGCATAAATCTTTTTTTTTCTTATGTATTTAATTGTGCGCCGCTGTTCTCCGTTAAAATAAAATTTGGTGTCCCATACGTAATAAGTTGTTGCCTAAATCACAGCAATAAATTTCTACGTAAACCAATTTTTTTAATGTGTATTTTTCTTATTTTTGTTGTATCATAATTAAAACTCCACTTCTTATTTCTTATTAGTTATTGTAAAATTACATTCACACCGTTAACCGCAGCTGTGAACTTCCGCATAAATCAGTTCATGGCTTGAATTTAGCCATGTTGATGTGATTTTTACAATAACTTGTTTCCTATAGAGGAGGAAAATTTAACTTTAACGGCTCATGACGGGTGCCTGATTATCGCACAAGAAAAGATTAGTTTATTCTTGACGATGTAATTTTTATAGTAACTTATTTCCTATAGGGGCGCAAAATTTAGTTTTAATAGTCCAAAATGGCGCATAATGGGTGCCTAATTATGGCGCAAAGAAAGATCAATTTATATGTAAGGATATGAAGCTAACCTTGCCGATGCAATTTTTGCAATAACTTGTTTCTTATGGGAGCAGAAAACTTTATTTTAGCAACTCAAAACGGTGCCTAATTACTAAATGAGAAAAAAATGATTTATGGAGAACTTCACGGGAGTGATTTTTGCAATAACTTGTTTCATGTAGGGGCGCAAAATTTAACTTTAACGGAGCATAATGGGTATCTAATTATGGCGCAAGAAAAGATTAATTTATATATAAGAATATGAAGTTAACCGTTTTTGCAATAACTTATTTCCTATGAGGGCGCAAAATTTTATTTTAGCGGCGTAAAACGGCACATAATTGGCGCATAATTACTGTCTAAAAAAATTTTGAAATATTTTTTATCCCCACCTGAGAACGCTCTTTCAATGAATACCTCGAGCAGTTTTATCTAGTATGAACCAGTGTTTGTGTCGCTAGACAGGCTGTTGTTTATATTCGCCTCGTTTTCCGAATACGTTATTAAGTTTGGGAGTGTTATTATCGGTACATATATTTATTTTATGATGCTTCAGTAGAAAAATAGAAATTTTAATTTTTGTTAAATTTTCAAAACAAAATTTTTTTCATATCAGGAACTCTAGAACTTTGCAAAGTCAGAACTACTGAATATCGATTTTCGATGTGAAGTTAGCCAGGGATGTTCAAATCAGTACAATCGTACTGAAATCGACACAAGCATGGGATCATCAGAACAATTAGTCATTTTTTCAGTACAATCCTTATCAAACTACCTATTCAGATTTAATTTTTTAGTTTAATTCGTAGCTAACATATTCAACATCAACGTAAAATAGAAGTTTTTTCTTCAGTTTAACATTACAAATGTGGAACAATTTACGGGTGTGAAAAGAACGGCCAGTTCTAGCGGCCAGTTTTTCCGATGATTACCGAAGTCACAGTAACTTATGAATGAAGTAATTTGCAGCCCAATAATATGTGATGGGGCTGCCATCAAAGGGGGTGAAAATTCAGACCAACCCTTAATACTCGATCTCGAAAACCGTGCTTAGTATGAAGTTGACATTCTCAGATAATATTACTAACTAATTAATAATAAAGACAAAAATAATATATGGAGCTGTAGTCAAAGGGGGTGAAAATTAAGACCAACCCTTAATACTCGATCTCGAAAACCGTGCATAATATCAAGTTGACATTTTTAGATTATATTACTAATTGATAATAAAGATAAAAAAATAATGTGATGGAGCAGCCGTCTAAGGGTATAAAAATTGAGACCAACCCTTAATCCTCGATCTCAAAAACCGTGCATAGTATCAAGTTGACATTTTTAGATTATATTATTAACTAATTAATAATAAAGATAAAAATATAATATGTGATGAAGCTGCCGTCTCAGAGGGTAAAAATTGAGACCAACCCTTAATCCTCGATTTCGAAAACCGTGCTCAGTATCAAGTTGACATTCTCAGATAATATTACTAACTAGTTAATAATAGAGACAAAAAAATAATATATGGAGCTGTCGTCAAAGGAGGTGAAAATTAAGACCAACTCTTAATACTCGATCTCGAAAACCGTGCATAGTATCAAGTTGACATTTTCAGATTATATTACTAACTAATTAATAATAAAGATAAAAAATAATATGTGATGGAGCTGCCGTCTAAGGGGGTGAAAATTGAGACCAACCCTTAATCCTCGATCTCGAAAACCGTGCATAGTATCAAGTTGACATTCTCAGATAATATTACTAACTAATTAATAATAAAGACAAAAAAATAATATATGGAGCCGCCGTCAAAGGGAGTGAAAATTAATACCAACCCTTAATACTCGATCTCAAAAACCGTGCATAGTATCAAGTTGACATTTTCAGATTATATTACTAACCAATTGATAATAAAGATAAAAAAATAATATGTGATTGAGCTGCCGTCTAAGGGGGTGAAAATTGAGACCAACCCTTAATCCTCGATCTCGAAAACCGTGCTTAGTATCAAGTTGACATTCTCAGATTATATTACTAACTAATTAATAATAAAGATAAAAAAATAATATGTAATGGAGCTGCCGTCTAACGGGGTGAAAACTAAACTTAGAAATCGTTTGAAAATAGAAACTTGTAACGCAATTTTAATTGTGAAAGACAGTTTAAGATTTTATGAGCAGGGTACAGTGAGTTGGGAACCACCCAAAGGAATGTTGAACTACGGGGTGTCTCACTATATTTTCCTCTATTTCAAGGGCTTATAACTTTTAAACGAATAAAGTTAGACACTTGCGGTTTTCACTGAAATGCTTCGCAATGATACAAGTTTTGATTGGACTCATCTAAATTTTTTCTTCACTTCCTGTTAGCCAAAAAACAAAATGGTGGTTTTTAGAATTTTTTTGTTGACTTTTTTTAATGTAACACCCTGTATATTTTCTGATAAGGCGAAAACCATTTATTTCAGCTATCCGTCGGTATAAAGTTTTTAAAAGGCGATGCAGAATTAACTGAGCAATCAATTTTTAAGTAGAGGTCTGCAAAATCGGTAGTAAACAATTATTTATCAGTAATTTTTTAGTAGGTAGGCTCTGGAATATTTTTATCATAAATGTCACAATTATTGTGTTTGAGATCTATAACCAGATATTTTGCCATTGAAATGGTGTTTTCCGATATAGGAAAGGCAAATAGTGTCCTTTATTTTGCTGAAACTAAATCTATTGTACAAACCAGAAGAAAGTTTTTCAGGGAATTTAATAAAATACCACCAACTGCTAAGACAATAAGAAAATGGTTCAACAATTTCAAAAACAATGCATCGTTGTCACGTAAGAAACGAATTACAGCTAACAATAATGTTCTTAATAATACAATAGCTATTTATGAGTTTATGACAAGATCTCCTAAGTCATCAATCAGAAAAGTACATTTTGATATAAGTCGATCTAAAGTGCATAGAGTCTTACAAGCACTGAAGCTTAAACCATATAAAATTCAGCTACGTCAAAAAATAAATCAAAGGGATTATGAAAAACGCCTTTTTATGTTCGAAATTTTATAGGATTTAATGAGAATTACTCCTGACTTCCAGTTAATAATGTCCGATGAAGCAAGTTTCCATCTATATGGAGCGGTGAATAGACACAACTGCAGGATTTGGAGTCAAGAGAATCCACGTGAATTTGATGAAACTGTAAGAGACTCACCTAGAGTAAATGTTTGGTGTGTAGTAAGTAAAAACGAAATTTATGGACCATTCTTTTTTGCTGAAAAAACAGTAAACGGTGCTAACTATACGGACATGATAGAGTTATTGTTTTTATCCCCAAATAGACCAGAATGAAAATGAAATTTATTTCCAACAAGATGGAGCACCTGCCCATTATTCGCTAATTGCTCGAGAATCTGTATCCAATAAATTTGGTAATAATTGGTCCAATTGAATGGGTTCCAAATTCGCCAGATTTGACGGTACCAGATTTTTTATATGGGGTTATGTTGTCTCTGGCTTATAATCTTGCACCCCAAAATTTAGAAGATCTAAAAGCCAACATACATCGCGCTTACACAAATGTATTAGTGAAAACGGGGGTCATATAGAACATTTGTTAAACTAAGGTGTCTACGGGACAATTATTTTATCCACTAAATATGTTTTGTGATTATTTGTTAAATTGTTCTCAATAAATTGTCAAATAAAAGATCTTAATACGTTTAATTTTGTTTTCATGAACTGATTTTGCAGACTTATGCTATGAACAGCTCACTAAATTGTGACATTTATGATAAAAATTACTAATAAATAATTGTTGACTACCGATTTTGCAGGCCTCTACTTAAAAATTGAATGCCCAGTTAATTCTGCATCGATTTTTAAAAACTTTATACCAACGGATAGCTGAAAGAAATGGCTTTCGCCTTATCACAAAATATACAGGGTGTTACATTAAAGCAAGTCAACAACAAAAATGCTAAAAACCACTATTTTGTTTTTTGGATAATAGGAAGTGAAGAAAAAATTTAGATCAGTCCAATCAAAATCATTGTGAAGCATTTCAGTGAAAAACCGCAAGTGTCTATTCGTTTAAAAGTTATAAGCCCTTGAAATAGGGGAAAATATAGTAGGACACCCGGTATACTAATTCAACACCAAAGAATTAAAAGGCAGTGTGTCTACGTATGTACAAAATCGTTATTTAAGGCCTCTTATAATGACGCTTCCTTACAAAGACGATCGACGTTTTAGCATTTTTATGATTATAATTACTCACAAAACTTGGTTGTATGGCAAGCATAACGTGACCATACGTCCCGTTTTGAACGGGACCGTCCCTTTTTTCGGTTCTCCGTCCCGGTGTCCCTGAAAGAAACCTCGGGACGCAAAATTGTCCCGTTTTCCCGAAGGTTTAAATATCTTAATAGCTTACTACTGGTGTTAACGCAGCCCCAGGTAACTAGTGCCCCCATCGAAGCCAATGCCTACGTGGAAGGCATTCTGAAAATATTCACGCAGCAAGGCGAGGAACTAATAATCTGTTAGTGAAATTACAATCATTTCTGGAAAAACTATTAATAGGTATTGGATGCGGAGCCCATATAATTCACAAGGCAATAAAATCTGCTGCAGGTGGCCTACCCATAGATTACGATTGCATTATTATAAAGATATATTCATTTTTTTATATTTACACGGTTCGAGTTGAAGCTCTAAAGGATTTTTGCGCGGAAACTGAAACAGAATATCACAAAATGCTGGGCTATAGTAAAATCAGGTGGCTTGCGCTTATGCCTGCCCTGGAAAGGGTTTTAAAAATGTACCAGCCATTAAAAAACTACTTGAAAAATGTCCCCAAATATTAAAAAACTTTTTTGAAAACCCGACATCAGAATTGTGGCTTTATTTTTTACACGCTCAGTCAGCAAGTTTTCATCAAGCTGTATTGAAGGTTGAAGGTCAGACTTTATCGGCAATTGAAGCTGCAAAATAAATTAACCAACTGAAAGATAATTTGACTCAGAAACAAACTAATCAATTTCTTCCATTTACAGTCCGTTGTTTAATGGTGAAGCTGAAAGATAGTGGCACTGATATTGACGAAGAGTTTGTGAAAAGTACGGCTACAGATTTTTATAAAACAAGTCGTGAATATTTGGAACAGTGGACAGGGTTTTTTACTAACGAATTGGAGATATTTTATTGGGCAGATTTAAAAAAGGTACCTTCGTTCAAAAAGCATTGGGTGTATTGATTGAAAAGGGATATATTGACTGTAATAAAGATACAGAAGTATTTGACGAATTTTCATTAATTTCTAATTACATCACGTCGCAAAAAGTAACCGAATGGAATAATCTAAAAGTTTCGACTGAAAGTGGTTGGGTGGAAGTATTCAAACACTTTCATGCCAACAATCTTAAACATGAAAATTTTTGTATTTTAATTGAATATATTTTATGTCTGCCTGGCACAAATGCACCAGTAGAAAGAGTCTTTTCTGTAATGAATAAATTGTGGACGTCCGAAAAAAACCAGTTACAGGTTCCGGTCCTCATGGCGATGTTGATAACTAAGGTGAATATTAAAAAAACGTGCCAAGAATACTCTTACTTAAAATAATCACCAGCTTTATTAAAACAAATTTGTTCCTCTAACAAATATAAAAATAACTGAACGTTTATGTTTCATAACTTTCAAAATTTGTAATAAATACGTTATGGATAAATAAAATAAAATTTATTAAAACATTTGTTTTTTTTTTCATTGAGAACCTAGGCCGCCATCATAAAGGAAACTCAACCATTTCTTCCTTTATGAATCGCCCCTACTAATTGAAGTGAATAAACCGGTGTCCCGTTTTAAGTCAAAAAATAAATGGTCAGGTTAGGCAAGCAGTATGTTCCGCCGATCGTCGTTATCAAAAAAGCGTTCATTATAAGAAATGACGATTCTGTACGTGCGTAGACACTGCCTTATTTTTATATTATTTTTTTACTGTTAGTGAGACTGAGCAGATTAATTACCAGAGAATTATTTATTTTTTTACATGAGAGGAGTGATGTTTTTTTTTTATATTTTTTATAGAATATTATATATTTTCAAATAAACTCAAAAGAAAAAAACAAAAGTATTTTCCTTGAACCAAAACAACAACCAGCATTTAATGAAAAAGATGGTAGTGCAGTACAATCAAGGTCAAAACAGTACAATTTTGACCTCGCAGTCGGTACAAACGAAAAAGACCCTAGGAACAACCCTGGTTAGCACCTCATTTTTCAAATTAAAATTTGGAACCATTAATGAGCGGAACTTTTTATTTTTTATAAAGTACATTAAAAAGAAGCAGAACTCTAATCAGAACTATTGGAACTCTTTGTCGGAGTGCTAACTTCACACGCCTGGAAACACGAAGATAAATAAGTATTGGCGTTATGTTATTTAGAATAGGTAAAATGTAAGAAGATCAAGATAAATGCAATAATGTAATGTGAGGTATAATAATTATGAAATCATGTAATTATAATTAACAAAATTACGAAAGTCATTTATTGTTGTTTAATTAGACTCAAAATAATCTTTGTAAGAGGATATAAAGGAAACGAAATATAAATTCGATTAATATCAATTACTATCTCTTTCTCTTTATTGAAAATTACTTGTATTCATCAGTGCGTTCAACTGTGATTGTGAAGTAACCAACGGCTTTATAATTGCCAATTTTATTAACACACTTAATTTATGACAACCTACTAATTAGACGTTTTGTTCGTTTATTCAATAGTGAAGCACGTATTATAATTAGGCAATATTAATACTAACAATGTCATTGAATTTACACTAAAAAAATAATAACTGAATGAAAACAAAAGGTATTTTAAGCATCCAGCGGCGGGTTTGAACGGAAATTCTATACCCAGAACCGGTCTCTCGGTTGGATTGGAAACCAGCATCAATTGACAAAGTAAAGATGACCTCCCCTTATGAGAACACGCATTAAATTAACATATACCGTAACCACTTGAAATTTAAGAGGGAGGTTTGGTCATATGAATCAGTCCTATTATACAAAAACGACGTCTCCACCCTCAAGTTGAATGAACCTAAGATAGGGTTGAATTTTGTCTGAATAATCTTCATGATGAGTTTCTCTGTTCTGATTTAAATGATTGCAAACATTTTTTTTTTTAATATTGTGTAACGTATGTAGAATTTAATTAATATTAATTAAGAACGACAGTTTAATTCAATAACAGTATTAAAGATCTAAATTAGATAAACAAGTCGTGTATGCAATATGCCTGAATCATGAATTATTTTTAGTGCGTGGTTTTAATAAAAACAATTGAACCAACTAGACCATTTTTATCGTTTACATAATGTAATGGTTCAGGTGAGTTATGGGAAGTTTATGGTTTACGCTTCGATGATTTGTCATCAAACTTAAATTTAAGTGTAACAATCTATGCCAAGGTATTTTCTAATATACAGATTGTTTTCAGTGCAATGTCCGGCAAAAAAAATAAGATAAAATGTCGATGGACTTAGTCATGTGTGTTAAAAGCTCGAGAAAGTGAAGCTACCTTAAGAATGCAGACTTAAATAAGAGCTTGTCACATACTTCAGTAAATATTTTGATAAATTAAAGATAAATTAAAGCGCGAAAAGATATTAAAATATTTTATCAGGCTTGTGCCATTACACTTTTACTGAATGTAAAGTTCTGTTAAATCTAATTCTTTTCGAAATCACAGCTTATGCTTGGGTTTGTAATAGAGTGAGTGACCTTTTCTCATAAGATAAAACACATAATGCCAACCATAATTGATGTATGAAATAACAATTATAAAATTATGAATACAGATGAAAGTTCTTAAATCTTTCCCACTTAATTTCAATGCCACGAGTAACTATTATGAATACGATGTGAAATAGTGAGCGCAATTTACGTCATTTGGAGAAATCTGAATAAAACATTTTCTTGAAATCCGCTTTGACTACAAGCGCCACTTACCAGATAATACCACACACTCAATTAACAGAAACTTAAATTTGAAACTATTATGGCACTTTGGAATGTTCACTAGCAGTATACACGCGTAGGGCGTGGTTGGAAAGTAAATACCAATTGAAGGGGTGGCTGCAATCACCAGGCAGCTCCATTTTTACAAACTTATGGGAAATCGAAAAAAACCTCCTAAAAAATTCAAATTTCGTTTCTATGTGATTTTCTTTTTTCTGCGATAAAAGCATACCAGGTCCGCCTTTGGGAGCTGATCTTATGAGTATCTGCTAAACCAAACTTACTATAATTTTGAAAATTTGGTGACAGGGTAATGATGGTAGGGCTAACTCATCTAAAATATTTTCACGTTCGTACCACTTCGACCGGAAGTCTGTACTTAGTCGCTTATTTTTAATGAAACACCCCGTATATTAATACATTTTTGGATTCTATGTCGAATTTTAAGGTAAGTTTGTTAAATAAACTAGATACGAAATTTCAGTCGTTTTAAAAAAAACATTTTTCAAAAAAAAATTGACAGATGCGGTCTTAGTAATAACTCGTTAATTGTTCTGTTCCTGTCAAACAATTTGAATAAAGCTTTGAGGTGTTGTAGGCAAAGGTTTATTGCAACAGTCTGCAAAAAATGACATTTGTATTTTTCATAAAAATAAAATTATGAATGTCTAAACTTGACTATCAAAACAAAAAATGCAAGTTACTCAAAAAAATCAAATGGAAACCCCTATTTTTTATTACTCAGATCGATTTAACGTCAAAAATTAAGGTAAGTTTGTTTAAAACTTTATTTGCCTAAACATAACAGTTTCATACTTATTATCAAAAAAGTCCCAATTTTAAAATTTGTGATAAAAATGAGCTACATACTTAAATCTAGTATTCCTTGTTCGTGGTCACCATGGAAACCAAATAATTGAGAATTGAAATAAAGAAAAATATTTGAATAAGTTACTGCAAAAAATTATAAAAATTGATAATTTTGTGATTCAAAAGTCATTTTTGCCAAATTTTTCAAATTCGATTTACAACATAAGTGGAAAAATTTAATACTTTATGAGTAAATCGAAAAAAAACTACTTTTTACTGCGGAGGTAATACATACTTATCAGCGCATCATTATACGATAAAAAAGCTTATTTATTTTGTTTTTCTTTTGTAGTCAAAAATTTAATAAAATTGTTGACAGTTTGTGTTTTTCTTGATGAAATGACTTGACTTGAATATTCTAATACAGATTATTTGAATTTAATTTTAATTCACGGAGAATGTCATAGAGTAAAACGAACAGTAAGAACATTTATCGAACGCTATCCTGAGCGCCCCCCACCATCAGCAGATACAATAAGACGTGTGGTTCAAAATTTGGAACAGTTTGGCACATTTAAACACTCTGCGCCTCGCAAAAAAAACTGCTATTGATAACGAACAGATTGAAGTTATAACTTTAGGATATTTCCGTGCCTATCCTTGTAACCCACCAACAACTATCAGAAGAATTCTTAAGAAACATAAGTTTAGACCATACTGTTTACAATTAGTTCAACATTTGAAAGAAGCGGATTTCTTGAAACGTATCGAATTTTGTGAAACAATTTTGCTCAAAATACAAGAAATTTCTAATTTTTTGACTAATATCATATGGACGGACGAATCTAAATTTACGAAAAATGGCATATTTAATCGCCGAAACTCGCATTACTGGAATAACGAAAATAGCAATCCAATTCGCGATTGCCATTTTCAGGAAATTTGGAATTTTAACGTATTTTGTGCTATTCGGAATAACGAAATCTTTAACGTGTATTTTTACAACGAAAATTTGAGAGGTTTAAAATAGTTGATTGTTGCGATTTATGATTACAAATTTAATTTCTAGGAGAAAATTATCTTGAGATATTAAACACTCGAATTCAACCCCGATTAAATCTAGAAAGGGAAAATTTATGGTACCAACAAGACGGTGCGCCCCCTCAGAACACCAACGCTGTTTTCATGAAACTATGAAATTTTTGAAGATCGTTGGTTTGCCAATAATGGTCCCTTTCCATGGCCACCTAGGTCACCTGATCTTACGCCAAAGGATTTTTATCTTTGGGGTCGAATTAAAAATATTGTTTATGCTACACCACTAACGACTAAAGAAGATTGCATTGCAAGAGTGCAAAATGCCTTCAATTCTCCTTCTCCACAAGAAATTCGAAGGGCTACAAATGAAGCCGTTATAAGACAGGTTCAACAATGTCTTGCGTCTAACGGACAACATTTTGAACATTTATTGTAAATTAATTTACATTTGATCACGAGCAAGAAATACTAAATAAGCGCCTTTATCGTGTAAGAATGCACTGATAAGTATGTAGTTACTACCTCCGCAGTAAAAAGTAGTTTTTTTCGATTTACTCATAAAGTACAGTACAACTTCGATAGTTCGGACAGTCGCTAGCCCGGGCACTCCAGTAACCCGGACAATGCTATTATTCGGGCGTTTTGAGAATTTTGCCTTTGTAATCCGGACACAAAAGATACTATATACAAAATAATGCAAAGTAAGACGAATTTTCCTGTCTGAACAAGCAGAAATTAGTCACTTTAACATTTACAAACGGCGTCATTTAGCATTTGATTTTCAACCGCGTGCTGAACATAATGGCTCCAAACAAAAGAGCACATAAAACACTTACACTTGCAGACAAATCTAAAATACTAGATTACCTTGATGCGGGAAAAAGTACACGTCAAATTGCAGAGAAATTTGATGTTCCAAAATCTACAGTGTTAGATATAAAAAAAATAAGGACAAAATAAGAACTTTTATATCAAAATCATTTCAAGGGACAGGTAAAATGCCAATACATAATGTTTTACAAACTTACTTTATTTGGTATATTTTTGTAGACAAAAGAAAAGTTATTAGAAAAGCAGAGAATCCTGAAGTTGCAATCGCATTGTATAATTGGTTTTTACAACAACGCAATGCGCACATCCCAATTTCGTCAGAAATTTTACGAACTAAAGCTAAACATTTTTATGAACAAATAACAGGGAAAAGAGATTTTTTAGCAAGTTCTGTATGGCTAGATAAATTCAAGCTAAGACACGGAATTCGTTTTTTGAAGGTCTGTGGGGAAAAACTTTCCAGTGATGTTGCCGCCGTAATACCATTTCAGGAAAAATTTTGATCAGTTATTGAAAAGATGGAATTAAGTAACGATCAAGTATATAATGCTGATGAATCAGCAATTTTTTGGAGAACTCTACCTGATACCACTTGGGTTCATCAAAATGAAAAATCAGCACCAGGTCGAAAAATATCAAAAGACCGTTTAACATTTACGCCCTGCTGCAATGCGGCGGGCTCACATAAGTTGCCACCGTTGGTTTTGGAAAAAGTGGCTAATCCACGAGCATTTAAACACGAAAGTTCACTTCCAGTTGTATACAAAGCGTCTAGCAAAGGATGGATGACAAAACCACTATTTAGGGAATGGTTCAAAATATCTTTCATACCTGAAGTCAAAAAATTTTTAACTCAAAGTAACGAGCCCCATAAAGCGTTGCTGTTGGTAGATAATGCACCATCACATCCATCTCTGGAAGAAGTTAATACTAATCCAAACTTCAAAATTATGTTTTTGCCACCGAATTGTACTGCTGTTTTACAGCCTATGGATCAGAATCTCATTCAGAATATAAAAGTGTCGTATAGGAAACGCCTCCTCGATCATATCATTTTACATGAAGGTGAAGATATATTAACCCTTTTAAAGCAGTTTAATTTGAAAGATGCAGTGAACAATCTTAATGAATCTTGGAAAACCATAACTTCAAAAAATATCAGAAAAAGTTGGGCACAATTATGGCCTGAAATTATGGAACCAGAAGAATCACATGATGAGAATATTCCACTCTCAGAACTTCAAAAAAAATATTGTCCAATAAGTCAAGAAGATCTAAAAAAAATCACAGAATCCGTAAGAGTCATTGATCCAGAAAATAACTTGAACAGCGAAAACATTACTAAATGTGCTGTGGGAGAAGAAGAGTTTGTCGTTGATTTAAGCGAAGAAGAGCTTATCCGAGATGCATTAGCGATGAACAAAGAAAATCCAGGAGAATCTTCTGAATCAGAGAGTAGTGAAAATTTAGAGAAGGTGAAACATGTAGATGCTGTCAATGCATTTTCACTGACCATCAGGTGGGCTGACGAAAACAATCTTCCCATGGAAGATGTTTTGCTTTTGAAAAGACTCAAAGAAAAAGCAATTGATACTGCTGTATCAAAAAGGGTTCAAACTAAAATATACACACATTTTGAAAAAATGTAGAGTATGTGTTTCTGTGGATATTTATGTGTAGGTATGTACATATGAACATGTTTATTTATGGCACATACATTATGTACTCATATTAAAGATTTTTTTGTACTATTTTAGTTTTTTTAGTTTTTGATTACCTTTATAATGAATTACCATTTTTAATAAATTCTGAGTTGTTTCCATTTTCCAAATAAGAAAAATTCACTCCAGTAATCCGGGCACCTCGATAGTCCGGGCACATGCCGGAACGATATCTGCCCGGACTATCGAAGTTATACTTATGTTGTATATCGAATTTGAAAAAAATGACAGAAAATTTCTATTTGGCAAAAATGACTTTTGAATCACAAAATTATCAATTTTTATAATTTTTTGCAGTAACTTTTTCAAATATTTTTCTTTATCTCAATTCTCAATTATTTGGTTTCCATGGTGACCACGAACAAGGAATACTAGATTTAAGTATGTAGCTCATTTTTATCACAAATTTTAAAATTGGGACTTTTTTGATAATAAGTATGAAACTGTTACGTTTAGGCAAATAAAGTTTTAAACAAACTTACCTCAATTTTTGACGTTAAATCGATCTGAGTAATAAAAAATAGGGGTTTCCATTTGATTTTTTTGAGTAACTTGCATTTTTTGATAGTAAAGTGTAGACATTCATAATTTTATTTTTATGAAAAATACAAATGTCATTTTTTGCAGACTGTTGCAATAAACCTTTGCCTAAAACACCTCAAAGTTTTATTAAAATTGTTTGACAGGAACAGAACAATTAACGAGTTATTACTAAGACCGCATCTGTCAATTTTTTTAGAAAAATGTTTTTTTTTTAAACGACTGAAATTTCGTGTCTAGTTTATTTAACAAACTTACCTTAAAATTCGACATAGAATCCAAAAATGTATTAATATACGGGGTGTTCCATTTAAAATAAGCGACTAAGTACCGACTTCCGGTATAACGGGAACTGGTACGAACGTGAAAATATTTTAGATGAGTTAGCCCTAACATCATTACTCTGCCACCAAATTTTCAAAACTATAGTAAGTTTGGTTTAGCAGATACTCATAGGATCAGCTCCCAAAGGCGGACCCTGTATAGAAAGAGAAGTTTTCACATAGTTTTTGTAAATATTTCCAATACTATGTTTTAATAAATGAACATAAAAAAAATTGGAGCTGCCCGTTTCTTGTCAAAAATATACACAAAAAAAATTGTTTTGCGTTTATTTATGCATGATTTGGATACAAAAGAAAAAAACTAAATAAAATGTCCTTATTATATTATAAAAAAACAAACTAAGAAATGGAATATAAAAATACAAAAAAAAAACAGGTAATATTCTTCTTAGAAGGTTATTGATCTTCATCTTCCGTTTCAGATGTCTGGCATTCATGTGTCTCTGCAGGTACAAGTTGTTCGTAATACCACATATCAGCATTGTCAACATATTGTCTGGCCAATTCCATAACATTTAATAGCTTATCCTTTTTTAAAGGCAATGATGGGGCATTACAAACCTTACTTTGTACTTCTGGAAAAATCGGTATACAAGATTTCTTTAGAAGAACAAAATCTTCAGTGACTAAACCATTCGCTGACTCTGAGCACGTAACAGTTTCCTTATGTTCATCACTGAACTCTATAACTTTATATTTCGATAGGGTGAATTTTGCACCAGAACTATTTTTAATATTGCTTTTCTTAAAAAATGGCACAAGAACTTCTTTATAGTTTAAAATCATATCTTGCGTAACAGTTTTAACAATAAATTTCTTACTGGTGTTTTTAATCATGCGACTCCATTCCTCTGGCAGATAAACCCTTTCTTTCTTTCTTTTTCGACAAGAGCAAAAGACCTGTCGCAGGACAAAAAACTATGTCCAGGTTCTGGGTAACGATGTCTTGTTCTCTTAAATCTTCCTTGTAGCAGAAGAGATTGCCAAAACTGAACAAGAACGGAGTTCTTGTTCTGCGCGGCATAGTTGTCACTATAAAGGTAAAGGGTTGTTACCTGAGGATCAATGTAGTTATTAATAAAATCATGTAAGCAACTTATCACTTCATTTGGAGATTTCCGACCCGTTATTTCATCAAAAACATAAAAGTAACTCTTCGAAACGCTGCCCTTATGGATGCAAAATGGATAAAACCACAACTGGCGTTTGTAAAAAGTGTCACCAGAAGGAACATGTGGCAGGGGCACGTTTTGTTCAAAATCAAATGACATGACTTCAACTGTGGGATCTTCCTTAGCTAAAGCAGTCTTTTCTTTTAAATCTTTATAGAACGTATCAGCTCTGGTCAGGTGCACTTTTTTTTCCACATTCAGTGTGTTTTGAGTTTCACCATCTTTGGCAGATTCTATCTTGTTGTTAAGGATGTCGCAAGTTTTGCAAGTATTTGTTCTAGTGTGGCCAAAGCTTAAATTACAATTTTCCACAAATACACGTCGATAATATGTGTAGGAAACTTTTGGCTTAAACTCTGGTGTATCTAGTAGACTATGTTGATTTGGCTCATACTTTTTTAAATACAATCTGTGCATGAGCCTTAAATTCAGTTCGGATGAAAGATATCGTCTGTTTATGTTATCATTTCTGCTATAATGGCTTTTTCTTCTTGGAAAGCTATTAATATGTTCAATATGGTCTGGGAATTTATTGGGTCTATTTTCATGGCACCCTCGCATATCTTTTGGTCCTACTATATTTGAAGCCATATGAGTCGCTATTCTCTCCACCCTGCTTTTCGTTATTGCGTGAATGTTCATGAATGCCGTTTTACACATTTTTTTTCAAATACTCCTCTTTTTATTTTATACGAAAACGTTTGGGTTCTTAGAACTCCACCACCTCCTTTCGATCGCCTTCTTTGAATTTCTCGTCTGTATTAAACCGGCTGAAAAAAATGTCATAAAACCATCATTTCTAAACTCATTTGACTTGAACTTGAACTAAGTTCACTTGCCATTTTAAATATAAATAATACTAAATTATTCAACACAAATCGTTACAACAATGTGTATCTATTTATAACAACACGTAGATCTGCAATAAAACAAAGCGATGTTGCATGACCGAACGAGCAACTACTGCGTTGCGCGCGCGGCGGCACCGTATGTACTTAGGAGAGAAAATGAACCAGACCGTAATAGGAAGGTGCTTATAAATAGAGTTATATTAATATTATTTCAAAAGAAACTACGAAAATATATAAAAAAATTGATATTTTTTATATTCCATGCATATTTTCATATTTCTATATTTTCCATCATATTTTGCCAACAGTTAAGTGCAAAAACCAGGCAGCTCCAGGAGCTGCCCGGTTCTTACTGCAAACCGAAAGCAAGGCAGCTCCAATAACGTTGTCATTTATGTTACTGCTATATGGAGACGCCTGAGTGTTGCAGGGAACGATCGGTCTATTTTTTTAAAGGGTAATTCAGTAAAAATCTCATTTTCGTAAAAAAGTGGAGCTGCCTGGTTATTGCAGCCACCCCTTCAATTGTAATATGAATTTTTTTACATTTTCCAAACATAGGGATTGGAGCAGATGACTCACGGGGTAAATGGGCCATGGTCTTTTCACATGAAAATTTGTATAATTATTAATCTTTGTGCGGTTGACAACACAGATTTCCAACTTAGGTTACTTCAAACATCCGGTATAACCTCTCTGTTTGTAATGGATGATTCCGTAAAGCAAGTGAATTTTGATGCATATTTTTCGTAAAACAACGCCATCCACTGTGAGTTTTGAAGACAACCACATTCTTTGAGGGAAGCTAACATCTATTTATTGATTAATATAAATATAATATCTTAATATAAGCATGTTTTATTGTTAGTCTTCCAGGATAGGAGGGACGGTCCAAATACCCCGAAATATTTTGGAAAATAGGGTAAGTGAACCGACTTAGGGCCCAGTTTCGATCCATTTGCCCCTGGTTAATAAAGTTGGATATGTAATACATCTTAAGTTAATAAGTTATTCAAGATTTACTTTGTTTATCTAAAAAAAAGGCATGATGTGAATAAATAATAAAAAATAATAAATAAAACAGTCCTTAACAAAAATAATTTAACTTATTTTGAAAAGTTCAACAAACACACTATCTGCTAGGTATCATCACACCCTTACCGAGAAAACCGAGTCTATGGTTAACAATACGCAGCGCGTCATGGAAACCATCAGAAACTTGCAACCTAATCACGAGGAAATATTGGTAAGCTTCGACAAAGTGAGCCTATTCGCAAATGTGTCCACAGATACAGGCGGACAGGCTGGAAGAAGATGAAACGTATATGCAGGGAAGACTTCGAAAAAGCTATGTGAAGCTGCCCCCCCCCCCCCAAGTTGCATATTTCGTAATTAATTAATGGCACTCGATTGACCCCTTAATGACCACAAATGACACCAACAATTTTCATTGACCACCCTCTGTTAAAAAGTTATTGCAAAAATAAGCTTGGGGGGGGGGGGGACTTCACACTTGCCCCCCGGAATCGACCATCGTTTGACCATGAATTAGATCTTTCAAAAAATATATATATACTTTTATATTCATAATAAGGCATGGTCAATGCTTGTATATGCTTCTTGAGGATTGACCATCCTTCATTTCCTATGAATAATCATCCAGATGAACACATAGTGCATTTTGAGGATTGACCATGTTTTATTTCTTATGAATAATCGTCCAGAAGAACAAGTAGTGCATTTTGATTAATAATGTATTATTTCCTATTTTAAGACATGGTCAATACCCGAATATGCTTTTTGAAACATGGTCAATCCTCGAATAAGTATTTTGGGACATGACCAATCCTCGTATATGCTTATTGAAGATTGGCCATCTTTTATTTCCTCCAATATGCCTTTTGAGAATTGACCATCTTTTATTTCCTATGAATATTCATCCAGAAGAACACGTAGTACATTTTGATTAATAATGTATTATTTCGAATTTTAAGACACGGACAATCCACGAATATGCTCTTTGAGGCACGGTCAATCATCGAATATGCTTTCTGAGGATTGACCATCTTTTATTTCCTATGAATATTCATCCAGAAGAACACGTAGTGCATTTTGATTAATAATGTATTATTTCGAATTTTAAGACACGGTCAATCCACGAATATGCTCTTTGAGGCACGGTCAATCATCGAATATGCTTTCTGAGGATTGACCATCTTTTATTTCCTATGAATATTCATCCAGAAGAACACGTAGTGCATTTTGATTAATAATGTATTATTTGGAATTTTGAGACATGGTCAATCCTCAAATATGCATTTTGAGACATGACCAATCCTAGAATATGCTTTTTGAGGATTGACCATCTTTTATTTCCTATGCATTGTCACGCAAAAAAAACAAGTAGTGCATTTTGAATAATAATGTATTATTTTGAATTTTAAGACATGGTCAATCCTCGAATATGCTTTTTGAGACATAGTCAATCCTCGAATATGCTTTCTGAGGATTTCCCATCTTTTATTTCCTATGAATATTCATCCAGAAGAACACGCAGTACATTTTGATTAATAATGTATTATTTCGAATTTTAAGACACGGTCAATCCACGAATATGCTCTTTGAGACTCGGTCAATCCTCGAATATGCTTTCTGAGGATTGACCATCTTTTATTTCCTATGAATATTCATCCAGAAGAACACGTAGTGCATTTTGATTAATAATGTATTATTTGGAATTTTGAGACATGGTCAATCCTCAAATAAGCATTTTGAGATATGACCAATCCTCGTGTATGCTTTTTGAAGATTGGCCATCTTTTATTTCCTATGTATAGTCATCCAGAAGAATAAAAATTGCATTTTGTTTAATAATAATGTACTATTTCGAATATTGAGACATGGTCAATCCTCGAATATGACTTTTGAGGATTGACCATCTTTTATTACATACGAATATTCATCCAGAAGAACACGTAGTGCATTTTGATTAATAATGTATTATTTGGAATTTTGAGACATGGTCAATCCTCAAATAAGCATTTTGAGACATGACCAATCCTCGTGTATGCTTTTTGAAGATTGGCCATCTTTTATTTCCTATGTATAGTCATGCAGAAGAACAAGTAGTGCATTTTGAATAATAATGCATTATTTCGAATTTTAAGACATGCTCAATCCTCGAATATGCTTTTTGAGACATGGTCAATCCTCAAATATGCTTTCTATGGATTGGTCATCTTTTATTACCTATGAATATTCATCCAGAAAAACACGTAGTGCATTTTGATTAATAATGCGTTAATTGGAATTTTGAGGCATGGTGAATCCTCAAATATGCATTTTGAGACATGACCAATCCTGAAATATGATTTTTGAGGATTGACCATGTTTTATTTCTTATGAATAATCATCCAGAAGAACAAGTAGTGCACTTTGATTAATAATTTATTATTTCCTAGTTTAAGACATGGTCAATACCCGAATATGCTTTTTGAGACATCGTCAATCTTCGAATAAGCATTTTGGGGCATGACCAATCCTAGTATAGGCTTTTTGAAGATTGACCATATTTTATTTCCTATGTATAGTCATCCAGAAGAATAAAAATTGAATTTCGAATATTGAGACATGGTGAATCCTGGAATATGCTTTTTGAGAATTGACCATCTTTTATTCCCTATGAATATTCATCCAGAAGAACACGTAGTGCATTTAGATTAATAATGTATTATTTCGAATTTTAAGACACGGTCAATCCTCGAATATACTTTTTGAGGCATGGTCAATCCTCGAATATGCTTTCTGAGGATTGACCATCTTTTATTTACTATGAATATTTATCCAGAAGAACACGCAGTGCATTTTGATTAATAATGTATTATTTGGTATTTTGAGACATGATCAATCCTCGAATAAGCATTTTGAGACATGACCAATCCTGGAATGTGATTTTTGAAGATTGACCATCTTTTATTTCCTATGTATAATCATGCAGAAGAACAAGTAGTGCACTTTGAATAATAATGTATTATTAATTTTAAGACATGGTCAATCCTAGAATGTAAGGTAAATTAGTTTTCATTCAAAAATGAAAATACTAACAAGATAAAAAATCACTAAATACAATATAATACATATGATTTTAAACCGTAACGAAACGTAGTCTTAAAATTGGAAATAATACATTATTAATCAAAATGCACTACTTCTTCTGGCTGTTTATTCATAAGAAATAAAACATGGTCAATTCTCAAAAAGCATATTCTAAGATTGACTATGCCTTAAAATTCGAAATAAAACATTATTATTCAAAATGCACTACTTGTTCTTTGGGATGATTATACATAGGAAATAAAAGATGGTCAATCCTCAAAATGCATATTCGAGGATTGACCATGCCTTATAATGAATATAAAAGTATATTTTAGTTTTTTTTTTTTGAGGGGTGGTCAAACAAATCGAATTCATGGTCAAACGATGGTCTATCAGATAGAGTAATAAAAATTGTCGATTTTCGATTTCGGGGGGGGGGGGCCCACCAATTTTATTTTTGCAATAACTTTTTAAAAGAGGGTGGTCAATGAAAGTTGGTGGTCATGTGTGTTCAATAAGTGGTAAATCGAATGCCATTAATTAATTACGAAATATGCAACTTGGAGGGGCCAGTTTCACACAGCTCTTCGAAGACCACGCGATATCCGAAACCAAGGGCTTAGATACGTGGACGATACCTTCGTAGTTTGGCAACACGGCAAGCATAGACTGAATAGATTCCTAGATCATCTAAATAGCCGCACATCCTCCATAAAATTCACAATGAAATGGGAGTGGAACGAAGAGTGCCGTTCCTGGGAACCTACCCACACGGGGAGGTACCTACACTACAACTCCAATCACCACAAAAAGCTAAAACAGTATGCTCAAAACAAGAGGCCCAGAAACAAGAAAAAATATATCAGTAAAATACTTAGAGAAAATGGCTACCCCGATCTAACACCTAACCTAAACAGGGAAAGGGTAACAGAAAAATAAGAACCTAAATACTCAGCAATAATACCATATATACAAGATACCTCGGACCAAATACGAAGGATAGGCAGCACGTACAACATACGCACTGCCTTCAAATCGACAATAACGCTCAGAAGAATGCTAACCAACGAGACAACATACAGATAGTGGCAAAGGACGAGCATATAACTCGCCAGGAGATCAAAGAAGCCAAGCTAAGCCAAAGATTCGGTACAGACTGCAACTTTATAAGAAAGTACAGACTTTCGATAAAAAAACCACAGAGCATAGAACACATAAGATGTGGCCAAATAAACGCATGGGTTATCTACAACGTTTTGGATGTTTTAGGGCTGGATGGAAACAACTTTGTTCTATCACTGGTTCCGAGTTATTTTCTACCAAATATTGGCGAGGAAAGACCTGTACTACTAATCTATGATGACCACACCCACCCACATTTCAAGTAAACTAATAAGGCTGGCACAGGAAAACCACGTAACAATTTTGAACCTCTCGCTACACACTACACATGTACCCCGGCTTCTGGATATCTCGGTGTTTAGAAATCTGAAAATTAATTGGGACAATTGGCTAAGAGCAAATCCACGAAAAAAAAATTTTGAAGTGATTCTGTAGCAATTTTAACCAGATTCGCTCAAGACGGGCCTACAACCAATATTATCAATGGATCTATGTGCACGCGAATTTATGATCCTGAAAATAATGGTGTTAACAGAGAGCGGATACCAGAAAAAGTGTTTAATGGTACGAGAAAAATCTCTCCCACCCCAACACAGACCTGCTGGAAGTAGCTACCACCTCAACAGCTGCAGTGCAGATGGAAGTAGATACCACTTCAACAGCTTCAGGGCTGATAGAAGTGGCGCCACCTCAACAACTTCACGGTTGCTGGAAGTAGCCGCTACATCAACAGCTGCTGTCCCCATTGAAGAATCAACATCTACAGGTGTCCGTCGCAAAAGTTTTGAAGATTTGCTGTTAGAACTTTTGAAAAAAAGATCGAAAACCTCAAACAGTGAAGAGAAATTGCAAAAGACTGGTAAAAAATTATGAAATTGAAACAAGAAATCAGAATTGAAAAAAAAAGAAATGAATAAAATGAAGAAAACAAAGAACATGTAAAAATGTGCTAAAGTAATCAATAAAAGAAAGGAAAAAAGCTGTGACGCAGAAATGAATTCAGAAAAAGAAAATGATCACTTAGTTAACGATAATGACATTTAAGTGATCTTGAAGAAGCCCATGATAATGAAGATGATTAGTTGAGCCAAGGTCACACTACAAGAAGAATATTGCATTGTGAAGGTTTTGGACCAAAAACAAGTAAAAATGTAGAATGTACATTGCCAGGGTGCAGATATTTCTAACAGTTGGTATGAGGTACAGTTTCACAAAAGATTTCCACAAACCATGAAATTTATTGAAACAGATGAAACATCTTTTGTTAAAAAAGAAGAAGTTGTTAGGAAACTACCCAACCCTTTTAAAAACAGTTCTAGTGGGATCCAAAATATGGTGATCTTTAATATTGATTTCACAGACCTATATTTCAAGTTATGTTACACTTATTTGTTTTTGTATTTTTGATTCTTATTTCTTTTATCACTTATTTCAGTAAGATGAAAGTGCTTGGTTAAGTTTAATTACTTATCTGGAGAATTGTTTACTTACGAATTTTTGTTTAAGTTTAAATAAATTAAGTTCAGTAAAAAAACAATTTAAGCTAAGTTAAAATGACAGTAAGAACATTGGTTTAGTTGACTTTTTCTGGAGATAAATTAAGTTGCATTTTTGTGGTTTGAACTGGTGGAGCTTAACTTAAATTATTTTGGGTTTTTAAGTTGAAAATACAACTGAAAGTTTTTATTTTCTCTAAAGTGCGTCCCAGAATATCAGAGAGTAATAAATCATGTTATTAGTGAAATAGTGTTGTTTTTCGCATAGAAGCGCGAAAAAGAAATCAGTAGCAAACCAGGCTAGTTTAAATGAAGATGCTGTAAATATGCTGCCTGCAAAACGTGTTAAAATAATGACGGTTCAGGTAAATGGCAAACAAAAAAAAAACTCTTTAAAATTCGACTTAAGCCTGAAGATCAGACAACTCATAGACGTACGGTTGGGATTTCAGTGGATTAATTGTAGATGAATTATCAAACAATTGAAAGGCGTGAAAATGACATTTATTTTAATATGGCTATTTCAAAATGCTAATTAATATAAAATAATTAGAAATGGTGTTTACAATAATTTTTTTTATATTTAATATTGTCAAAAAGGTAGGTTTTAGAAACAAATGCGATATGTAACTAACAATCAGTCTTTATCGTCGCCATCCGATTCGGAGGAGCTGTCATCTTGTCCTACGGAAATTATAACGGGTCCTATAGTTTATTCCATTATCACATCAAGTTCCCACATACGCTGTTCCTCCACCAAATTCCCCGATCCTTAGCATCAATCTGAAAGTTCTTTAATTCATGATAGAAGGCGATGTAATTGTAGAAATTAAAATAGCATTTTTATCAATGATTATTGTTTATTTATTAATAAATTTTACAAATAAATATTTATTTATTTCAGTGTTTTTAGCTCATTTAGTTTTTTTTTTTTTTTGTATTTTTATTTAGATCATTGGTTTAAACACATTATTTCGGATTTGATTGATGCAATAAAACTTATACTTATGAGAAACAAACAAACCTAACCTGAAGCACTTCAAAATATGAAATAAAAAAAAAATTTTATAATAAATGTTCGAAGAGTGCACGCACCATCAACAATTTCACAATACGTTAATCGGTGGGCAAAACCTGAAACTACGTTTCGCATTTGATTCCTGTAAAAGGCAATCACGTAGTGCGTTTATGTTTTGCATAAACACATGACACCAAACTACCCCGTCTTCGTCCCACCTCCTGGAGTGGGGCTGAAGTAAACTTATAAAATAGAAAATGAAAACCCCATTTTTTATTGAAGATTCGAGCGTACATACAGTTTTTTTAATTCATGATAGCATGATCTAATTGCAGAAATTAAAGTAGCATATTTATCACTCATTAAAATGTGTTATTCTTTACTTATTAATAAACTTTATAAATAAATATTTACTTCATTCTTTTTAATTCATTTAGTTGTTTATTTATTTTTTTCTATTTTTTTTATATCTATCTAGTTCATTAGTTCGAACACATTATATCTGATACTTATGCGAAACAAACGAAACTATCTTTCAGAATTGTTTATAATGTTGAAATAAATTTATGAAATTTGAAAAAGTGAAAACTCAAACATAAGCCTACTGATAAACTTAATTTAATTTAAGGTAGCTATTCATAGGCATCTCTTGGAAATTAAATGGCCTTCTATTCATCCTCCTAAGTGTTCCTGAGTGCTTTAGCACGATAGGCCAAATGTAGCCTGCTCAGGTCCACAATTATTAAAAAAAAACGTATAAAGCAAACTATGGAATACATTTTAGTAAAGAACAACTAGATCATTAATAAATTAAACATTATTAAAGTTTTTCACAACTTAGGTTTGTGTTTTCACTTTTTCATTTTTCTTATTTCATAAATTTGTTAAACAATTTTAAAAGATTTTACCACTACTGAGGACGATAACTGTAATTATCGATAGGTATAGACTTACATACATTACGACTATGTGTATAATGTGATTAAGAATGGGTATAGTCAGGAAAGGATCGGATTAAGTAAGGTTCTGAGAGGGAAGATAGCACCCCAACATTCGTCTGAATAACCTCACATGATGTGGGTATGCACAGTGATCATGCCGCTATATGTCTATGAGGAAAACCCGCTGTAAACCTCATACAAGGTAGACGGTAACAGAGATCGAAGCCATTACTTCCCGAAGCACATATAATCTATATATATATATATATATATATATATATATATATATATATATATATATATATATATATATATCTGTCTACACATGTGTAATGTGGAGATCTTCAGTCATATACCGAGCTAGTAGATCAGTGGTACCACAATCTGCTTAGCGATGTTGGGATAGTAACTTCTCCCTCAGAATCCTATCTTCGTTTCTTCTGATCCTACCCTGACCGTACCTATCCTTGATCCCACCCACATACTTAATGTACGTGTGTATGTTGGGAATCCATCAATGTGGCTAAAGGAGTATGGAAAGCTTAAGCAGCCCGCCCTCCCCATTGGGGAAAGAATGAAACACGTTGCTTCTTCCTTTTCTTCCTTCAGTCATATGACATTACAGTAGACATTTTTTATAATGGTGTTTTATGTTGGTTTACCGTAAGCTGCATTACGATCATTTGTAATTGTTATTTTTATTACTTCGCAACCCATTTATGAATGTATTGTGACTAAAAAATAAACCAAATCTGCCCTTCTTGCTCCTTATCCCGTAACTTCACCACCACCAAAAATCACTGTGATCTAGATATTTGTGTTAAACATTTGTGCTACAATAGCTCTTTAATTTTTAGAGCTATCGCGGCGAAAAGAAAAAGGCATTTACCTTTATTACTCCTTGCACACCACTCTGGTGTAGACATGTTGATCATAAATAAAAAATAAAATTTGAATGCAATCGCTTTTCAATTTTTTGAGATTTTGTCAACGAAAGGTACATCACATACATATTATGAGTTTTTTCAAAAACCACTTTGCCAATGCTATTGGCGCTCTTTTGATTGATGGTAATTTGGTTGGAACCAAATATTTGAATATGTTGCAAAACCAAATAGTACCTGCACTGCAGCAATTACTTGTTGATTTTCAACAAATTTAGTACTAGCAAAATGGTTGTCCCGCTCATAACAAAGATAAATACCTGAATAATACGTTTCCCAATCGATTAATTAGCACACAAGGAACAATTTTATACCCATCAAGATCAGGCAATCTTGGTGGGCAGTATTGGATTTCTTTGGATGGGGATACATAAGATAAATAATTTAAAATAGTGTGAGGGTCAACAACCTAGATGAATTACTTCAAAAGATTATTTATTCTTTTTCCACCAACAGGCTAGGATATTGCTGAGCAGAGCGAGGGGGTTTATTTGAAAATTTAAAACAGTTTTTGTTTTGTTCCATTGTTTTTGTTACTTTCTTTATTAATTTTGGGCAAAATCGCATTAAATGTTTTAATAACACGAATTGTTTATTTTGTGCCGTTTTTAATGTATTTACATACGTGTCACAAGCAACGAAATTGATGATATCAAATGATAATGTATATTTGTAACATGATGAATTCAATTTTGTACAATCATGGTTAGTTTAATTCTTCATCTTTCTCCTTAAACCAATTATTTACTTCTTATAATGTGTCCTTGTTAGTCATTGCTGTGTCCCAAAAAATCGAGGCGACCTGTATATGTGTAAGTAATATATATATATATATATATATATATATATATATATATATATATATATATATATATATATATATAAAACCGTGTCCAAGATAAGGATGCCCACTATGGGGATCTCAGAAACGGTAAGAGATGGAAGGTCGGTTAAATGGAACAAAAGTTACACATTTGAGAGGATGTATTTATGGTCTTTGTAGAACTCGAATATCTCTTTTAGATTTTGAAATATTTGAAAAAAATTGAATTTTCTGATTTTCGTTTTTATTTTTTTCTGATCTTATTTGAAAAGCTATCAAGAAAAGAAGAGCACACTTTATATTTTTGATACGTTTCGGATGAGAAAATTCATATTCAATGTAAAACATCGAAAACGTACAATTAAAACTAATACTAGAAACATTAGAAAACCGTAAAATTATTATAAAATTATGTTTTGTAATTTTAAATGATAGACAAATAAAAAACAAATTTATCTTAAAGGTTAATAAACTCACAAAAATGTTCAAAAAGATTCCCGTTATTCTCTAAACATAAATAGCATCCTCTAACTGTAGCATCTAAAACATTCTTCAGCATTTGAGGAGTAATACTAGCAAACGCTTCGAGAACTAATCTTTGTAAAATTTCCTCGTTTTCAATATCGTTTCTATAAATGTAATTTTTAATGTATCCCCAAAGAAAAAATCCAAAGGTGTTATATCTGGAGAACGGGCTTGCATGAGTGCCAATACATCTTTCTGGAAATCTAACTGACAGGTATTCCCTGACAACTCTGGAATTATGTGCTGGTGCACCGTCTTGCATAAACCAACAACCTTGAACTCTTAGAAAGGCAAATCATTCAAAGCTATCTCTAATTCATTTTGGAGTAAAATTTGGTAACGTTCAGAATTTAAGGACTCGTGGTAAATGAAAGGACCTATAATTCGAGTACCGACCCACATATTAAATCCGAAACGGTGTTGGTGTTTGGCCGTTTTGTACAGACGTGGATTTACTCTTGGCCAATAATGAGCATTTCTACGATTAAAAATTCCATTATTATTAACCATACTTTCATCGGACCATATTATTTTATTCGGAAAATATTCATTGTCTTGAGATTGACGTGTATACCATTCGCAAAATATTCTACGTCTTTCTGGGTCACCTGGTCGAAGTCCTTGGCAAATTCTAAATTTATATGGATGTACTTTCTCCTTCTTTAGAACATAATGAGCTGTGGAATGGGCTATGTCAGTTGCCTCTTGAATTTCCTAGTAGAAACCTCTGGATTTTCCGTTACAGCTAATAAAACAGTATTGGCTTTTTCTTCATTGCAAGGTTTTTTGCGAGATTTTACAGGTTTTTTGAACGCACCATATTCTTTTAGATTAACTGCTAATGTGCGAAAAGTTCTTTTGTGAGGTTGATGCCTTTCTGGATATTTGTTTAAATACATTATTTCGGCTTCAGAACAATTACGTTGACACAAAATGTAACACGTCAGTATATCGAATTTTTCATTATTTGAAAAATGTACTCCTACCATATTGTTTTTAGGTAAACACAAAATGTAATTAACTCAAAGACCACCAAACAAACGTAATACGGACAACAATCAATTATGACAGGTATGTAAACAAAATACAAAGCCAACTTATTTTTATCAAATGCATCAGTACGACGGAAGATGTATTTTAACTCTTTAATTAATAGTATTTTCACTAAATACATACTTGTGAATTATTTTATTCGCAACAGGCATTAGAAAATGAATTTTCTCATTCGAAACGTATCAAAAATATAAAGTGTGATATATGATTGAATTCAGAATCAAGGAGAGAATTTAAATATGGCAAAAATAATTTTTTCGTGTATTTAAAAAAATAAAGTTGATGATGGTTGCTAACAAACGAAACGTATCAAAAATTGAATAACAGCATTAAGTAGAGCTAGAAAAGTGGCAATGAAAATGTGCCCTTCTTTTCTTGATAACTCTTCAAATAAGGTCAGAAAAAAATAAAAACGAAAATCATAAAATTCAATTTTTTTCAAATATCTCAAAAACTAAAAGAGATATTCGAGTTCTACAAAGACCATAAATACATCCTCTCAAATGCGTAACTTGCTGAAAAAATATTGCGCTTGTTTTCGTTATTAATTTTTCATTTTTTATGTATATATATATATATATATATATATATATATATATATATTACTGTGTTTCTAAGTCGTTAACCTATCTAGAAATATGAGTGTCAAACAAATAAAATACAATTTACTTATGCTGTAAATGGATTATTTACTTGAATGTTAGTAATATTTGATCACGGTTTTTGATTTTTTTCTAACCATAGTAATGGTTTCGGGGTAGTATTCGCCCCCCTTAGCCCGTCGTGCAAAAATTATTTATTATTTAATATGAATGCTTGTGCGCTTATTTAGAAAAGGTTTGATCGCGGCTCTTAATTTTTTTCTAACTATAATAACGCTTTATTGGTTTGCGGGGTAGTATTCACCCCTTGTGAATTGTTTCATATGAATGCGTGTACCCTTATTTAAATCTACCAAAAGGTTTCATCGCGGCTTTTAATTTTGTTCTAACCATAATAACTCTTTATTCGTTTGGGAGGTACGGGAGACCGGGGATGGTGTTTGGACACTTTTTATAATTTAAAGAAACGGACCATCTTATGTACGCTGTGTATAATAGAGTTTGATGTATATGCGAAATTGTTATCAATCGTCATAATGCTGTACTTTCTATAAAATTTTCAATATTTTGACACGAATTTGTCCATTACATTACACTACATCCCATACCCATACAGAGATATACAATGAACATAATGTGGAGATAGATTATTGAAAAAGTGTTTCTTTATAAGTCCTCGTGAACATAGTAAGTATAATTTTATTGTAAGGAGAGCCCTGACAGGTCGAAGTTAAAATACATGTCTTTGAATAGCGGACGTCTGTCTTTTATGGGTGCAGACAACACAGACACAACTTGATCAAATGGCACAAACAAGGGCTCCCAGGGGTAATTTCAAAGATTTGACGGCAACAGTCGTTTGTAAAATTTAATTTCAAAACCATCTTTAGTATTTCATCACGGCAATTTATCCCATTTTTGCCTTTCGTTGACAAAATTTTGACCGCAACAAAATCACCCTCACCAACATCTTCAGTGTGTTGCTCTCCTTCATTATCATCCATTTTCTCCCATTCAGATGACGAATCTTTGGGGATTGCCGTTGGCTGGTCTTCTTCATCGGAATCTTCTTCAACAAAGTGTTTTAGCTGCTTCGCCAGTTTCTTCTTCTACGACTTGGTCTTCTTTGCACTTTCCTTTTCTTCAATTTCGGGAATTTCTATACTCTCGGTGGCAATAATTGATTTTCCACGCTTTCTACCACCAATGACAAGTTTCCTAGGTTTCGCCGTATGATATGAGATGATTTACTCAGGCGAAACAAAAGTGATTGGCATAGATTTCTAAGTAGTAGGTGTAGCAGTAGGAATGGGTTCGTCTTCTTTTAATGTTGATGGTGTTGGTTCAGCAGAATCCTTCAGATCAGGACGGTCATGAACTTGGCAAATCCTTCAGTCAAATGATGAGATTCCACTTTTAAGAAAACCTGATTTAATATTTTCAAGAGTCTTGGCTCTGTCCCATGCCTTGGAACATAATACAGGAAGTGAATATATGGTCATAGCTTCATTTGGATCACCCGTCATCTACCACTTCATTAAATGCTTATTGAACGGACGGAATACGCAACGGTCCAACGGCTGTAGCGATTAAAAGTATTTGGGAGGAACGTTAAAATGAGTAGGTCTCACATTATTCTTGCAAAAGTTTACTCCTTCGAAACTAAGATGCGATTCGTGATTGTCCATATCTAACAAGATCAGTCTATCTTTATGACATCTGGTATTGGTCTGAAAGAATTTCAAGAGATTAATGAAATTGTCCGCTGTCATCCATCTTGATTTATGTACTAACCCCATTGCTCATGGTGGAGCGCACTGATCAATTGAAATCCCTCACCTGCTTTTAGCCTTTCTTCTCGATAACTCTTTGAACTGAAGGCACTATAGTAACGCCTGCTTCATCCAAGTTGTAGATATCTGCGGGCTGAAAATTCGATCGTGCGTTCAAACTCTAATTTGTTGAAGAAAGTGGTTCTATTAAACGTCGCCATTCTTGCTTCCGACTTTCTTATAGAAAGGTAATGGTCGCTTTATAAATCGTTTGAAAAACATCGCATTAACAATACCACATTCCTGTTGTAATAAGTATAAAGCAGGAATAAGTGTACAATTTTAAAGAACTCTAACTTGATTTTTTATATGAATGTGTTTTAAGGGGTTGTTAGAGGGTAGAATGGGGTGGTTTTTTTTCAATTTGTACTTTTACATTAAGAGCTCTAATTTATCTTTAAATCACCCAGGTTTTATTTACAATATTTCAATTTTGTTTATTTCCGCGGAACGCTTGCTAGGTTCGATACAAGCTGCCAGCGACCCGTTTTTCAAAAAAAGCTCCAAATCGAGTACTACAGCTCTAAATGAGCTCTGATTGGTAGAATTGGTCCGATCACAAAAATACTACTAGCATGAGGATAATCATTCTTTTTTCTGAAATTTATGCAGCGGTGACGTTATTGTATTCAAAATTTTTTAAAAAATCTTTAGTACTTAGTAAGTTTAATATTAATTAATTAAAATCAATGATTTTTCATTTGTTTTTAAAATCAGGATATTTTCAACGGTAAAATAAGTAAGAAAAAACTCTAATAATATTTAATCTATTAAAAATCTGGTTATTAATCGTTAAAAAAATAAAATAATCAATAGTTAGCTTTTGAATACATGTAATTACCATAACAGGCTTATTCTATGCGTTTTCATATTTTATCAATTTATTATTTATGAATTTATTAATAAAACGTTTCTCCTTTTACAAAGTTTGTCAGTTGAATTTATTTGTTTTGAAAGAGCGCAAACGGCCTCCTTCGCGCTGTTCATGAGGAAAAGCTCAAAATATTAATTCATTGTTTTTTTTAAAATTTGGCAAAACGGGAGAACCAATTTGCATTGAATTTACGACTTGAAAAATAAGTGAAATGATCATAATTAATTATAAGTAGAGATTGAATATGGTACTTATGCTTAAGATAACTGTATATCCATGAATTAATCACAAAGTAAACTTAGATAAGTATTTTAATCAAAACCATAAATCTAGTGAATGTGTATGTCACATTGATGGTATTAAGAAATGTAAAGAAAACGAGATATTCTTATCATCGCGCTATCGATAATAGATTTCTAAAGAGTTATTCTAAGAAGGGGTCATTAGCATAGTACATTCGGAAAACTAACCGCTATACCGGAACCAAATGTGGTCTAATTATTGTCGAAAGTGCAAGTACGCATGAGATCTTCCGTCATTTGCTTGAACTCTTAAAAGTAGGTATAATCATTTTCCGGAAAAAATTTGTTTCAAGGTCAATCAAGAAAATTAAACCTTAAACTTGAATATGGACAATCGGTAAATTTGTAACTTTATTCAAATTAAATATTCTCAGATCTATTAAAAAAAATCAGTTGTATGCCGGATCATAACAAAGTTAAACAATTCATAATAATAGATATCAACATCAAACATACATTTGTACACTATCAAACCACAATTATGGTTTTCCAAATGTTGCTAATAAGTATTAGAGAAATGGGATTTTACTATTTCCTCAGATTCGACTAAAACACCATGATAAGATAATATAATCTTTGTTACTGTTTAAAAAAATACCATTTTTCGTAAAATCAAATTCGAGTATTACTATTTTATACAAAACCGTATTTATTTATAACAACTATCGGATTTTCCGCATAATAATTAATTAGAGAAAAAGTGAACGCCAAACTGAAACTAACTTGACTATAGTCAAACAATATTTATAGTCAATGAGAGAAAGAGTGTAATGGAAAGTTAAATCCACACGCTTATTGTATAGATTACTTACTATGCGAAGAACTATAATAGTTAATTTGCATTTTCAGCACTTTGATTAAAAAACAATATTGCGTTTTAAAGTTAGAATTTTAGCTGAATAATAAATAATCTTTCCCCTGATTTGCATATTTTACGACAACGCTGTACATTTTTTGAAGGAATTCGGAAGGAAGTTAATGACTCAATGGAAACCGTTAATTTTTTTTAAGAATCTTAGGTACAGAAATGAGTCAATACATTTAATTATGCAAGTTAAATCAAGGAAGAAGTAATTGTAAATACAATGTGACAAATAGTTAGTCATACATACACATCAATTTTAAAATGTAAGTGAACATTATTAATAAGCATCAGAGAACATTTCTAATTTTTGTTTAATAATTATGTAAAATAAGTTTTATATTATTGTATCCTATTACGTGCTTTGTTAGCGCTAAATGGTAAGGTACACTTGAATTCACATCTGCACCTAGCATACACAAGCATATCTTAATTAAATTGTACGTGCAATCAAAATATGTAAAATTATGCCATATATATTTTAAGTAAAAATGACATTAAAAAACACCTAATTTATATTGATAAATTTCAATGTTTTGGCAATTCCTAAATTCATTTATAGTATGAATAAAAACCGGATAATTTTTTGTTTGAATTGGCGCTAATCTTTAATTTTTTATTTGTAGTTTGATTAGTTATATATTTAAATATTGAGGATACAAGATTGTTGTCACTTGGGCGTAGCTACAGTACAGCAAGCAACTCGTGTGTCACGTATAGTGAAAGATAAAAGAGATTTCACGTACGCTACTGATCAAAAAGAAATTATAGCAAGATTGTAAAATAAGTGGTACTTACTGCTGTAAATTGTTCTTTAAGTTCTAAACGTTCTTCGTTTGTTAATTTAGCGACCTCCATGGCGTATACGGAAGCCATGTTGTATGTAAGCAGTTACTTCGCACTACGGCTACGACACTGTACTAAAGAGGCGTGCATGGATAGAAACGCTATCAAACCCCCCCCTCACTACTTCCCTGACGAACCGATATGAATCACGATTATTACGTCTCATTTTTATCTGTATCTACAAAAATGTCCTTCTTAACTCAATTATTTGCAGGTATTTTAATAAGTAATTAAAATCATAATTTACAGGATCAGTATTCGATCTGCCGTAAATGACTTGCGCATAGCAGCCAATTCATCTTTTCGCTTTTTTCACATTAAGCATTTATTCTAATAACGTTCAAACGGACTATTTAGGAAATTCGGGAATAGAGCAATAAATGCATATCTTTGGACGGAAAAAATCGGTATAAAAATGTAGGCGGAAAAATTACCAATAAGCATTAAATATACAGTATCCGCACAAATTCACCCCATTTTAAAAACAAATACACTAGTAGTAAGAATTAATTATCTTGCATTAAAAATAGAAACCGTAAACCTTTTGTGAAGTTCACCTATATTATTTATTAGGTCACTGTGCAATAATGTCACATTACTAACCCTAATGTACATAGATTTCAAGGTTTTAAGCTAGTATTTCTAAAATCATTGTGAACTTCAGCTAAGTGAAAACTCACATTATATTCGTTAGGCTCAAAGAACGAAAATGTTCATTGAGTCCAAATAAAACATTCATAACACGTTTTTCGTGTTATGGTATTTATAAAAACAACCAAAACGCGTTGTTCGAACTCAAAAAGGCCACAATCGCCATGACTCTCAATATTTAATCGTTATGCGATGTTCGTATTAGAAAAAACAATAACGCGATACGACGGATAGATTGTAATCGCACCTTCTGGATGTGTTAACTAATAATGAGGTGACAAGAAAATAAAACATTCTTTTTCATTACAGTTTTTTATCTTTAACCATTACCTTATTAGGTTGGTAATAAAATTACTAAAATAAAGTTCGTAACGAAATTATCAATAATGTTCAGTTATTTATTTTTACAAGAATTATTGCCGTGACATTTTGGGTTACAGTTTGCATTTTTTATCAATACACCATCTTTTACAGTGACTCATAAACCCTTCCAGGTAACATGGACACTGAGCGAAGTGTTAAGAGTTGGGTATACGTCCTGAATATTAATAGTTACTCTCTGAAATTGTAAATTCATTACGAGCATAAAGTCGATCAACAAGACGTTCCTTCTTTCTTAACTGATGGATACCTGATGGATTAATGGAGGAGTTGCACATCCTCTATCAGCTTCAAGTGCCCTAACTAAAACATTAGAACCACAATTTTACGTTAGATAGTGAAATCATTATATGTGCCTGTTTGTTTTGGTCGGATTTGGTACATTATCAGCTGTTTTTTCTTAAGCAGAGCTTTGAATTAACATTTCCACCAAATCCCTAACTCTCGTTGCTGTCTCCACAGATAACGTGAACATATTCATGACTAGAGCACGCAGAAATATGCATTTGCATGTTTTAAAGTATGGTATGCAGAATAATAGTTTTCTCTAAAGTAAACGAATTTTAAAAAATCCTTCAATATGATACCATTTTTATAGGGCATATTTTTCCATATTTCGTATCGTTAGTGCATGCTTGCATATACAGGCATATAAGGTCTTATTAAAGCATACATATGCATAAAATAAGCTTTATTATGCGTTTGATCGATTTTTTAGTTAATACAGTTCGAATATTAAAATTTGTTTGTTTACTAATCCCTTTGCGGAATTAACGCAGGCCATTTAAAGTTAAACCTACTCTTTTCCGGAATGGTGCACTTCTGAGAAAGATTTTAAATCACTACTTCAGGATAAATACTGTAAGATACAACAAATGTTAAATAACAGGATCGTTAAAATCATAAAAGCAGTTAATAAGATACACCCTTTAACACGTTTGAGGTATTTTTCCATTTAACGCTCAAAATATTAAAATTTATTGCTGGTCATATAATTCAAAAGAGTTTATTGGAGATTCAACATTTCCTGGCATCTTTGTAGGTAAATAATCTTTGTGCATAATTATGTCGACACAAGGGTTTGTGTTTGTGAATCATAGAAATTCATCCAAAAAATCGCCAATTCACCATTGAAGAGAATTGCAGTTTCTACTTAATACTATTACAAAGGCCCATTCGTGTTAGGTCTTCAGTAGTAACCTGGTTTGTTTGCGCCTTTCGTAGTTTTACTTGATTGGTTCCACGTTCTTGTTTTTAATTGCCAAAATGCCGAAAACAGGGTCAAGCAGAAAAGAATTGTTTAAATTATGGACAAAAAATCATACTGAATTACAATTAAGTGGTGAAAAAATTGTGTGCACCGTTTGCAGTAAAAAATGTTTCAAGCTTTTTACTATCCAGACCTAGCGTTTGGGATTTTTATTTATGTATTTAAATAGTTATAAATTTGTGAAATTAGCACGTGGCATTATGTAATTGTTTCAGATCAATTGTGAAAAGAAATATCAGATTGATCAACATGTGGCAACGCAAATACACAAAGACAATAAAATTAAATTTTTTAATAATAAACAGACACTCTGACGTCATATGCAATAACACCACGTAATTCAGAAGCACCTGATTTTAATTCAGATTTATGCGAAGCTTTGATAAGTGCAAATATTCCTTTGACGAAGATTGAAAATGTTCGATTCCGTTTATTTCTAGAAAAATATATTAGTCGACCATTGCCTAGTGCCTCTCTTTTGAGATCAAAATATGTAGATATAAATTATAATAAGACTTGCAACATATCAAAAACAAAATTGCTGATAATTTTATATGGATAATGGTTGATGAAACCACGGATACAAGAGGTCGATATATTGTAAATTTATTAATCGGAGCTGTTAGCACTGACAAGGTTTCCACTCCGTACTTGATTTCTGTAAAAGAACTAGACCAAACAAACCATGCTACGATTGCCAGCTTTGTCAACGAATCAATTAATAAATTCTACCTACCAGAAGCAGTTCAGACAGCAAAAGTGCTGTTAATGGTGTCTGATGCAGCAACTTACATGAAAAAAGCAGCAACAGCTCTAAAAATATTTTATCGGAATCTACTCCACGTTACTTGCTTGGCGCATGGTATTCATAGGGTAGCAGAATTTATAGGCAACGAATACAGTGAAGTTAATAGTTTGATTAAGAATGGAAAGAAAATATTCTTGTAGGCACCCCTCCGTATTCAGCTGTACAAAGAACGTTTACCGGATACGCCTTTACCTCCACAACCAATTATTACGAGATGGGGAACTTGGCTGGAAGCTGCTTACTTTTATAACCAACATTTTGAAAAATTCTGGAGCCTAGTAAACGAGTTAGATGAAGAAAGTATTACAGCAGTCTCTGACATAAAAAAACTAAACCATATAAAACTAAAAAATGCTCTAGCATATATTTCAACCTATTTTAAAAAAATTGTTTCAGTTATTTCTAAATTAGAAGAAAAATCTGCCCCTTCATCAGAATCGTTAGTTTTAGTAAACAATTTGAAAACTCATTTAAACAGTGTACCTGGTATTATAGGACACAAAGTGTTCAACAAACTTACTGACATTTTGAATAAAAATGAAGGTTATAAAACTCTTAACGCAATTAATGATATTTTGTCTGGTTCACCTGATGTGGAAATTGAACTGAGTCCAGATATTATAACTAAATTTAAAAATGCACCAATTACATCTTGTGATGTGGAAAGGTCTTTTTCCGACTATAAAAATATATTATCTGATCGCAGGCAAAGTTTTAAGGTATACAATATAGAGAAACATATTGTGACGTATTTCAACAACAGAACATTAACTGAATAATTGCGAAAGCTATCTATTTTATTTCAAATGTTTTTGCAACCTGTGTTTTATTCTATTTTGATATTTTACGAATAGTTGTGTTAAGCATTAAACTGGCAATGTTTAATCAATAGTCTATAATCCTGATTGTGTATGTATGATATTAACATGTCTTGGTGTATGACGTATTGACATTATTAATAATAAAATTATGGTAATTACTATTTTATTGTAACTATAGTCTGTTTGCCCAACAGAAATAATTAAGTTCCTCCCACTAAATTTTGACCAATGTAAGCAGCGACCAGTTTTACACCAACACAATTATAAAAAACGCAATGACATATTACAGATGTCATATTCATTTACGCCAACTACAACATTTGCAAGCAAGTGACTGCTTGTGTTCCGGGTTTCGAAAATTCGACCAATAAAAAAGTTGCGTTTAAATGTGGCGGTAATTTTTAGGGAGGAGCTTATCTATTTGTGTTGGGCGGATAGACTATAGTACAGAAAATAAAAATTTTATTGATGAAAGGGAAATAATAATACGCATGTTCGAAGAAAAGAACAATTATTTTTGTTAGTGCATATATGCATATTATGTTTTTAAACAGCATATTTTTGCATATTTTGTGTATTTTAATGACATATTATACGCCTATAATTGAGATTTTTTAGGGCATATTCCTGCGTGCTCTATTCATGACACTCTGAATACTTATCGTTTGTGGAGGTATATAGCACTCTTATAATTTTTCTTCAGTTTGTGTATGGAAGCGTACTATCTCTAGTAATAGATAATTCTTTCTGCTATATCGGATGTGTATAAATTGGCGAAATTTACACGTGGCGTAATTCTTTGGACAATTTTGAGACGAAAATGTATTTACAAAAATGATGGATCTGCTTTCGTTTCTTAATACGAGCCATTGCAAGAAAAAATGAAATGACAACGCTGACAATGTTTTTTTTTTTATGATTGTGGACCTAAACAGGCTAAATAAGGCCTATCGTGCTAAAGCACTCAGGAACACTTAGGAGGATGGATAGAGGGATAATGAATTGCCAATAGATGCCTATGGACAGCTACCTTAAATTTTCTCATATCATAAGTGAGAGGAAAACAGGAACTAGGGAGATCATTCCAGAGTTTAGAAGCCGTATAGAAAAATGTAGATTGCGCCCGTTTGGTACGACAAGTGGAGATTTGTACTGCATACTGATGATGTGAATGAGCGAACCGAGTGTTTCTCGCAAAGATAGCCGGAGCGTATTAAATAATGTAATTCAGCAGCACAATAGCCGTTGTAATAACGATAATACAAAGAAAGAACTGAAACCATCCTTCTATGCTCAAGGGACTGTATGTGAGAAGTTAAGGACGGGTCATTTATAAGCCTAATCGCTCTCTTTGAATACGATCAACGATATCGAGAGCGTATTGGGGAGCACTAACCCAAAGGTGAACACAAATTGAAATCATATGGACATAGACATATGGATTATGCATCAAAAATAACGAAACAAGTGTTGTTATTTCGCTTTGTATTTGTTCAAATTGATATCCATGCATGTAGGTACAAATCTTTAATTGGCGCAGGATGGTAAGGATAACTCGCTCCAACATTTTTGGCGTGATTAGCTGGACGTTTCTGGAGGCGTAAACAGCGAAAAGCAGCGAAAAGTGTCAACTGTGAAACTTATGACAGAACCGTCACATTCATATGAAATTTACGAGGCCAAAACATATTATTTTCAAACCTGATTGTAAAGAAATAAAATCTTTTTCTTCTACTTTTGAAATCAATTGCAAAAATAGGAGCTGAAATTTCAAACTTTGGTGACCTCGTGTGAAGAAACAGAAGCAGGTCCGACACATTTTCGTCCAATTAATAACGCCACGAGTAGAAAATGCGCCAATTTATACACACCCTGTATAAAACCCAAATTCATCATCATTTAGATTATAATTCTCGTCTCTGAGTTGATGCTCCCCAATACGCTCTCGATATCTTTGATCGTATTAAAAAAAGAGCGATTAGGCTCATAAATGACCCGTTCTTAATTTCTGATATACAGTCCCCTGAGCACAGATGAATAGTTTCAGTTCTTTCTTTGTATTATCGGTATTACAATGGTTATTGTGCTACTAAACTACATTATTTGATACCATCTCGGGCCACCGTTGCTAGGAATACTCGGTTCGCTCATTCACATCATCAATATGCAGTACAAATCTCCACTTGTGGTACCACATTCCATATTCTTCTACACGGCTTTTAAACTCGGGAATGATCTCCCTAGTTCCAGTTTTTCTCTCACTTATGATATGGAAACATTTTAGGTAGTCGTTCATAGGCAACTCTTGCCAATTCAATATCACGCTATCCATCCTCCTAAGTGTTCCTGGGTGCTTTACCACGGTAGCCTGTTCAGGTCCACAATTATTAAAGAAAATGAATAAAAAAATCCACAAGTCCGATTGTTTTGAGTCATGATCACAGAACAGTAAGCGCGTTTTTTATACTCTGATCACAGTTTTTCTGATCATTTTTTGCAATTGTTTCCTACCGTCCAGCCTACTAATAACATGGCACAGACGTCTTGAATTGATCTCTCAACCGAACCTTGCATTCAATTATAATTTATAGATTCCATAAACAAGCTTCATTCCGGGCCACATTTCTGCAAATTTTTGTATTATTTTTTTTTAGCAGATTCACAACCATTGTCGCTTTGCTTGTATACATGGGACACCAAACAGCATATATCCAATAGTTGATATGTCATTTTTTCGGTAGTTTTCGTGTTTAGCGGACGACGAATTGTAATTCGTTTTTTAATTCAGCTTCCATAATTATAACAAAAATAATAAATTGCGCCAGGTACACTAAAAAACAATGGCTATCTTATACACACTTTGAAACAAGAGTGGAAAAATACTATGACCATACACGCATCGTAATCCGACGTTGTCTCTTACTAAAAACACACATGTTTAATAAAAATTTCGAAAAATTCCAAAATATATAGAAAACTAAAAAAACAACTTTTCCCATTTCTGTTAGTATAGGCATATTAGACCTAATCTTGGCCCGAGACTGAAAAAGTTGTTAGAAAACTGATTCCTTCTGGAATATGTTCCTTAGGTCCCCCGGTATTCCTCTAGAAAAATCGCCAAAAATCTGACATGCGAAACTTCCTTAAATTTTGAAAAAATGACCGCCATCTTGATTTTTTCAAAGATGGCATTTCTCGCGAACGGACAGTCATAAAATCACCTCGTTTGTGCGAAAATGCTTGTTTCTTGCAGGAGAACCAGTTAAAACCATATACTTACAATAAAAGTCAGATTTCATAAAAAAAAAATTTTTTAATATTTTCATGCATTAAATTTCGTTCTATAAAAATGTCAAGCTAACGATATGCGTAATTAAAAAAATTTAATTATTTAATTGATTAATAGTTATTTGAAGTTGATACGATTTAAATATAATTATTGGAAGGCTCCGTCCCGGCGATTTTCTGCACGATCTGAGAGTTGTTTCTGTTGTATTTAATGTTGTTTATGAAGTGCAAACCTTTCACACGACTGAAATATATTGTTAGGAAGTGAAAATTTACGTGTTCGTCAACTCAACACTACGATTTGTGAAACTGTTTAGCGGTAAGTTATGAAGATTTTCTAGTAAGATTACATTTTCTACACGAAATAATAACCCCCAACTCAATTTCAAACCTGAAGTAGAGGTTTAGTTTTGTTTGAACTATACAAAAGCTATATTCCGTTGATATTATGTTGTGTCGATAGAAATATGGGCATAACCTGTTTTTAAGTTTTTTTCTTCCTAGCCGTTAAAATACTTTCAAATTTGTTCGAAAGTGTGCGGCATTTATCACTTTGTTTTATTTTCGATGGTTTCAGGAGCGAAATTCATTGTTCAGCTGTACGGAGGCAAACGTTCAGAAAGTCTCGACAAAACAAGGTACAAAAAATATGTCCAGACCGTTAGTAAAAAACCTCCAAACTACATCATGAACTTCGCGAGCCTTCTGCCGACTTCCGCTGCCGCCCGCTAGTATAGTTTACGCGTGTACCACCAAGTTCAAGCGTAGTAAGGTAATGTCTTGTCCCCCGCAGATTGGTGGATGGAAAACTGGACTGAGGCACTACAACACCGTAATATCCAACCTACCCCCTACGCCAGTCAATATCATTCACCTGATTCCTTGTGATTGCAAGGAAGACTGTTCTACCCGAAGTTGTGGGTGCAAACGAAGTGGTCTGTTTTGCACTTCAATGTGCGGAAGATGTGGTGGCGAATCGTGTTTGAACTGTAATGAACCAATCACTGAGGAAGGCGACCCCGATGGTGATCTCGAAGACGGTTGTGAACGCGAAAATATTGGTGTTGTGAAACGATGTGGGGCTTTCACTACGGAAGCCGTAAAAAGGAGGAAAGTTTAAGGAAAACTTATTATTGTAATTGCAATTTCTGTTTTTTTTCTTTACCACGATACATTATAAATAATATATATGAATTGTTTTTTAACAAATTTAACCTTAAAATATGATCTCATGTCGAAATAGAAACAAATGACGAAAATAGCATGTCTCTATGTATTTCCGATCCCGAGTTATCACCATTTCAAAAACTCCAAGATGGCGACCGATTTTTTTAAAAGGTAAGAGTAGTTTACCGGAAATCTGAGTTACAATTAGAAAAAAATGTTTTAATCTATTCTCTAATGCAAATCTTAAATTGTGGTGCAAACAGGACTGTCTGTTCCGCAGTAATGGCGATTTTAGAGAATTCCAATATGGCGCCCGTTTTTAAGAGTCTTCTTGGTTTTTATTGTAAAAATGCCATTGTAGTTTATTCTCCTACATAAACAACGCATTTTAGTGCAAACGGTGTGATTCTATGACGGTTCGTTCTTGAAAAAAAGCCATTTCGAAAAAATCAAGATGGCTGCCGTTTTTTCAAAATTTAGGGAGGTTCCTCTTGTCAGACTTTTGGCGATTTTTCTGGAGGTCAGTGGGACCCAATTGCAGAAGGAATCAGCTTTCTAACAATTATTTCATCTCCGACCCTAATTTGCCTATACTATGTGAAGATATTTATACATCAATTTCGTTGAGGTCGCTGCAAAATCGTTGAACAAGAGCTCAGTTTTGCGCCCCATGGGTGTGTATCAAAATTTGGACAAATGTTTTGATTTTCTCAATGACTAAGAGTCAGGTCTTTGTGCTCAATCAGTGTTGGTCAGCGTTGGGGGCGAATATTGCCTAAAGTACTGGTTGCGTTGGAGTTGCGACAAAATTGAATTCCTTAATGACCAAGGGTTAAACATGAGTGTCAGCATTGGGGTCGAATATTGCAAATTCTATATTTGTACACAAATTTCGTTGGAGTCGTGGCAAAATTAATTTCCTTGAGCCAAATTATGTCATGTGTGTTGGTTAACATTTGGACCGAACTTTTCACAAAATATACCTTTATACACAAATTTCGTGGATGACGCGGAAAAATTGGCCAAGAGTCGAATTCTATTACCCATGAGTGTTGCTAGGAATTTGGTCTAAATTGTGCTTAAAATTGGGGTTGCGGAAAAATGGATTGCGTTGATGGCCAAAAGCTAAAAATAAGTACTATTCGGGCATAGCGTTCGGTTTACACACAAGGTGCCGTTCACGACACCAACTCTGCTACGGCTTACAGATTTTAATTCTATTTTTGAGAATGAAATTATGGTGGATTGTAAGATTCATGCTATACGCATAACGCAACTTAAAAGTTACAACTAAGTAAGAGAAGATTTTTTAACATTTTGTTAATATCTTTGGAAAGTAATATTTTGTGGTTTTCACTAAGTTCTTTAGTTTTTAGCTCTCTTTTTACTTATCCTCTAGAACTGCTGTTTTAAAAAAAAAGGTTCCCACTTTCCTCGCCGCTCTATTAGAAGAGGTAGACAAAGATGTCTTAAGCGAAAGGTATAGCAAAATTCTTAAAGAGTTCAAATCGGTCATTTTTGATATATTTTATATTGGCACGTTTCAGAGAAAAAAACCGATTACCAAATGAATTCCCTTGATGGACAGGAGTTAAATTATATGCTCCAGAAATTAGTATCAAAATTTGGGGTTAATGTTGTGTAAAGTCTGTATTTACACACCGATTTCGTTGGGATCGCGGCAAAATTACCTGGATTGGTAAGAGCTAAATCGTGTGCTTAATCAATATTAATCAGCATTATGGCCAAATCTTGTCTAAGATTTGTATATTCATACCACTTTCTTTAGAGTCGCTAACCATGAGAATTGTGTACAAAATGAATGTTAATACACCATTTTCCTTGTCGAAGTTGCAAAATGGGTTCTTTCGATGACTAAGGGCTAAATTTTGTGGACTATGAGTGTTGGCCAGCATTAAGGACAAACATCTATCCTTATATACCAATTTCATTGGAGTTGCGATAAAATGGATTATCTCGATAACCAAAAGCTAAATTCTGTGACTCTTAGGTTTTTGTCAGCATTTAGGCAGGATATTGCCCAAAATCAGTATTTATACATCAATTTCGGTGTGATGACGGCAAAATGATCTTCCATGGCTAGGAACTAAACATGAGTGTGTATCAAGCTTTGGGGCTAATTTTGCCCTAAAATCTGTATTTGTGCACCAATCTTCTTGAAGTCGCAGCGAAATGGATTCCCTCGATGAGTAAGAGCTAAATCCCGTGGCCCATTAGTGTTGATTAACATTGGGCTCGAATCCCACGTCATTGGAGTTGCGTTAAAATGCATTACCTTGATGACCAAGAGCGAATTTCTGTTACCAGTGAACGTTGGTCAGCATTTGGCCAAAATTTTTACCAAAATCTATGTTAATATACCAATTTCCTTGTGTAAGTGGCAAAATGCGATTCTGTTGGGGCCCTTTTGGAAAGAGATATCAAAAGATTTTATTAAGAAGAAATGTAAGGAATTCAAAATAATGGACACTTGCCAAATTTCACCCAGATTTGAGTAAGTTGGTTTCACCCGCAATTTTGGATATATTACGTTAAAATTTTGTTTTTAGTTTTACAAAAAAATTCCAAAGGAATAAAAATTTCTGCTTGATTTATAACTAATCTGCAATCAAGTCCTCAATATTAATACAGTGTGTTCATAAAATAAAAACGAGGGAAAAAAGATTGATTAATTTTACGAAAAAATTACTAAGGAATAAAAATTTGTACTTGATGTATAACGAACAAATTTGTAATCAAACTTTCAATATTAATACAGTGTGTCCTTAAATCGAAAAAAAATCAGCAACATTTTTAACTATTCGATTAAGCCACCACCCCTCTCAGTACAAAATTCAATTAGTCGTAGCTCCTTATAACTGTTGCGGATTTCTTGAATTGTTAAAGATGCAATAGCATCTATCTCTTATCCGATGCTTTAACATTTCCATATTATTAGGTAAGTGTTCATTGTAAACAATTTGTTTTAAACGCTCCCACAAATAAAAACGAAAACTTTCAAGTCAGGGCTCCTTGGGGGCCATAAAAGTGGACCATTTCTGCCAATCCAGTTGTCTCCAAATTTGCGATTTAACCAGTCAACGACAATACGAGAATAATGGGCCGGACAGCCATCATGTTGAAAATAAATTAAATTGAGCGACGATAATCAAAAGATAAATCACTTAAACCATAGCGGAGAAAATTTTTCAACATATCCAGGTATGTGTGCTGATTAACGTTATCATTAAAAAAATGTGGGCCTATTATTCCATGGTAAGAAACAGCACACCACACGTTTACTTTAACCAAATATTGAGGCTTATTCGCAATTCTAAAATTAGGATTAGTATCACTCCAATATTGA